>CM061542.1:65184753-65739753 GCA_030864215.1 Capsicum pubescens | reverse complement strand
AAGAGTATTTCGGTAATTTTATGGTGCAATAAAATGGTTACACATGCATATTGCCTTTTCCTTATATTTATTAGTTTTGTCCTCATTTTTATGGTACAATAAAATAGTTACACATGCATATTATTTTTTCTTATATTTATTAGTTTTATCCTCATGTATTATTTTAATAATATTTTTATTTAGACCTTTGTAATTGAATTATACATGGTAGTAAGTTTTTATAACTATTTTTTTGTTCCTAATTAAATGACCTTCAAGAGTATTTTGGTAATTTTATGGTGCAATAAATATTTCAAAATCGACGTATGTCTCCTCAACTTATATATTTGAAACTTTCAAATGAGACGTGCATCATGTACTTTTCCATGAATGTCCAAAGGAAAGATGTGCCGCAAACTGTAGTTGCAACAATAATCTAACTAGATTTTTATCCACTTATATAATCACTTTTGTATTGGTTGGACCAATCTAGCAAGCTCAATTTTATTCCACACTGAATGTATATATTATGTTAACATCGGTTCATTGTACTATATTTCTTTTCGTTTACTCATATACTAAACAAGTAGGAAATAATCTTTCCCAAAATTGGATCTCTTTTGCACATTAGTGTTGTCAAAATGTCTGTGCCTTGCACGGACAACTAGTAAAAATTGATCCATGAGATAAAAAAGGACAGCTTGGTGTACTAGGATTTTCGCCATGCAAGAGGTTCGGAAAGATCGAACCACAAGGTCTATTGTATGCAGTTTAACGCTGCATTTCTCGAGAGACTGTTTCCGTAGTTTGAACTCGTGAAATCCTTACTTTATATTTAGTATAATTTCATAAATAAAGTATGAGAAGGAAAAAGTTACGCATTATCTTATTCCTATTTCGTAAATGTAAAATCCTTGATTTCAAAATACCCTCAACTCAAGTAACTATAAATTGATCCACCTTACGCACAGTAGTGGAAAGCATAGTAATAGCTTATGAATTGCACTTTAATGGGATTAAAAGTATGACCTTTTGGTCTCTGGATGATGGTCTTGACTTTCATTTCTTTATCTGATTTTGGTAGAAAGTTGAAAAGGAAAGTGAGGGGAAAAAACACCTTCCCACTAATTTTTTGATTTCCCAATCGCTTTGGGGTGGAGGGTGGGGGTGGGAGGGGGGGAGGGGGGAGATTATGCAAAATTTGAGATAGCATATTAATATGTTTCTCATAAGATTTTGGGAAAAGAATTAAATATGTTCCTAAACTTTGTAAAAAGTCCAGATATACCTTCCGTTACAAGTTTGGTCCATCAATGTCCTCGCTGTTAAAGTTTAGGAGCATATATACCCCTTTGGAAGTTAAATAATATGTTGAAAATTTACAAGCACCTTTTTTTTTTAATTTTAACTGCCACATAAGCAAAATAATTATCACATCACAAAAAATAAATTCACCCCACTCTTCTACAATCTAAATCCGACCCATCAGTTTGAATCATCCCATGACCCGACCCAAGATCCACACCCCTTTTAACAAATGCACTCATGAAAATTTGGTATTATCTTATTATTTTATACACTCAGGGGTTAAAAGGGGTGTGGATCTTGGGTCGGGTCAGGGACTGATTTAAATTTATGGATCGGATTCAGATTGTAGAAGAGTTGGGTGAATTTATTTTTTATGATGTGACAATTATTTTGCTTATGTGGCAAGGAAAATTTAAAAAAAAGAAAAAAGGGGCTTGTAAATTTTCAGCACATCATTTAACTTCTAAAAGGATATATGCTCCTAAACTTTAACAGCGAAGACATTAATAGACCAAACTTGTAACGAAGGGTATATCTAGATCTTTTCGTAAAATCTAGGGGCATAATTCACCCTTTTCCCTAAGATTTTTAATTTGTCTTATAAAGATTTTTATACCGTAATCTAAAAGGTTCATAGATAGCAAGAGAAATTAAACAAAATATTATTTACTAAATAATTATCTCCAAAAGTCAGTGATTCAATATTCATTTTAAGTTGTTGATTAATTTTATTCACATTGCATAGGATTCATCAAATGAAAAAAAAAACATGGGAAAAAGACATTGTGTAGTCTTTAAAAAAAAAAAAAAATAGCCCAAGTTTGGAAATGTGGACAAAAAATGTCCGGTCGGGAAAAAGAATCCCACTTTATGGCCATTTCCTATTCTTTCTCAATTTGGGCCACTTTGGTCCATGTAGTTTAGATATAGTCTATATACAATAATGATACAATTCATATACAATATTGATATAGTTTTCAACTTGGGCAATTCGGACCTTTTAAAAATATTTCAGTTTTTTTTTTTGGTATAAATTTTTTAACCGAAAAATCTTCTGCTTTTTTTTATTATTTAAAAATAATAATTAAATATAATTATATAAAAATGGCATAATTGTTATATAGAATATGTATCCATATAAGATATATGTATAGAAATTGTATAGTTCTATCAAATATGTATATGTATAAAATATATATATAAAAAATATATAGAAAGTGTATAAAAATTCTACAGTTGTCGTATAAAATGTGTAAAAAAAATATAATTATTGTATAAATTGTATATCGAAACTGTATAATTTTTGTATAGAATATTTATATGTATAAGATATGTATAAAAACTGTATAGAATGTGTGTAGAAATGGTATAAAATAAGTCAGCAAATTGAATGGCTAGAAAGTGAAATTTAAATTCAATGGTCATTATTTGGGAAAACCCTACAGATATTTTCGCTTTCATTGGTTAGAGAATGTTCACTCTATTTGATACTGTTCATCAATTATTATTATTTCATCAATACTTTGGTATTTAAATTGATTAATACGAGTAACTTTTTGGGAAAAGGACACTCTATGACCTTTTTAAAAAATAATAGTCCAATTATAGCTCAAGCTTGGTATTTGGACAAATAATGTCCAGTCGGCTAAACAAATGTCATTTTACGGTCATTTCCTAATCTTTTCCAATTTGGGTCATTTTGATCCACGTAGTTCATATACAGTCTATATACGATACTGATACAGTCTATATACAATATTGATACAATATTCAACTTGGGCAATTCGTCCCTTTTAAAAATATTTCAAATTTTTTTACTATAAATTTTTAAATTGATCAAATATTCTAATTTTTTTTATTGTTTAGAAATAATAATTAAATTATATAAAAACGATATAATTATTAAATAAAATATGAATCTATATAAGATATATGTATAGAAATTGTATAGTTCTATCAAATATGTATATGTACAATATATAGAAAGTGTATACAAATTATATAATTGTTGTATAAAACGTGTAAAAAAGTACAGTTATTATATAAATTACGTATCAAAACTGTATAATTTCCGTATAGAATATTTATGTATAATATTTGTATAAAACCTGTATAAAAGTTGTGTAAAAACGGTATAGAACCAGTCAGTAAATTAAAATGGCTAGAAAGTGAAATTTAAATTTCATGGCCATTTTCAAGGAAATAGTTTAATTTGAAGTGCAAATGTACAGTTATTATATAAATTATGTATCAAAACTGTATAATTTCCGTAAAGAATATTTATGTATAATATTTATATAAAACCTGTATAAAAGTTGTGTAAAAACAGTATAGAACCAGTCAGTAAATTAAATGGCTAGAAAGTGAAATTTAAATTCCATGGCCATTTTCAAGGAAATAGTTTAATTTGAAGTATCGTTTCTTTCCTTTCCCCTAACTTTTTCGGGTTCGGGGCTTCCTATATTATTATATTGGGAAAAATTATAAGTAGCAAATTCAAGCTCATAATTAGGCGCTTCATAGCAATAGTTTTATTAATTACCTGAAATAGCAACTTGTATTTTGTATTTTAGGTCATTTTTATCCATAAAATACATATAAAAATGGATCAACGCCCCTTTTTTCGCAAATTTGTTGAGATAAATAAGGAATGATTTAACCACTACAATTACGCCATAAATTTAAATTTAAAGATTTTTTTCATAAATAATTCTTATTAAATGAATACCTACTTTATTTTCAACAACTCAATTCAAATTCAGAATCAATTTAATTGTATATTTTCTTTCCTTTATGATCTTGAAAATAAATCATATTTGTTGATACAACTATTCATTCCGAACTTAATTTTGAGAACTTTCGTATATGTATTTCACCAGAACTGATTTTGAGATTTGCCATAAACGTAGTTCACCAAAATATATGTATTTACATAATTGATTTTGAATGTACTTACAGATTAAGTCGACTTTATTATTTTGATCAAACTCGATTTTGCTACATTCAAAATTATTTAATTCAGAGTGTATTTTGAATATACTTGCAGAGTTGTTTTCTGATCGAACTCGATTTTTCTACATATAAAATTCAGAGTGTTGATTTTGTTATTCAGATTGTAATTGTATAATCTACAGTGTATTGTATATTTTCAGAGTGTAATTATATATTTTTCTTTATATTTGTATATTTTGAGTTTATTTGTGTATTTTGAGTGCATTTCTACATTTTGAGTGTATTTGTATATTTTGAGTCTATTTGTGCCTTTATGAGTGTGTTTGTATATTTTGAGTTTATTCGCATATTTTTAGCTGATTGAATATATTGAATGAGTTATTTTATATTTTTGGTAACATTATTGATGTATTGGAGATTGGCAATGGGAAGCATCTCTGTTCTTGTGAAGCACTCTGGGAGATGGACATATGAACAAAATTACGAAGAATACATCACATATGCTATATTATTGAGCACAAATGCATCATACAATCAACTATACGCTCTTCTGGCATCTCATAATAATGTAAATTTGAGTTAAAAAAAATTTCAAATTGAATATTAAATAACAGGTAGTGCAGGGAAAATACGTATACATAATGATGTGAATTTAAAGGTGTATATTTTGCAAAACAATGAGATCAAGGAGATGAATTGTCTGCCTTTGTATGTAAGTATTTTATACAAAGATGCTTTCGGCAGATTTACAAGTTCATCATTAGGTAATGATGAAAGTATGAGTGTCCGTTACAATTCATGTAAAGGGGTAAATACATCTACTGACGGTGCATTAATAGTAACTAATAATGAGAAAGTTTTAGGTGTATGTGAGATGGATACAAGTTATGTGATTATCTCAAACCCACATCATAAGCATGTTGAGCTAGATCAAGTATCTCTCACGAAAAAAATTAATTTAAAGTCAGTCTTAAAGGATTATATAATTAGGGAGAAATTTCAAACATGATCTGAAACGTCAAGTAAGGCCTGATAAGTATAATTTACATTATTTTTAGTGTTTAATATTTTTAAATATAATTAATTTTTTGGGTGCCGTTATACACTATTGTGTAAATCTCATAATTATGGCTTTTTATTTCGTCCCTCTGGTATCATGAAATCTGAGATGTTTAGAGTTAGAGAATTCGAGCCAAAGCATACTTACCCGATGAAAGACAAAATTTATCCTAAGATGCATGCAATAAGTATGTTGATAGGTGGTACTATTAAACCAAAACTGAAAAACCACAAAAGAAAATACAGTGCAACTGAAATTAAAAATGACATAAAGGAAGAATTAGGTATGAATTTGACATACAGTTTATGTTGGAGGGCCAAGGAAAAAGCAATAGGAGATTTAGGGAAGAAGGGGGTGGAAACTATCAGCATCATACGACAAATTACCAACATACTTTCATATTTTGAACACTACTTATTTTGGTTCACATATAAGAATGAATAAAACTGCTTAAAATGAGCTCTTATATGTATTTATAGCTCTTCATGCATTCAACATTCATTAAAGGATAAGAGCATTATAGACCTGTCGTAGTTGTTGATGATAGTCATCTGAAAGGAATATACACTGAGACATTTGTAGTTGTTTGTACCATGGATGAAATGGATAAGTTAAACTTGTATTAGTATAATATACAAGTGTAATTGTATACTATACAAGTTATAGACGTATATGTATATGTGAAATCTACATAACCGTGCAAAATACATTTATATATGTAGGACATATCTTTCCTTTAGCATATGGTGTTCTTGATTCAGAAAATGATACGTCTTAGACATGATTATTTGAGAATCTCAAAAAAGCATATAGTGAAGGAGAATACATGTGTAACGACCAGTTTTTTGATATAATATGTGTTTCTATGTTATTTGATTTTTTACCTCTCCCCATAGTTGAATTATGATATATCTGGAGTGTGGGGTGATTGACACAGTTTTAGATGTATTTTGGTATTATTTATGCGATATTGTGGTTTTTGATAGCTTCGAAAATCTTATTTTGGACTTATGTGGATATCTTTTGATACGTACGATGGATGCTTGAACGGATTGGACCAGCAGCTTTTAAATATCAATTTTAGGCTAGGTAGACTTTTGGTTCAGGTCTCGGTGCACCCAAGCTCATTTCTACCTATTGATTGAAAAGTTAAAAAAATAAAAATATGGGTGTGGGATCCACATTTGGTTGAAACGACCTCGGATGAAAAATCTGACTTTATCAGCAGATCCAGAATGTTGATTTTAGGATGGTAACATATTTGGTGTGATTTTATGATTTTTAAATCTCATTTCGATCCTCGATTTGAAAAATTGTGAGTTCGAGTTTCGGGGGATAATGCACTATTAAAGCAATTTTTGGGCCCATTTTGCTCATTTTTTTTTATCTTGCCTCTTGAGAGTTAAATCCTAAAATAGTTTGACAGCTTAAAAGTGAAGCTTGTGGGAGAGCTTGCAAAGGTAGATTAACATTTATTTCTTGATTCTATTGGGGATTTAAGGTAAGAATTCACTCTTTTCTTAGTAATTTCTTGATTAATTTATCAAAACTTCATAAATCATAGAGCTTGATTTTAAACCGCAATTTCACTCATTTTCACTTGAATAATATTATATTATAATTACTAGTTTTTCATCAATTTAACCTTCAAAACAACTCTGATTCTTGATTTTAACCCGGATTTTAAAAAATTTATCTGATAAATTTTAAAAATGGTTTTTCTTTGATTTAAACCTTATTTTTACTCGATTTTACTTGAGTTTTTAGTTGTAGGTTCCTAAAAATATGGGGAATACATTTTTGAAGTAAGGTTACAATTTTTTCCTTCTTTTTTTAAAATCCATTTTGGGGGTCCATTTCGATCCCGAACCAAAAGTAGTCAATATGAATATTTTTTATTTTATTTTAATGTGTAGATTTCATATTTGATATTTTTAATAGAATTCACGACCATTCATAAGGAATAAGACTTGGGGAGTAAGGTCTTGGTTGAAGTATTTTGACTTTTGAGGTAGGTTATCACTTAACTCTTTCAGATTGGGCTGGGTAGTAAATGATAATATAAAATGCATTTTAAGGGTGGGAAATAGTCATGATAAAAATAACTATCTATGTGTTGTGCCTGTGTGGGAGCCTATATGTGATGTAATTGTCGAAATTAAAATATTATGTGATATATGTGACCGTGTAGGGTCCTATGTGATATTGATAATCTTGAATATTTGTGAATAATTCTATTGTGTTGTTAAAATGCCTAATGTGGTACCATTGGTTTATTATAATTATATTCATACTTTATTGGCATATGAGACATATAGAAATTCATGGATGAAATAGAAATAATGAGTGGATATTGGCTTACGTGGTTGTGAAAATGTATCATTGTGGTTGATTGTGAAAATATATCATGTGGTTGGTTGTGGAAATACTCATTGTGATTGGGTGTAAGCATTAAATACTTATTCATGAAATATTGGTACCACCGTGGCAAGACCTGAGTAACACCCCCCGAGGGATTTGCTAAAGAGGAGATATTGTAACACCTTATAAACCATTTTCGAGGGATGTGACAGAAAGTAAATATGACATATGTGGATTGTATATGGGTTAACAAACCATCAATGGATCCTGTGTTGAGAGGCTTGCCTCTGTAGGTGTATACGGAGATTGTGCGACAATTTCGGAGGCTGTCCGATGACCTCGTGCATCATCATCATCATCATATACATTGCACTTACTTTATTATGGTTATATTGTGTTGTATTGCCATATTAACTTGCTATCAATGTAATTATTTTATCTTCTCTTACTAGTATTTGATGATCTTGTATACGCATTTTCTCTCTTGTTTTACTTATATATGATATAAGGCATATTTGTGTTCTATCTTGGTGTGATGTTGTAATAAATGTAATATATTAGAACTGTTAGTACAAGCGGCGTGGGCTACCATTGTGGGATATTTTTTTATTGTAGGTGATGTGCCCTTAATGTGTATTTTGTATGCTTTATTTTCTACTTTGCTCGGTCGGCCTATGATACCTACAGAGTACAAATGGGCCATACTCACTCTAAATTCACCCTTTTGATGCAACTTCAGGTTTGGGTATGCCCCAGACTGGTTGTGAAACACCCAAGATTTTTGGCCCTTGAAAATTTCCTGAGCTTTGAGCCCATTGCCCTAGTTACGACTGGACTCCAAGAGTCATAGGGTGTCTTGACGACTCGTTGGGGTGAGTCGTACCTAAACCAGTAAGTTTGAGGCGTGATCCTACTCTGAGTATTAGTGGCTCACTAAGATCCGTAAGGATATATCATGAGCATTAGGTGAAATCGTAGGGTGTCCAGTGTAAGTCCCAAATTTCGTTCTGTGTTGACTACGACTGGACCCTATGAGTTGTAGAGTCCCATTACGATTGGTTCCAGGATAACAGTGTAGGGTTCCTTGGTGGTACTTCCTTAATTATGACTCATGGTGACGATTCGTAAGGAGAGGATACGAGTTAAGGGGTTGACTCATAAATAAAGGCGACACTTTTTCAGCTTTTAAGCTAAGGGCACTCTGGACATTTTCCACTATAACCCCTTGGACCCCACAACTTAAAGCCTTTCTTGGGAATTCATTATCACATCATTCCCAATAAAACACTCCCAAATTCTCTCTCAAAACTCTCTATTCAAGTTAAGGCTAGGGTTTCAAAAGGTTGATCAATTAGGGCTCTCAAGAGTGATTTCTCTCCGTACATCTTACTATTTCAAGCATGTTACTCTTCCCTCATTGTTACTTTTGCAAAAAACATATGATTTAACGTATTGTTCATAAGATTATTGTTTTGGTTTTGAAAGAAAGGTTGGGGTTTTTGAATGTTATAAATTAAACAATATTTCTCATGGTTTATATATATAATTTTCATGCTTTTAATATGGTTTTGAGCTTGTGGGTGCATGGGTATTTTGAATGAACTAGGAAATTGTGATTTTCACAAACTTATGGCTTTTGAAGGGGTTATGACCCCAACCCCATAATGTGAAATTGGTTTTAGTTAAGCGAACTGTGGGGAATTTGTAAAATTGAACTAGTCTTGAACTATTAGATGATATAAAGAAGTATTTGAAATACAATGGTACGATTTAAGAGTCGGTGTTCCCCACTGTGTATTAATGAACAAAGGGAGTTGTTCTCCCCAAGTTAATGGAAATTTTTTTGGCATGATGTGTTACCTTTCAAGTGTAGTTGGTATTGTGATACCAATAATTTATGCCTAAAAGTATATTGTGGTTCATTGAATGGGAATGTGTGACAATTATTTTAACTGGTCTCTAATAAGGATTGTGTAGCTGAGTCATAAAAGTGAAGATTCGAGTGACCAATACTAGAAACCGTGTTTGCCTATGCGAGGGTCAAAGTGATCAGGGAGATCCGAGTGCCTCTTATTTTATTTCATGATTAGGGAGGTTCGAGTTCCCCATAATTCATTACATGATCCGGTGCTTAAGTTACCTTAGTATATGTTGGAGGGTTTGAGTCTCCTATGTGCATATATAAGAGATTATTCTTCAGTTTATGCGGCTATACGCACTGGGGCCCAACCTTGGGGTGAGAGGTGAGGCCCATATAGACCGTGGGTACTATTATATGACGGTTGAGCTACACAATCCAAGCTAAAATTTTGAAAATCATGTTAAGCCTTGTTCCCTATCCCGGCATATGATATATATATATATATATATATATATATATATATATTTATGTATATGCATTTGATTATGTGTGTTGTCTTTTGAATTATTTTAAACTATTGATCATATCATTATGTTATCCTTATCCTTGAGTTTCATGCTAGTGTTCACCCTGCTAACCATCTTCAAACATTGTATCCCCATGCGATGCAGGAATTGTCCATACTTCCATTCCTCCTTCTAAGTTCACTAGGTAATTTAGGGACAACTTTTGAGTCAGACTAGAGTGGTGAGCTTCCATACTTCTAAGGACTCTATTTCATGCTATGAATTTCTTTATGACACTACTATTTCTTTAGTGTTGGTTTTGGCTATGGTCGGGGGCATGTCCCGATTGGATATTCTTTGGTTTTTTATTAGAGGCGGGTATTGGTATTGGCATTGATACTGGCATCGACTGGTTTTGGCTATAGACTTAGTTTAATGTCATTAAATTGATATTCCGTTATCATGTTATATATTTAAAATTCAGCCAACCTTGGGGTGTGGTGCATTTGGTTTGGTTAGGTACAGGGGTGATCTCCGATCCACGTGAGATTTAGGATACCCATCATGGCCAGGCCCTAGTTTGGGTCGTGACAAAGGTGGTATCAGAGCCTAAGTTTGCTTTTATTGGGTGTCCAACAAAGCCATATCGAGTAGAGTCTCTTTTATGGGTGTGTAGTGCGCCACATTTATAAGGAAGAGGCTATGAGATATTTAGGAATGTTTCTCTTTTTTGTTGTTCTGTTTTAAGCCATAGAGTCTAAGGTATTGAGTCTCTCCAATTTTCATTTGTTCACTTTTTAGATCATGCCACCCAGATGATCTGAAGCTCATAAAAACTCCTCTGTTCCACTTGAGTACAATTTTGATGGGACACGACCTGCTTATAGGGTACAGACCCGGTCTAGGGGTCCAATTCTTGATTGCCCTCTTAGAATTCCATCGGTCCCCTCTAGTCCTCCTAGAGATCCTCAGGATGATGTGTAGAATTTAAAATTTCGTTAGTCCATTCATATGTTGGCTAAGTTAGTAGCTTCTCAATCTGAGCGTGTAGCTTTTGTTACTCTATCTTCTGAGGCCACAAGGGTTGGCCAATTTATGAGGTTGAGCTCTCTTGTGTTCACTGGTGTTAAGTTTTAAGAGGATCCTTAAGGTTTCATTGATGAGATAGAGAAGATCTTCTGCGTTATGCATGCTACTAATGTGGAGGGTGTAGAATTTGTATCCTATCTACTGAAGGATGTAGCATACCAATGGTATGAGGAATGAAAACAGTCTAGGGGAGATTTCTCTAGTGCTTTTCTGGACTGCCTCTTTTCTTAGGAGTTGAGGGAGGCAAAAGCATAAGAATTTGTTAATGTGAAGCAAGGCAGGATGATGGTCAAGGAGTAGGCTTTGAAATTCCATCAGTTGTCCTGATATGCTCCTGAGTTATACCTGTCAAAACGGGCTGGGCCACTTACAAAAACCGACCCGATTAGACTCAGACCGATCATTCCACGGATGTAGGGTACCGGGTACCGGGTACCGGGCAGGTTTATTTTTGGTTTTGGGCCCGGTTGACCCGGCCCGGACCAAGACGATCGAGGCCCGCCGGTTAACCGGCCTGAAATCAGCCCGGTTAATTTTATTTTTTTTCTTTTTAAAATAAAAAAACGGACTAATTTACTATAAAGAATTATTAATTTATTATATTAAGTAGCATATGTTTTATTTAAAGAAGTACATATATTTTATATGTGTACGCATATATTGATGGTATGTATATATCTTCTATAGACGTATATATTTAACGTATATATGTGTATATGTTTATAAATTAGTATATAACTATATATAGTGTGTGTGTATATATTGTAGTATATTCGATTTAAAGTAGTACATATATATTGAATGATATGTATATATGTGTATATATCCTCTATAGACGTATATATTTAACGTATACATGTGTATATGTTTTATAAATTAGTGTATAACTATATATATAGTGTGGGTATATATTGTAGTATATATATATATATTGTAGTACATTTTATTTAAAGTAGTACGTATACATTGAATGGTACGTATATATGTGTATATATCTTCTATAGACGTATATATTTAACGTATACATGTATATATGTTTAATAAATTAGTATATATAACTATATGTATAGTGTGTGTATATATTGTAGTATATATATTGTAGTATATTTTATTTAAAGTAGAACGTATATATTGAATGGTACGTATATATGTGTATATATCTTCTATAGATGTATATATTTAACGTATACATGTGTATATGTTTTATAAATTAGTGTATGACTATATATATGGTGTGTGTGTATATTGTAGTATATATATATTGTAGTATATTTTATTTAAAGTAGTACGTATATATTGAATGGTACGTATATATGTGTATATATCTTCTATAGATGTATATATTTAACGTATACATGTATATATGTTTTATAAATTAGTATATATAACTATATGTATAGTGTGTGTATATATTGTAGTATATATATTGAAGTATATTTTATTTAAATTATAACGTATATATTGAATGGTACGTATATATGTGTATATGTCTTCTATAGACGTATATATTTAACGTATATATGTGTATATGTTTTATAAATTAGTGTATAATTGTATATATAGTGTGTGTGTGTGTGTATTGTAGTATATATATATTGTAGTAAATTTTATTTAAAGTAGTACGTATATATTGAATGGTACGTATATATGTGTATATATCTTCTATAGACGAATATATTTAACGTATACATGTGTATATGTTTTATAAATTAGTGTATAGTTATATATATAGTGTGTGTATATATTGTAGTATATATATATTGTAGTATATTTTATTTAAAGTAGTACGTATATATTGAATGGTACGTATATATGTTTACGTATATATTTAGCGTATACATGTGTATATATTTTATAAATTAGTGTATAACTATGTATATAGTGTGTGTGTATATTGTTGTATATATATATTGTAGTATATTTTATTTAAAGTAGTACGTATATATTGAATGGTACGTATATATGTGTGTATATCTTCTATAGACGTATATATTTAACGTATACATGTGTATATGTTTTATAAATTAGTGTATAGCTATATATAGTGTGTGTGTGTATATATTGTAGTATATATATATTGTAGTATATTTTATTTAAAGTAGTAAATATATATTGAATGGTATGTATATATGTGTATATATCTTCTATAGACGTATATATTTAACGTATACAAGTGTATATGTTTTATAAATTAGTATATAACTATATATATAGTGTGTGTATATATTGTAGTATATTTTATTTAAAGTAGTATGTATATATTGAATGGTACGTATATATGTGTTTATATCTTCTATAGACGTATATATTTAATGTATACATGTGTATATGTTTTATAAATTAGTGTATAACTATATATATATAGTGTGTGTGTGTCTATTGTAGTATACATATATTGTAGTATATTTTATTTAAAGTAGTACATATACATCGAATGATACGTATATATGTGTATATATCTTCTATAGATGTATATATTTAACGTATACATGTGTATATGTTTTATAAATTAGTATATAACTATATATAGTGTGTGTGTACATATTATAGTATATATATTGTAGTATATTTTATTTAAAGTAGTACGTAAATATTGAATGGTACGTATATATGTGTATATATCTTCTATTGACGTATATATTTAACGTATACATGTGTATATGTTTTATAAATTAGTGTATAACTATATATTTAGTGTGTGTATATATTGTAGTATATATATTGTAGTATATTTTATTTAAAGTAGTATATATATATATTGAATGATACGTATATATGTCTATATCTTCTACAGACGTATATATTTAACGTATACATGTGTATATATTTTATAAATTAGTATATAACTATATATATAGTGTGTGTGTGTATTGTAGTATATATATTGTAGTATATTTTATTTAATGTAGTACGTATTTATTGAATGGTACGTATATATGTGTATATAACTTCTATAGACGTATATATTTAACGTATACATGTGAATATGTTTTATAAATTAGTGTATAACTATATATAGTGTGTGTGTGTGTGTATTGTACTATATATATATTGTAGTATATTTTATTTAAAGTAGTACATATATATCGAATGGTACATATATATGTGTATATATCTTCTATAGACGTATATATTTAACGTATACATGTGTATATGTTTTATAAATTAGTATATAACTATATATATAGTGTGTGTATATATTGTAGTATATATATATTGCAGTATATGTTTTATTTAAAGTAGTACATATATATTGAATGGTGCGTATATATGTTTATATATCTTCTATAGACGTATATATTTAACGTATACATGTGTATATGTTTTATAAATTAGTATATAACTATATATATATATATATATTGTAGTATATATATATATATATATATATTGTAGTATATCTTTTATTTAATGTAGTACGTATAGTCGTGTATATTGAATGTTACGTATATATGTGTAATTACGTATATGTGTATATATTTTTAAAATTCAAATGTAGTATATACTATATATATAGTGTATATATACTTTTTAACGTATTTAAAATGTATATAGGTGGGTATATATAGTGTATATTGGAAAAAAAAAGAATTGTTTTTGGTTTTTGACCGGGTTTAGGTGGATTAGACCGGGTTGGGCTAAGTGGGCCGGTTTAGGGTTATTTTTAAAAAATTTACTGTTGAACCCGGCCCAACCACTTAATTACAATGCAGCCCGGCCCGGCCCACAACCCGGTTAAACTTAATGGGCCGATTTCGGGTTGACTCGGCCCAGCCCTCTTAATACCCTTGTCCTGAGTTAGTATCTAGCATGAGGGCTAAAATTAGAAAATTTATTTTTGGGTTGTCCCGTGATTTGATACTAGAGTGTAAGGCTGCCTTGTTGAACAAAGATATGGACATCTCCAGATTGGTTGTGTACATGCAGCAAGTCAAGGACGAAAAAGAAAAAAAGGCTAAAATTGGGGATAGGCAGAATAAGAAGTTCAGATTTTTTAATCAGTGTGGAGGTCAGCAGCAGGGTGGTAGAGATGGTGGAAAGTGGTCTCAGAAGAAGTGAGGAAATTTTGGCTCCTACTCTACGGCTAGTACTCCTTATATAAACTCCGCGAGTGATCGTCGTTCTCATCATAATAGTGAGGTTAGGGTACAGGCTTCCCAATCTCAAGCTGGTGGGGCTCAGTCTACTTCATCATATCCTCCTTGTAGATTTTGTGGGCAGATGCATCGTGAGTTTTGTAAAGAAGGAAGGAACAAGTGTTTTAAATGCACTCGAATAGGTCACTTGCAGAGGGATTGTCCTTCAAAGGTTGCTTCGAGGGAAAATAAGATTTTTGTTGCCACTTTATCTACTCCGGCACCAAAGGGTGTTGCTTCTGTTTCTAGTACCGGCACTGGCTAAAATTGCTTGTATGCTCTCACTACCGCTAGGACTCTGAGGAACCTCCCAATGTTGTTACTGGTATATTATGACTCTTTTCTCGTGATGTGTATTTCTCTCTTGATCTGGGATCTACTCTTTATTATGTGACCCCATTTGTGGTTGTGCATTTTGGTTTTGGTCTCGAGTGTATCCGTGATCCCTTTTATGTTTCTACCCCGATGGGTGACTCCGTGATTGCTAAAAGAGTCTATAGAGGTTGTGTGGTATAAGTTGGTGGTAGAGAAATTCTGGTAGATCTGATATAGTCAAACATGGTGGATTTTGATGTCATATTAGGGATGGATTGGTTGCGTTTGTGCTATGCCTCCTTAGATTGTCGAACCCGTAAACTCATGTTTAAATTCCCTAATGTGTCGTTCATTGAGTGGGAAGGGGGTTCTCTAATGCCTAAGAAAGGTTCATATCATATCTTAATGCCCGAAAGTTGATTTCCAAGGGATGTCTGATGATAGGCGTATTTACACGCTTAAAGTACTATAATTTACCCATATTTTAGCTAAGTTTTGAGGACAAAATATATAATTCATGCACTTTTAGTCCTTTTTCCTGTAAGTGAGCTAACAAGCGTGATTAGCAAGTTTTCAGGTATAAATGATGCAAATTTCAGCATATTATGGATAACTTGACGCCCAAGGAAGCTTCACGAAAGAAGGAAGGGAAAGCTTGGACGCCAACGACCAAAAGTGACGCATGGAATATCTGTCCCAGGCAAAAACAGCATTTCTAAAGACTTTGGGGATCAACAGTAACTTAGTAGGATTAGGATAATGATGCAGTAACCTAGTAGGACTAGGATAAGTAATGCAGTAGCTTAGTAGGAATAGGATATGGGTGTTATAAATACCCTATTTTGCTGGAGATTTTTATTATTCCCATCCATCCACCATCCATCCATCCATCAAAACAATTCTCCTTCAATTAATTACTTTCTCTTCATCTATTCAATTCTTAATTTCCACAACAAGAGAACCGCTATTCTAAAAGGGAATTCACGCCTAACGCCATACTATACCCTACTACACGTGAGATCTTTATTTTGGTATAATGATAAAGTCTATTGTGATTTCCGTTGCACTCATGAATAGCTAAACTTCTCTGTTGGGGTTATGGAAGCCTTATGAGATACTATCTATTGCTATGAGTTTGTGAGTTCGTGACTCGTATGATGCTTATATCATTATTCTCTTCATCTTAGTGCAAATTCTTGTGGTTGCAAACGCATAGAATATGCCAGTATAGCATTAACTTGTTCGAAAGAAAAGTTATATGTCTGGAAAAGAGATAATGTCAAGGTAATAGGGCACCAACCCCTGTTAAAAAATTAGTGCCGTAACTGGATTAACCTCTTGGAGAGTTCGTACCGTTAGACATGCTTTAAGCTCGAAAGAGTTAAAGTGAAATAATCCTTGATGGTCGAAAGATGCCTGGATTTACCATAGAATACAACTCTCTATAAGCACATGCATGTCTGAATTTCACATAACTCATAGCCAATAGAGACGTATAACTCATAAGGTGGACATAACCCCAACTCTCAATTCTCATTGGTTAAACATCTTACTAAACATTCTTTCTTTTTACTTTGCTATTTTCTGTTTTTACTCTATTATTTTGTTTACATTATTGCACGCTACAAAATCCCCCCTTTTATGAGACTTGCACCAAAAGTCTAATAATCTTTGCTTACTTAGTGACCAAGTATTCTCTGTGGGATCGATACCCAACCCAGTTGGGTTCTATATTTGACAACCACCGCTTACACTCTTACGAGAGCTGTAGTTTGAGCGTTATCAAAAATTGGCGCCGTTGTCGGGGAATACGGTTGTCAACTAAGTTTGTGATAGTTACTAGAACCTTTGGTCAAAAGTTCTCAGATTTTACTTTTAGCTGTTGTTTTTGTTCTATTCAGGTTCTATTGGCAGGATGGATGCACAACGTGACATTGACAGAAGGGCGGCTCAACAGGAGCAGGCTAGACTAGCTGCACTGGCAGTTGCTCAAGTGCATCAACAGAATATTGATAACCCAGGTCAGGCAACAAATCCTGATGATGAGGAGCTACTAAATCCCAGGCGTACTGATGAGGTAGCGGCACCTATGCATAGGAGAGATCGTCAAGCTAGAATGAGACCTGACCGCCAAACTGTGCAGGCTCCTTTTGATAATGATGATGACGATCTGGATAGAGCTGGTGCTACAGGAGCTATTATTCCTCCGCCCTTGGCACCTGGAGCAAAGTTCAATATCACCAGCACCATGATTCAACTATTGCAGCTCAAGGGATTATTTGGTGGACTCGCAAGCGATGATCCGAATATGCATCTGATCAACTTTATCTCAACATGCAAGTCATTCGACAATCCAGGTGTTGGACAAAATGCAATTCGGCTGCGCTTATTTCCATTGTCTCTGTCTGGGGAGGCAACTCTATGGTTGAATGGGCTGACTCCTGATTCTATTACTAATTGGAGGCAATTGAAAGACGCTTTCCTAGAGAGATTCTTTTCGTCATCCAAGAGAGCGCAGTTGAGAGATGAGATCAGCAATTTTCGATAGCTTCCAACTGAAGCTCTCCATGAAACATGGGAGAGATTCAAGAAGAAGCTTATGAGATGCCCAAACCATCATATGACCAATGTACACTTGATGGAGATATTATACAGATCTTTCAACTCGGTGACTAAGCCAGTGGTTGATAACGCAGCAGGTGGATCATTCATGGACCTCACTTTTATTCAGGCAAGTGATATGCTAGATCGTATGACAAAGCAGAGTAGAGCTTGGCATACCAGGGATTCTGAGGTAGCAAGCTCTACCGTATCTGTTGGCTTGACTGCAGAGCAGAGGCGTAGACAAGAGGAACGTGACCAAGATATGGCTCACATGAAAACGCAGATGGATCTTCTTACCAAGCACTTATTATCAGGGAAGACCAAAAAGGTTAAGGCCGTTGTATCACAGGGAAGAGATGAATCCGACTATGAGGAAGAAGCGAACTACTTGAATAATCAGAGGGGTTTCCGAGGCAATGCCCAAGGAAACCAAGGTCGGAACTATTATGATAAATCTGGAAACAAGGACCGTGATCAAGGAAGTTGGAAAAACAATACCGACAGGAGTGGTTTGTATGTTCCTCCTGGAAGACGTGATACCGCTGCATCTGGTTCTGGAAATATGTCCATGGAAGATATGATGGCTAAGCTGCTGAAAGGAGTAGAGGCAACCAGCACAGGAGTAACTGAGGTAATAAATGATTTGTCCTCAATGAAGCAATTGGTTGACTTGCATTCCACTTCAATAAAACAGTTGGAGCAACAATTGAGTCAATTATCTGCGGCATTCAACCAAAGAAAGGCTGGAACACTACCCAGCAATACGGTGCAAAACCCAAGGAACGATAGATCATGCATGGCTATTACTACCAGTAGTGGTAAGGTGCTGGAAAACTCATCCCAAAGCAAGCAAGTGGCTGATGATATATTGGATAAGGCAGAACCAGAAGACGTCAATGAAGCTAAAAAAACCGAACAACGTGGTAATGACATCACCCCGAAACATCCACAGCCAGAAAAGGTTGATCAGCGAAAGCCCGACGCAAAAGAAGTGGTGGAGAAAACTATTTCCCTTCCACCACCACCTTTTCCGCAGAGACTGAAGAAGAAAGTTGATGATACCAGGTTCAGCAAATTCATGACTATGTTGAAGCAGCTGACTATTAATGTTCCTTTGGTCGAGGCGCTGGAACAAATGCCTGGGTATGCTAAATTCATGAAGGACCTGTTGACAAAGAAGCGGGCAACAAGTTATGAACTGGCGAATAATGTTCATCATTGTAGTGCAATCGCTACAAGATTTTTAGTACAGAAGAAGGCAGATCCTGGTGCTTTCACTATTCCTTGCACGGTTGGATCTATGAATTTTGCTAAGGCATTATGCGATTTGGGAGCTAGCATCAATTTGATGCCACTATCCGTCTACAGAAAGTTGGGGTTAGGCGACCCTACACCAACCAATATGCGGCTCGTGATGGAAGATAGGTCGGTAAAACGACCTGTGGGTATCTTGAATGATGTGTTGGTAAAGGTGTCTACCTTCATTTTTCCTGCAGACTTTGTGATTTTGGATTGCGAGGTGGATTCTGAAGTTCCCATAATCTTGGGACGTCCTTTCCTTGCAACAAAAAGTGTGCTTATTGATATGAGAGCTAATGAGCTTTTATTTCGGTTGAATGACGAAGTGGTCCGCTTTGATATATGCAAAGCAATGAAGCAGCCCAGCGATATGAATGTGTTCTCTGTAGCTGATGTTCATTATGAGGATAAGAAAGCATTATCTGTAGAGAAACAACTTACTGTTGAGCCATTGTCTACTGCGCTGCTGTATGTTGAGCATGAGGATGATGAAGATTATGAAGAAACTATGTGTGCTCTAACAGAAATAGGGTCCTATTCTCATACTCCTAAGCAGCTGGACCTTGAACTTAAGAATCAACCGTCACCAACAGCGAAGACTTCCATTGAAGAGCCCCCAGTGCTAGAATCGAAAGAGCTCCCCAATTATCTAAGGTATGCATGCTTGGGAAGTAGAAATACACTTCCGGTGAGTGTGACGGATGATTTAAGTGAACAGCACGTAGAGGCTCTCATCTCTGCTCTAAAGAGGTACAAAAGAGTCATTGGTTGGTCTATTGATGATATAATTGGTATCCCACCTGGGATATGTATGCATAAGATGCATCTCGAAGAAGATTGCGTGCCCACAATGAAGCATCAGCATCGTCTGAATCCATTCAAAAAATGATACACCAAATATCTCGGTGAAGTCTAAGTAATCGAGATAACTATGTCGTGCCGCGACAATAAATCAAGCGTTTGGTGGGAGGCAACCCATCGTTTTTAATTGTTTTTGTTGTTTTTGTTTTCATAGGATTTTGTCGATCCACGACCAAAACTAAGGCGCTTGATGGGAGGCAACCCATCGTTCTAATCATTTTTGATGTTTTTGAGTAAATGTAGGTGCAAGAGGTGTAAAGGAGAAGATTGGTTTCAAATTTTGATTTGGAAGTATTGCATGTTTAAGGTGGTAAGTTAGGAATGAAGAAGCAAAAGGCTATGGGTTAGGCATTGCTTATGAAAATATAGGCAAAGAACAAGGCAAGGCCTATGTAAATCTAGGCCACGAACAAGGCAAGGCCTATGCTATGGCATAAGCTCTCGGATTCTAGAGTGCCATAGCATAGGCGCCACCTATGCTCAACAGTGCCATAGCATAGGTGTCGTCTATTCTCAACAATGCCATAGCATAGGCGTCGCCTATGCAAAATCCTTCTGCTCAACTAGGCAAAGCATTAGGCATGGCCTATGCTATGGCCTTCTGCTCAACTAGGCAAAGCTAAAGGCGTCGCCTTTGCCTCCCAAAACTCTCAAAAACTTTTATTTTTGCTCTTTTAACTTTGCAAGAACATATTCCGAGGCCATCAATCAAGTAAGTACTTATTTGCTCTTCTTTTATATTACGTAAGTATTACAATACTACGCCTATAATAAGTTGTTAAATCGTGAAGTAGTGTTGGTGATTTGAATGTGGTTGATACAACTAAGTGAGTGAAAGAATATGTATGGATGCTCTTGACTTGTTTCCAACTTGTATTTGATTTTGATACACTGTCATACTTTTGCGAAATCGACATGGTCAAGATAATTGCATAATCTTATAACTTGAAAGCTTACATGTTGAAATGACTTGTTCATTGAGATGAAAATCATGGGTGACTACAAACATGCGATGTTGTGATTATTTCTATGCCATAAATTGATACGATATCTATGTAGTAGTTTTGTTCAAAAGATGCATTAGTTTAAACACGAAAGCATTGTCAAGATTGCATAACGTTAAGAGGACATGAAAGTATGACTGTGCTGAACATATTGTTGGAACATATCACCTAAATGTATGTCAATGAAGTCTGAGTAATCGACATCATTCACTTAATTAGTTTGTGTCAACAAATTAAGTGTGGGGTGGTGCCACTATTGTCTGTTTGTCGATTGAATCTCCCGAGATAAAGCTAACATGACTTTATTGAGATCTCAGGTAGAATGGCACAAAAAGAACGACAAGGAAAAGAAAAAGCAACCACTTCACAAAAAGGCCAGAAAAGGGGACGAAAAGAGCAAGGTGAATCCTCCGTGCTGCAAATACCTCGACGCACTCTTGGCATCAAGTGGGGTACTTATGAGGAACTTCTGAGGATGACGACTCTGATGATGATTCCGACGCAGAGGGTATGACCCCAGACATAGAGGAGGAGTCCGACTAACTAGGTTCTTCTTATTTATTTTCCACTGAGGGCAGTGTGTCCCGTCTAAGTGTGGGGTGCTGGTATTTGTATGTTTTACTTCTTTATCTGCATTTGCATCTATCTATGTTTGTTTGTTTTGTTTGTTAGTAGTTAAATTTTTTAGCATTTTTTTAACTTTGCATGAAATTGTTCTGAGGGGAAGCATGGTATTATAACAAGAGTTTGTGCTAAAATCATTACTATTGAGATGTTTAGGCTCTAATTGTGACTCACTATGTGATAATTGTGTGGTTCAGTTCCTTCATCTGTTGGGTCAAGAGTCTATACTGCTCCCAATAAAGTCGACCATGTGCCTTGTGTGTGTGAGGATATAGTATATTCTGTATTTGTGGCTGATGCTAGAACTTTCCTGGTGTGTGTGTGAAGCGAAATAAAGAGTGCAAGTTTAGGAGATGATTTAGGCATTTCTTTGGCAACCTGTATTTGTTTACCTTCATTTTACCTACCCATGGACATTATCTTAGTTAACCCCCTTTGAGCCTTTAGCCATTTTCTTTGACAGCCTCATATGTAAGCCGAATCCATTTTTTTTTCAAGACCATAATTTGATCCAAATTCCTACGTGCTTTAAGTTGTGAAGTCATGTGACAAAATAAGAGGAAATTGGGTGAGAGTGATGCCTTAAAGTGAATTGGTACTTGAATTTGTTATGAAAAAAAAGTGGCTATCATAGAGGTGTGTTATAAAAAAAAAAGAAAAGAAAAGAAAAAGAAATAGAAAAACAAAAAGATAAATTGTGTTTATGATTAAATAAAAAGATAGTTATGCTTGAATGACAAAATAGGTGAAAAGGGGTTATAGATGAAAGAAAGGTAGCAGGGTTGATTAAAAGAGAGTGTTAATGGCATAATGTGATGTATTAAAGCGCTTAGGAACATAGTCACTATTTCTGGCCAAAATAGTCCTACCCGTCCCTTAACCTATATTACAACCTATAAAAGACCTATTTGATCCTAAGCTTAGCATTCTGATATTAGTAGAGCATTACACTAAGGGCAAGCCTATGGTCATCAGTTGCAACATATGAATTCTTTGTGAGAGTGAGAGCAAGGATAATCTTATACCCATGTTCTGAAAAATGCTATATTTGAGAGTGATTATGGGTAATATCGTATGTGAGACACACATAGTTGATGAGTTTTGGGTAGTCTTGTATGATTCTTTGTGGCTTAACTTGTGGATACGAATTAACCATCATCACGAGTCTATATTAGAGGTTGAATTATTTCTAGAAGTGATTAGAAAACTACTCTTTGTTAATAATTGTTGTGCCTGTCTTGATGAATATTTTGTGTTGTTACTGTGAAACCCTAAGTAGATGTTTATATGGACATGATATATTGTTCGAGGACGAACAAAGCTTTAAGTGTGGGGTGTTGATGATAGGCGTATTTACACGCCTAAAGTACTATAATTTACCCATATTTTAGCTACGTTTTGAGGACAAAATATATAATTCATGCACTTTTAGTCCTTTTTCCTGTAAGTGAGCTAACAAATGTGATTAGCAAGTTTTCAGGTATAAATGATGCAGATTTTAGCATATTATGGATAACTTGACGCCCAAGAAAGCTTCACGAAAGAAGAAAGGGAAAGCTTGGACGCCAAGGACCAAAAGTGACGCATGGATTATCTGTCCCGGGCAAAAACAGCATTTCTAAAGACTTTGGGGATCAGCAGTAACTTAGTAGGATTAGGATAATGATGCAGTAACCTAGTAGGACTAGGATAAGTAATGCAGTAGCTTAGTAGGAATAGGATATGGGTGTTATAAATACCCTATTTTGCTGGAGATTTTTATTATTCCCATCCATCCATCCATCAAAACAATTCTCTTTCAATTAATTACTTTCTCTTCATCTATTCAATTCTTAATTTCCACAACAAGAGAACCGCTATTCTAAAAGGGAATTCACGCCTAACGCCATACCAAACCCTACTACACGTGAGATCTTTATTTTGGTATAATGATAAAGTCTATTGTGATTTCCGTTGCACTCATGAATAGCTAAACTTCTATGTTGGGGTTATGGAAGACTTATGAGATACTATCTATTGCTATGAGTTTGTGAGTTCGTGACTCGTATGATGCTTATATCATTATTCTCTTCATCTTAGTGCAAATTCTTGTGGTTGCAAACGCATAGAATACGCCAGTATAGCATTAACTTGTTCGAAAGAAAAGTTATATGTCTGGAAAAGAGATAATGTCAAGGTAATAGGGCACCAACCCCTGTTAAAAAGTTAGTGCCGTAACTGGATTAACCTCTTGGAGAGTTCGTACCGTTAGACACGCTTTAAGCTTGAAAGAGTTAAAGTGAAATAATCCTTGATGGTCGAAAGACACCTGGATTTACCATAAAATACAACTCTCTATAAGCACATGCATATCTGAATTTCGCATAACTCATAGCCAATAGAGACGTATAACTCATAAGGTGGACATAACCCCAACTCTCAATTCTCATTGGTTAAACATCTTACTAAACATTCTTTCTTTTTACTTTGCTATTTTCTGTTTTTACTCTATTATTTTGTTTACATTATTGCACGCTACAAAATCCCCCCTTTTATGAGACTTGCACCAAAAGTCTAATAATATTTGCTTACTTAGTGACCAAGTATTCTTTGTGGGATCGATACCCAACCTAGTTGGGTTCTATATTTGACAACGACCGCTTACACTCTTACGAGAGCTGTAGTTTGAGCGTTATCAATGTCTTTATCATTTGGTCTAGGTTAAAGATTTGAACTCAGAGGGTCCTTCATTGACATCTGTTCCCATGGTTAATGAATTTCTCAAGGTTTTTCCTAACGATCTTCCTGGTATCTCTCCCAATAAGGAGATTGATTTTGGGATTAGCCTTGTTTTGAACACTCGTCCTATCTCTTTCCCTCCTTATAGAATAGGTCCGACTGAGTTAAAGGATCTTAATGAACAGTATAAATACCTAATTAATAAAGATTTTATCTGTCCTAGTGTTTCTCAGTGGGTGCTCCTATTTTGTTCGTACATAAGAAGGATGGTTCCCTTTGAATGTGCATCGATTACCTTCAGTTGAATAAGGTTACAGTGAATAATAAGTATCCTCTTCCTCGGATTGATGATTTGTTTGACCAGCTCAGGGTGCTAGGTGTTTCTCTAAGATTGATCTTAGGTCCGGTTATCATTAGCTAAAGATTAGAGAAGTGGATATCCCTATGACTGCCTTTGAACGTGGTATGGTCATTACGAGTTCGTAGTCATGTCTTTTAATTTGACTAATGCCCTAGCAACATTCATGGACTTGATGAATAAGGTCTTCTATCAGTTTCATTATTTTTTCATTATCATATTTATATATGATATTTTGGTGTATTCCAAGAGTGAGGTGGATCATGCTGATCACCTCCGTATCGTCTTGCAGACCTTAAAAGACCAACATTTGTATACTAAATTTTTGAAGTGCGAGTTATGGTTAAAAGTTGTTACTTTTCTGGGTCATGTCATTTCTAGTGAAGGTATCATGGTGGATCCGCAGAAAGTTGCAGTGGTTAAGAAGTGGCCTAGGCCAACGACTCTAACCGATATTCAGAGCTTCTTAGGTTTAGCCGGATGCTATAGGAGATTTGTGGAGAGTTTCTCAACAATTGTTGCCCCGTTAACTAAGTTTACCTTGAAAAAGGTAAAGTTCTTGTGGTCTGATGCTCTTAGCAGGTTATCCATAAGGATTCTAGGTCCCATGGATGAGGATAAGCGGGAGCTGGTGAAAGATATTTACCATTTGGCTAACCTTGAAATTCGTCTCTTGGACTTTGAGGATGATGGGGTGTTTGTGCAAGAGGTGGCAAAGTCCTCCCTTGTTGCTGAAATAAAGGAGAAGCAGGTACTGGATCCTCTCTTAATGAAGATTACTGTAGATGTGGGTCAGCAAAAGGTTATAGCTTTTGAGATTAGTGGCGATGGTATCTTGAGGTACCAAGGCAGATTATGTCTTCCCGATGTAGATGGGTTGAGAGAGAGGATATTGGCTGAGGCTCATGAGTCGCGTTATGTCATTCATTTCAGTTCGATGAAGATGTATCATGATCTTAAGAAGATCTATTGGTGAAATAATATGAATGAGATGTGGCCAGTTTTGTGGCTTAATGCATGGTGTGTCAACAAGTAAAGGTTCAACACTTCAGGCCTAGTGGGTTGACTCAAGAGATTGAATTGCCGGAGTGGAAATGGGAGATAATTAATATGTATTTTGTTACCGATCATCCTCGGTATCGAAATCCATTTGATTCGATTTTGGTCATCGTGAATAGGATGACTAAGTTTGTTCACTTCTTGCCAGTGAGGACTAATTATTCGGGAGAGGATTATGCGAGGTTGTTCCTCCAAGAGATTGTGAAGTTGCTTGTGGTGCCTATTTTTATTATGTCAGATCGTGGTACTCAGTTCTCATCGCATTTTTGGCATTTATTTCAAAGAGGCTTGGGAACTAAAGTGAGCCTTAGTACTGCTTTCCACCCGCAGTAGGATGGGGCGAGCAAAAAGGGCTATTCAGACATTGGAAGATATACTTCGGGCTTGTGTGGTTGACTATGGTGGAAGTTGGGTTGATCATTTGCCTCTTATAGAGTTTGTGTATAATAAAAGCTACCACTCTAGTATTGGTATGGCTCCATTTGAGGTGTTGTATGGTAGGAGTTATAGGTCTCCTATTAGGTGGTTGAGGTTGGTGAGGCGGAGATGTTTGGCCCGTATTTGGTTCACTAAGCGATGGAGAAGATGAAGGTGATTCGATATAGACTAAAAGCAGCCCAAAGTCGCCAAAAGTCATATATGGACGTCAGGCATAGGGAGTTAGAATTTGAGATTAACGATTTGGTGTTCTTAAAGGTGTCTCCTATGAATGGAGTAATGCAGTTTGGGACGAAGCGGAAGCTCATCCCCCGGTATGTCGGCCCGTTCTTGGTTTTGAAGAGGGTTGGTAAGGTTGCGTATGAGTTGGATTTGCCTCCTAGTTTGAGCTCCATTCATTCGGTGTTTCATGTTTTAATGTTGAGAAAGTGTGTGGGTGATCCTTTGATGGTTGTTCTTTTGGAGGAGGTGGGTATTTTAGACGGCTTATCATATGAAGAAGTCCTGGTTGAAATTTTGGATTAGCAAATTTGTCGGTTGAGGACGAAGGATGTAGCTTCAGTAAATATTTTATGGAGGAACCATAAGGTTGAAGAGGCGACTTGGGATGCCGAAGAGGACATGAAGTCCAAGTATCTATTCTTGTTTTTTGTTCCGGATAATCATGCATAAGGTATGTTTTATTCTTAACATCTTTGTTTTCTGACTTTATTAAAGGAAAGTGATTTCCTTGGCATCTTTATTTTTCGAGTTTGTTAAAGGTAAGAGTAGGGGAATATAGAGTCAAGTCATGCTAGCAATTGCCTAGTCCTATCATTCGAGGATAAATGATCCTAGTGGGAAAAAATTGAAACATCCCGGATTTTTGACCATTGAAAATTTCATGAGCTTTGAGCTCACTGCCATGGTTACGACTGGACCCCCGGATTCGTAGTGTGTATTGACGACTCATTAATGTGCCGTGGAAACACGGCACTTTCGATGCTTAAAACCAAGAATTTATGCTTGCACTTAGGTTGTTTTAGTGGATATAAGGTGGTTTTGTGTTTGTTGCAGGTAAAATAGGTCAATAATATCTTGGAATAAAATTGGAAGAAAAAGACCTAAAAAGACCAAGTCTGAATATGGTACGAGTTATCTCACGAGTCGTCAACACATCATACGGCTTGTAGGTTGTCTCGTAAGTATAATAGAAACCAAAGCCAAGCAGAAAAACTAAGTATAGGAAAGATACGAGTGGATCATACGAGGCGGCGTAAGATGAGGACACGGGTCATGTCAACAAACCATAAAGAGAACAGAACCTCAAGCTCTCATTTAAAGTTTAAGTCTCAGATGAAGACGAGTCAAAAGTCTAAGTACGACTCGTATGGGTAAACCATAAGCAGAATAGTGTCTAGAGGATTAAAGGAAGAAGTCCCAAGTGGTAACGAGTGAAGGCCACTAGTTGTATGGTCAGGTATAACTCGTGAGCATGAGTCATAAGAGGAACAAAAAGTTGAAGCCTGGAATATCAGACACTGGAATGGATACGAGACGCACTGTACGACTCGTAAGAAGACCTTATGAGTAGACAAGCGAGTCGTACCTTGTGCCAACTTACTTTTCCTTTTCCTTTTCCATTTTTATTAGGATTTCTGGGTTGTTTTGAGATACTATAAATACCCTAGGGTTTAATTTTTATTAGGTTACATTCTTTGACATTCTATTACGTTCTTAGATACTTTATTACATATTTTTACAACACTTCACATTATTCTTGAGATTTTGGGTTATTATTCAATTGAAGATTTTTCGAGTTTATTCATCTTATTTTATGCAATTAATTACATGAATTCTTTATTGATTATCATAGGTTCTTGCATGAACATGAGTGGCTAATTTCCCTGACTAGGGTTGTGAGAACCCTGGTGGATTAGCTACGTAAAGGAAGTGAGAGAAGTGAGAGATTCATATTTATGATTGTATCTTAATCTTTTTCATAATAATTGACCTCAGAGCTACTGCAGAAACTTGGGGATAGCCTATATTCACAAACTTCCTCACAAGGGAGTTTAAGATTAGGAAAAGAGGATTAATATAGTAATTTAAGATTTACGTCCATCTTATTATTCCATCATCTCATCTAATCAACTTGAGACTTAAAAGGTGAAAGTTGAACCAAAGTCATTAACAGGGAGCAATAAGGCAATTCCCTAAGACTCACAAGGTAAAGGGTGAGATTTATAAACACATTCACAAGACAGTTGATAATACATATCTTATTGACTTTACGTGCAAAGCAGCAGAATAGGTGGGTTGAACATGAGAAACTTACAGAGTTAAGAAACCAGGGGAAACAGAGTCCTACTGTTCATCTTCTATTGTTTACAACTCAAAGCATTCAAGATTCGGCTACTTCTTATGATTGATTTCATATCCCCCTATTTACTTTTCCATACTACTCGTGAATTTCAACTAGTTAAGCAACTATTCAACGTTTTCCCTATGTGTTCGACCCCAACCTAGTTAGGTTACTATATTTGGAATTAACCGTAGCATACTTCTTTGGAGGTTAATTTTGGGCGACAATAAATTTTAATGTCATTGTCGGGGAAGACAATTTGAGTAGTCAATTGAATTGGTGAAGTTCGCGGGTTTTATTTTATGTTCTTGACTTTTCATACATTAGTGTATGTCCCACACTAGGAGAAGAGGCAATCCCTTACTCCCTTTTGATCCATAGCCTAAAAGAATTCTTCAAACACCGAGAAGGATATCAGGACAAGTTCATGATGGTGTTCCTATTGGGTTTCAAGACCCTCTTTCTCTGCCTATTAATCCAAACATGGCACTACTGCGTGCTCCAGGTGATCCATAAAATATTTCATATTTATAGATTTAATGATTCCTAGCTGCTGCAGAGGGAGAGAGAAGAGCAGCTAAAGAGGCTAGGTTAGCTCAGGAAGAAGGACTATTTAGACCATGACAAGTAGCCAAGTGTAGAGACATAGTTCAGAGAGGTAGAGCTCCATTGATTCCTGCATATTAGCACTTACACCCATACGATGATAAAGAGGATATGGGTTATGTTGAACCTACTGAGACAGGAGCCATCATTCCTCCTGTCTTACCCCTCAATGTGAAGCTTGATATTACTAGCACTATGATCCAGTTGTTGAATTTGAAGGGTGTATTTTCGAGATCAGCAATAGATGATGGATCATGAAGCTTGCTAATTTTACTAGGATTTGTGCATCATATACTATTTGGGGGTGGATCAAGAAGCTTTGAGGTTGAGGTTGTTCCCATTTTCAATGACAGGTGAAGCATCACTATGGTTAGGGGAGCTTCCAAGAGGTTCAATCACTACTTGGTATGAGTTATGAATACAGTTTTGAATAGGTTTTTCCCCCTACAAAGATGCTATAATTGAAGGATGAAATCACAATTTCAGACAGTTACCTACAGAATCCATGTATGAGGCATAGTTTAGATTCAAGAAGAAGCTGACCATGGTACCGATTCACAGAATCGCAGGGTGTAACTTGTTGGATATCTTCTATAGATCACTAAATGTCATCTCTAGAGCAATGGCAAATACAATTTCAGTAGGTGCATCTATGCGTCTTTGGTGGGATGCTACACAGGATATGCTTGATAATATTTCAGTGACTAATAGAAGTTGGCATAGTAGAGATACTGAGTATGATACAAGTACATATTCTATTGGGGAAGATAATGCTTATGTAGATGGTCATAATTTGGTAGCATAAGAGGTTGCATAGCTTTAGATAGATATTGAGCTGCTTAAAAAATAATTCATAACAATGAGTGCTGAGAAAGTGAATGCAGTTGTAGAATAGGGATCTACTTCTAGAACTTTTGAGATTGAATCTGAAAAGAAAGCGAAGTATCCAGATCGTAGGTTGGCAAATTTTTAAACCCAAGGGCAAGGGGACCAAGGTCGGAACTATCATAATAACAAATACAGAGGAAGAAGTAGAAAGAGCCCAAGTAGTCGTGATTCAGAATCTAGAATGGAGGAACTTTTATCAAAATTAGTCAAAGGTCAAGAAAGTTAAGAAAGTTGTCTTAAGGAGATTAAGGCAGATCTATCAGGGCTAAACCAGAAAATTGATTCACATGCTACATCAATCAAACAGTTGGAGAAGCAATTTGGTTAGATGTCAGCCATAGTAAAGCAAAGGTAGCCTGGCACTCTCCCTAGTAACACAGTGGTGAATCCAAAGAATGATAATCACTACCATGCCATTACCACTCGGAGTGGTAAAATCACCATAAACCTGTCTGTACCCAGTGTAGATGAACAAAAGAATGATGATGATTCTGTTGATGTGGAAACTAGTAGCAAGCAAGATGGATAAAAAGACACAATCGAGGAGCCTATTTCAAATCCCATCCCTAGACCTCGCCCTTTTTTTCCTCAAAGGCTGAAAAAAAGGCAAGAAGAGGGTAAGTATCATAAGTTTTTATCAATGTTAAAAGAATTTTCAGTCAACCTACCACTTGTAGAGGCATTAGAGCAGATTCCAGGATATGAAAAAATCATAAAGGATATAATCACTAAGAAGAGGTCAGTCAGTTATGAGCCAATCGATAATATTCATCATTGCAGTGCAGTAGCAACTATTTCTTTAGTATAGAAAAAGGAGGATCCTGGTGCGTTCACTATACCTTGCACCATTGGATCTTTAAACTTCACTCAGGCATTATGTGATTTGGGTTCTAGTATCAACCTTATTTCATCAGCAGTATTTAAGCAGTTGGGGTTGAGGGCTCCCACACCAACCACCATAAGACTAGTGATGGTAGATAGAGCAGTAAAAAAGCTAGTTGGTATTCTATATGATGTATTGGTGAAGTTGGCTTCTTTCATCTTTTCTAATGATTTTTTGATATTAGACTGTGAAGTGTACTTTCAAGTCCTGATTATTTTGGGAAGACCGTTCTTGGCTACAAGAAGGACGTTGATTGATTTGGAGCTAGGACATCTGATGTTGAGACTCAATGAGGAACGAGTTATATTTAATGTCTACAAATCCATGAAGTAGCATAATAAGTTAAGAGTGATATCCTTGATTAATGTGTATGTTAAGGAGATAGATTCATTCTATGATATTGATTCAGAGATTATTTGGGATGATGCTTCTGAGGTTGTTTCTATTGAAGAGAGGTTGGGTGTTGAAGCTTTGATAGTATTGATCATAAACTACGACAATGATGGTATTGAGGACTATGATGAGAAAGTATTATCACTCTATGGGAGTGGCTCTTATACTTATGCACCAAAAAGCTTGATTTGGATATGAAGAATAGAACCACTCCACCTACTCGCCCATCTATTAAGGTTCCACCCGTCTTAGAGTTGAAGGCTATCCCTTCTCATTTGCGATATGCATTTTTTGGAGCCAACAATACTTTGTCGATAATCATTACAGCTGACTTGATTGATACAAAAGTGGAATCTTTACTATCAGTTTTACATAGATTCAAGAGGGCCATTGGTTGGTCCATTGCAGATATTGTGGGTATCCGCTTAGTCTTTGTACTCATAAGATTTAACTTGAACCAGATTGTGTTCCAAGTATAGAACATCAGTATTGACTCAATCCTTCCATGAAAGAGGTGGTGAAGAAAGAGATAATTAAGTGGTTGGATATTAGTGTAGTGTATCCATTGCTGATAGCAAGTGGGTCAGTCTGGTACAATATGTTCCAAAGAAAGGTGCTACTACTATTGTGACTAATGAAAAGAATGATCTAGTGCCAATAAGGCCAGTCACGGGATGGAGATTATGCATGGATTAAAGAAAATTGAATGCATGGACTCAGAAAGACCATTTTTCCATACCCTTCATGGACCATATGTTGGATAGACTTGCGGGCAGAGGATGGTACTAGTTTTTGGATGGATATTCAATTTAAAACCAAATTACTATTGTACCCGAAGAGCAAGAGAAGACAACCTTTACTTGTCCTTATGGGACCTTTACATTCAGACGTATGCCATTCGAATTATGTAATGCTGCAACCACATTTCTTAGATGTATGATGTCAATCTTCTCTGGTATAGTAGAAGACACCATTGAAGTACTTATGGATGATTTTTAGTCATTGGTGATTCATTTGATGGTTGCTTAGTGCACTTGGCAAATGCTCTACGAAGATGTAAGAATGCAACTTGGTACTTAATAGGGAAAAATATCATTTTATGGTCAAAGAAGGTATTATGCTTGTACACAAGATTTAAAAATGGTGTATTGAGGTAGATAGAGCAGAGATTGAAGTGATCAAGAAATTACCTCAACCAATTTCTGTAAAGGGTGTTCGTAGCTTTTTGGGACATATTGGGATTTATAGGTGATTCATCAAGGATTTTTCCAAGATTGTCAACCCTCTTTGTAGTCTTCTTGATAAAGAGGTGAAATTTGAGTTTACTAAAGCATGCTTGAAGGCATTTGAATGTCTGAAAGAGAAGTTGATGACTTCTCCTATCATCGTATCCCCAGATTAGTTCTTGATATTTGAGGTTATGTGTGATGCAAGTGGAGTGGACTTAGGGGTTGTACTAGGTCAACAAAAAGAAAAGATCATTCATCCCATCTACTATGCTAGAAAGGCATTAAATCCTACTCAAAAGAACTACACCATCACTGAACAAGAGTTGTTGGCAGCAGTTTTTGCCTTTGAGAAGTTTAGGCCTTATTTGATTGGGACAAAGGTGATTGTGCACACTGATCATACAGCATTACAGTACGTAATGGAGAAAAAGGATGCAAAGCCTAGACAAATTAGGTGGGTGTTATTGCTGCAAGAATTTGATTTCGAGGGCAAGGACAAAAAAGGCACTGAGAATCAAGTTGTAGATTATTTGTCTAGACATGAGGAGGAAGCTATATGATACACCCAAATTATACCTGTCTTACGAGAGCGTAAGCGGTCGCTGTCAAATATAGAACCCAACTGGGTTGGGTGTTGAATCCCATAGGGAATACAGTGTTCACTAAGTATTGTTATTATCATTAGACTATTGATCTAAGGTTCTGAAATAAAGGGGTTCGGAAATGTTAAAGGAGTTCTTTTGTATTTGTGCTACAAAAAAGTCCAGCTACTGAGAGTAAATGTAGAAGCAATTTCAATGAGAATGAATTAACTAGACTTATACTCACCAAGATGTTCAAACCATTAGGGTTGTGAGTTTGTGTTCGAAATCTAACTTATGTATCCAAATGCAAGAATTATTGAATTCTAAGGATTACCCATGTGTTTCTTAACCTAATGAATATTTCACCCTTTAATTCTCTCGAACTTAAAGGATTCATGCATTGTTCAATAACACTCTCATGAGGGTTGATCCTGTTAAGGCATCAACCTGTTAACCCAAAGGGTAAACCTATGGAGTTCATGTGAATCACTTTTTTTCCCAACATCCACTTTCTTGTCATACAAGTGGAATTTATGGGCTCACTTCTCAAATTTGCAACCAAGAGATGTCATTAAAATGAAGAAAGATTCATGCAATTTCGATAGATGTTAGAAATCAAACCCATTCACAACCCCAAAATAGTTCTCTACATCAAGGCTCCCATAACCCTAGTTATGGGAGTTTAGCTACTCATCTCCATATAAGAAATCAAAATTATATTGATGTTCATAAATAACTTCAGAAAAGTACTTACAAATGTCACAATATTGTTCTTCTCAATCTTTGATGGGAAATATGAAAACTAATAATCAACTCTCAATCCCTAAATTCAAATCCCAAAATGAAAAGTAGTACAAAGCTCTCAATAGAGGAGAAAGTATGAATCTAAAGACAAAAGATGCAGAATAAACCCTAATACTTGGTATTTATATGATTCCAGACTGGGGTTTTGAAAATTCAAACTCAGATTCTCCGTATTTTGGTCAATGGTTCAAGTGACGATTTATCGTAGGTCCGACGGTCCATCGCCTGCACCATCGCTAGGTGTCCAGTGACTCCATGTTCTAACTCTGGGCGATGGGTAGTTCGATGGCCCATCGTAAGGTTGACGTTCCATCGCCTGGACCGTCGCAGGACTTCTATTGATGATGTATTCTGTATCATGGTGACGGTTTAGACCGACGGCCCATCGCAGGGCCGACGGTCCATTGCCTGGACCATCGCATGATGTCCAGAGTCTATGCCTTCTGCTTTTGGTCAACGATTTAAACCGACGGATCGTAGCAAGGTCGACGGCCCGTTGCTCAAGCCGTCGCTGCTCATTTTACTTTTGTTTTGCTCAAATTGTCCGAGTTACCCTTCACACTCAGTCCTTATCCTGAAAACACTAAAATACCATGTTAAATACAACAGTGGCTACTTGAAAATACACAATTATCCTAAGAAAAAGGCCTAAAATATTTCATCAAAAGTCGGAACATCAACACCCTCAACTTAAGGCAATTGCTTATCCTCAATCAACTCAACACCAGGATACATATATGAACAACATCATGATGGGCATTTCACAGTAAAACCAACACAATCATACAATCATTCCACTACCCATTTGGTTATGCTATTTCAACATACATGGATCTACTACTAGTATTAACTATTAACCAACATATTCACAACTACAAATACAACAACCCAAAGAAATAAATAGAACAGATATAACTCAACATGCCCTCACAGCCAAAAAAGTCCACCTCACATGACACAGTTAAATTATGGATAAAACAAAGCTCTCACTCTCAGAAAAGAAGTTACTAACACAATGCATATCTATAAGCTTGCCCTTATCATTTAATGCTTTCTAATGATTGATTCGCCAAGATCAAATAGGACTTGTTACGGGTTGTAATGAGATTTTAGGCTCGGTGAAGGTTATTCATTTGGGTAAGTGACTTAAAGTATAAGAATTTCACTCTTTTTACCCTTTTTGGTAGCTACTTACCAGAATTAAGGACCTTCTCATTCATTCACAGTTATTCATCGATGCTTTTGTCATAACCCCCCCCCCCCCTCTTTTTTTAAGAACACAACATCAGCCACCCTTAACTTATGCTGATGCAAAAGATTGAAGTGCATAATATCTATTTAGATTGCTAACTAGACCAGGGCCAGATGCTACCCCTCAAATTACTTTCAACTCAACCTCCTAGGTTGCTAACAATCCAGCAGTAGCCACCCTCAACTTAGATGATTTTCCTAAGTTAAAGTGCACAATGTCCACAATTGGACCAGGGCCAAAGCTAAATGCTTAACACCTTCGAGAGAGTGAATCAAAATTATTTGGACAGAAAAAACACTACCACAGCTCAAAAGGGTTTATAAAGAAAACACAATGTTTTTGGTGGGTCAATTATTTGGCTAAGTGGACTAACAACACAAGATGGCCTACTATCTTCTCTTATTGAGCCAAAACACACGACAGCATCTGATGAACCGGGCAAGTTCTAGGTGTAACACTTATGTTAGAACTACACAAATACTCACCCACACAGGCACTGAGTTAATTTCTATCCTACTAATTCTTGGTATCCAGATCATATAGCTATACTTGCTTCATTACAAACATCTAATGCCATTAACAGAGTCACACATGGTTGCACAAAACTTTGCCACTTGGTTCGAGGAATTAATTATACAAAAAATAAAAAACACAATTTTGCTACCATCAGTTGTCATCCACATATGTACAATAAGGTGCTAACGAGAATGGAACTTTTATTTCATGCAACCATATTACCAACAGAACATGAAAATGAAAATAGCAAAAATGAAAATGCAACAACTTAGACATGCCGATAATATCGGCAACACAGCCCCCCATGGTACAAGCACATCCCACCCCCCAAAAAAATATAATGTTTTGTCCTCAAATGCATAAAATCTTAAGAACAAAGGAGGGAAAAATACTTGTCGCGCCTCTTATTCAATCTGAGGCGTCAGTGAAGTACGGTGAGGTTGTTGTGTCCTCACCCAGTGCTATGCTGACTCCCATGGTGGTGGGATTACTCACAATCTCTCCCTACAGAATCGGAGGCACCACATCTCTAATCGGATCTATAGGTTGCCTCCTAGCTGGGGCAGAATTGATAGACACTCCAGCTGCTTCAGTTTCTACTCTCTTTTTTTCTCTCCTCATCTCTCTTTGACCTCTTTCTTGCCTTTCTCATATCATACTCAAGTATCTTCTTAAGTGACATGGCCTGTAGCCTCTTTCTATTGGCGTCCTTCTTTGCAGCTTTCTCAGCCGTTTCATCTGGTTCAGCTGCTTTCTTACCCTAATCCTTGATCGGGCGCCCAAATAAGTCAACCAGGCCCTCGTCCTCATCACTAGCAATCTGGACTGGATCAAAGATGGTCTATTGTGGCTGCTGATTTATCTTGTCTACATCTTTCCGGAGCCATCTAACCTCCTCTATCACTTTAGCAAAATCTGGGATAGACATTGTATCCAACTTCTTGTTGGTTTTCTCTTTCATGCTGTCCATTCTCAACTGGATATTTCTGAAGGGGTGCAATGCTTTCTCTACAATCCGCTCAACAAAGGGTTTGAAATATTTCCCCCATATGGCCATCTGTTTTTGAACCTTTTTGACAGCCCGTACAGTCTTTGCAAAGTTTTCATAGTTCAGCCTATACTCAGAATATTGGGGTGGGATAGACACAGAGTCTGGAATACCATCCTTAGGCATCGAATCTGAACCTGTAGATGTAGTAGAAGGCGCGTACGTAGTAAGTGGCAATGGCATACTTGCAAAACCCTCTGACGCTTCCAGAACTGGCGCTGACTGAGTCTGCTGAGCTGGAGGTCTGCTAACTCTCATATCAAACCTCGATTCATCCCTCGTCTTTTCAATGTCCTGTTTGTGCAGTGCTAGGACCTCATTATCAACCCCACTAATCAAAGGGACATTTTCCTGCTTGCATAAGTCAGTGATAAGGCAAGGAAATGGCAGCACCGTCTGAGTCTTATGTGCACAAAAAACAACTCATCAGATATAATGTGACCAAAATCTACGGTCAACCCTTCAATCAAAGCAGCGACAATTACCTCTCTAGTAAGTTCAAAGCGATCATTGCCTCCAGCAGGTATAAGCCTCAATTGCAAAATCGCCCACCAGAACTTGGCTCTGAAGTAGAGGGATTTCTTCAATATTCGCTCATGAAGGTCGTGTAACCATACAGGCTTCCCCCCGTCTGTCAGGATCTTCGCTAACCAGAGTCTTTTCGTTGCCCGTGTGAATAATCGATGCTCCAACTCAGGAATTGCCCCTAGTATCTGGTAGTCGGGCCCAAATAAGAACCTGTTCAAAGTCCACTCTGAAATGTCAATATCAACCCCATGGACAGGAACTATCTCCAGCTTGTTCATGTCGGCAACCGATGCACCCACGGGACAGTCCTTTTTCAGCAATGCAAAATAGTTGGCAAAAACCTCGCGAACCAAGTTAGGTTGGTAAGATCCAAGTGGTTTACTCATCCAAGCCAACTCATACTCATTTAACCACCGCTCGAGTTAAGGATACTCGTACAGGGTTGTTGTTATGATCTGGTACTCCTCAGAAATTGCTCTTTTGAGTGGCAACCGATCCGTTGGTGCCAACCCTTTGTAGAAGATATCTCGAGCACCCACCACTTGACATCTTATGGCTTTCTATACTTAGGGATACTTGCGTCAGATTAAGTTAGGATCCTCCTGTTGGGGAGCCATCTCTTGAATGGGGCTGGAATTTTCAACCCCCATCTCAACTGGGGTCGAACTGGAGTTGTTGTTGCTACTGTCTTCAACCTCTTCTTCAGACGAGGAGGATAAATAAACCACTTGATGACTTTGCCAGGTGTTATGGGCTAGTGCGTCAGACCTGGATGCTTAACTTCTACCTCGTCCTCTGGATTGTGGTAATTTGGGAGCCATGATACCTTGTGACTCATCAGCGATGGTTCATTCGACGGTCCGTCAAACTTGCGATGGTCCATCGGTTAAACCATTGCTCCTTTTCCAGTTTCCTGGTTTCTGGACATTATCGCGATGATAACCACGATGGTACGTCGAGCCCACGAAGGTCCATCGGGTGACCCGTTGATCACCTGAAACTTTTTCTACTTCTATTTTCCCTGCTCTGTTATACCTACACACTTTCACACACCCTTCCTCTTGGATAAATCGGCAAAACAAACAGCAAAATAACCTAAATTAATGATACACAACAACACAATGTGGGTTGCGTCCCACTAGCATCTGATTTATCATCGCAATACGACTTATTTATCTTGATTACTCAGACTTTATTGAGATACAGAGTAGCAATACTTTTTATCAAGTCTTTTAGACCGATATAAAGTTTGACTTACTGCCCGTTGACTTTGAAGACACTTCCATCTTCATTTTCAAGTTCAACTACTCTAGATGAGTAGACTTGACTAACTTTAAATTGGCCTGACTACTTGGACATAAGTTTACCTGGGAACAGTTTGAGTCTGGAGTTGAATAGAAGCACCAAGTCACCTTTCTGAAATTCCCTCTTTTCAATTCTGCGATCATGGTATTTCTTCATTCGTTCCTTGTACAGGTCATCTCTCGCATAATCTCTGAGACGGAACTCATTCATCTCATTAAGCTGCCCCAGTCTCATATTCACCGCCTCATTCCAGTTTAGATTAAGATGCTTCAGCACCCACAATGCTTTATGCTCTAGCTCAATCGGCAAATGGCATGCCTTTACATAAACCAATTGGTATGGTGACATGCCAATAGGTGTCTTGAAAGTTGTTCGATATACACATAATGCATCATCCAACTTTCTAGACCAATCCTTCCTTCTCGCATTCACAGTCTTGGTAAGGATAGCCTTGATTTCCTGATTGGAGATTTCCACTTGCCTGCTTGTTTGTGGGTGATATAGCATAGCTACCTTATGATGCTTAACTCCATATTTTGCCAATGTGGGTCGAAATATCTTTTTGCAAAAGTGTGATCCTCCATCGCTTATGATGGTACGTGGTACCCTAAAGCGAGAGAAGATGTTTCTCCTCAAGAATGCAACGACTTGCTTCCCTTCATTAGCTGCTAGAGCAATAGCCTCAACCCATTTTAACACGTAGTCATCAGCAACTAGTATATACTTCATCCCAAATAAGCTCACGAAGGGCCCTATAAAGTCAATGCCCCATTTATCAAACAGTTCAACCTCTAACATCTCGTACATTGGAATCTCATGGAACTTTGAGATAGATCCTTGCCTTTGACATTGGTCACATCTATTTACGAAAACGTAAGCATCCTTAAATAAAGTGGGCCAATAGTAACCGCTTTGAAGAACTTTTCTGGAAGTACGATCACCATCATGATGACCTCCAACTGGGGAAACATGAGTCGCTTCCAGTACACCCAACATCTGCACTTCTGGAATGCATCTTCTAATAATGCCATCCGTAAACCACCAAAAAATATACAGCTTATCCCAGAAATAGTGTGTCACATCATGGAGAAACTTTTTCTGCTAATGGAAGGAAAGATTCTTTGGCATTACCTCACTTACCACATAGTTCGCGAAGTCAGCATACCAAGGTACTTTTTTTAGCACTGCAGCCAATACTTTCTCATCTAGAAAGGAATCATCAATTTCAAGATTGTCTTTTACTACTTGCTCGCCTTCAAGTCTGGATAGGTGATCAGCCACCTGATTCTCACATCTCTTTCGATCCTTGACCTCGAAGTCAAATTCCTGAAGTAGTGCTACCCACCGTATCAACCTTGGTTTAGCGTGTCCTTCTTCGCCATTAGGTACCTCAAGAAAGAATGGTCAGTATGCGTCACTGCCTTGGTACCTAGCAGATATTCCCAAAATATCTCAAAAGCATACACCACTACTAGAAGTTCCTGCTTTATCACCATATAATTCTTCTGATCCCTATTTGGGGACTTACTTGCATAATATATCAAGTGAAACAGCTTCTCTTTCTTTTGTCCGAGAACATCTCCAAGTGCTACTTCACTAGAATCACACATAATTTCGAATGGCTTCATCCAATTGGGAGCAACAATAATTGGAGCTTCCACTAGTTTCAACTTAACGCATTCAAACGCCTTTCTGCAATTATCATCAAAAATCAAATTTGGCTTCCTTCTCCAAGAGTTTGCAAAGAGGGTTCGCAATCTTAGAGAAATCCTTTATGAATCTGCGGTAGAACCCTGCATGGACAAGAAAACTGCGTACCCCTTTGACTCAGATAGGAGGTGGTAGTTTCTCAATCACCTCAATCTTTGCCTTATCTACCTCAATCCGTTTTGCTGAAATTTGGTGATCGAGCACAATGCCTTCCCTCACCATGAAGTGGCACTTTTCCCAGTTACGAACAAGGTTGAACTCTTGATATCACTGTAATGCTTGACTCAGATTTAGCAAGCTTAGTTCAAAGGAATCACCAACAACCGAGAAATCATCCATAAATACCTCCAGGGTGTCTTCAACCATATCAGAAAAGATTGACATCATGTACCGCTGAAAAGTGGTGGGTGCATTACATAACCCAAAAGGCATTCTTTTAAAAGAAAACGTATTGTATGGTCATGTGAATGTCATCTTCTCCTGATCTTCAGGAGCAATGGAAATCTGGTTGTAATTGGAATACCCATCTAAAAAGCAGTACCACCCCCTGCCTGCCAACCGATTAAGTATTTGATCCATGAAGGGCATTGGGAAGTGGTCCTTTAAAGTCCATGAGTTTAGTTTGCGGTAGTCCATGCAAACTCTCCAACCATTCATGGGTCTGAGAGGAATCAATTCATTCTTTTCATTTGCAACAACCGCCATGCCCTCTTTTTTAGGCACATATTGAACTGGACTTACCCACTTACTGTCAAAATAGGATAAACCACTCCTACGTCCATCCATTTGATAATCTCCTTCTTAATCACCTCTTGTATCAGTGGGTTAAGTCGGCGTTGATGCTCGATGGTTGGAGTATAATCATCCTCAAGTTGTATCTTATGAGTGCAGATTCTAGGGAGAATGCCAATAATATCAGCAATAGTCTAACTTATTGCTCTTTTGCACCTCTAAAGCACCGAAATAAGTGCCTCCACCTATTGCTTGCCTAAATAAGCTGCAATAATAATAGGTAGCGTGTTTCCATCTTCCAGAAATACGAACCTTAAATGTCCAGGCAGCTCTTTCAATTCCAACACTGGCGGCTCTTCAATGGATGACTTAGCCGGTGGTGTTGGTCTATTCTTTAGATCAAGATCGAGTTTCTTAGGAGCATAAGAGTATGATCCTATTCCTGTCAATGCACAAACCATCTCTTTGTACTCTTTAATGCCCTAACGATTAAAATTCATCAACACTGCAGCTAGGGGCTCGACAGTAAATCTTTCCTATATAGGTATCTCCTGCTCATCCTCATAATATACATCAATAATTGAGAACACGCTCATTTCTTTCTGCTGCTTCATTGATTGGCATACATGAAATTGTACCACTTCATTATTCAACCTAAATAAGAGCTCATTCTCTCACAGATCAATCAACACACTTCCAATTGCGAGGAAAGGTCAACCCAAGATTATGGGCACCTTAAAGTCCACCTCGCAATCCAAAATGATAAAATCCATCAAAAATAAGAAACTAGCAACCTTCACCAGCACATCGTATAAAATACCCACAGGTTATTTTACCGACCTATCCACCATCATAAGTCGCATGTTGGTGGGTGTGGGGTCCCCTAAACCTAACTTTTTATACACAGCTAGCGGCATCAGATTGATACTAGCTCTCGAGTTGCATAGAGCTTTAGCAAATTCAAGAGTCCCAATAGTGCATGGGATAGTGAATGCTCCCGGATCTACCTTTTTCTACACCAGAGACCTTGTGAAAATAGCACCACAATGATAGAGATTGTCCATCATCTCAAAACTAACTGACCGCTTCTTTGTGACAAGATCTTTCATGAATTTTGTGTATTCGAGCATTTACTCCAATGCCTCTACTAATGGAAGATTTATAGTCAACTGTTTAAGCTTGGTCATGAATTTGTCAAACTTTGTGTCGTCGGCCTTCTTCTTCAACCGATGGGAAAATGGAGGTGGTGGTTTTTGAAGAGTGGAAACTACCACTTCCGCTTCTTTTCCCTTATTCTTCTCTAAATTGTCAACCTTCTGACTGTTGGATGGTGCATTAGCAATAAAATCATCCGATTTCCCAGACTTCACTGGATGATCAACTTCTACTTCTTTACTATCATCTTCTACTATATCAACCATAAGCTTGCCCACAGTAGGGTTTACCAATACCTTACCATTTCTAGTAGTGACTTCCATACACGACCCATCCTTTCTTGGGTTCTACACTGTGTTACTTGGGAGGGTGCCATCTTTCCGCTGATTGAATGCAGCAGATAGTTGATTCATCTGTTGCTCCAACTATTTTATAGAAGTAGAGTAAGAGTCAACTAGATGGTTTATTGAGGATAACTCATTTTTCATTTCAGCCACCCCGGTACTTGTTGCTTCTACTCCCTTCAATAACTTGGCCATCATGTCTTCCATAGACATCTTCCCCGAACTAGTTGCGTCGGCCTCACATTTTCCAGGAAGGACATATAACCCACTCCTGTCACCCTTACTCTTCCAATTGCCTTGATCATGTTCTTTATATCCATCTTTGTCATAATAGTTTTGACCTTTATTTCCTTGGCCACTGCCTCGGAAACCCCCTGATTGTTCAAGTAATTGGCTTTCTCCTCATAATCGGAGTCAACCCTTTCTTGTGATGCTACTACTTTAACCTTCTCTGTCTTTTCTGATAAGAAATATTTGGTGAGAAAATCCATTTGTGTCTTCATATGAGCCATATCTTGGTCATGCTCTTCTTCTCTTCGCCTCTGTTCTGTAGTCATGCCTATATATACGGTGGATCTTTCTACCTCAGATTCCCTGGTATTCCAAGCTCTACTTTGTTTTATCATACGATCAAGCATGTCAGCTGCTTCAGGGAAAGTGAGGTCCATAATTGACCCACCTGCTACGTTGTCCACCACTGGTTTAGTTACAGAGATCAAGGCCCGGTATATTATGTCCATCAAGTAGACATTGGTCATCTGATGATTTGGGCATTGCATCAGCTTCTTCTTGAATCTCTCCCAAGCCTCATGGAGCGCTTCAGTTGGAAGCTATCTGAAATTGCTTATTTTATCTTTCAACTGTGCCCTCTTGGATGGCGGAAAGAATCTTTCTAGGAAAGCATCTTTCAATTGCCTCCAATTAGTAATAGAGTTAGGAGTTAACCCATTCAACCATAAAGTTGCCTCTCCAGATAGAGACAACGGAAATAGCCACAACCGAATAGCATTTTGCCCAACCCCTGGGTTGTCAAATGATTTGCATATTGAAATGAAATTAACCAAATGCATATTTAGATTATCACTAGCAAGTCCACCAAATAATCCTTTGAGATGCAATAGCTGGATCATAGTGCTTGTAATATTAAACTTGGCTTCGGGTGCTAAGGGCGGAAGAATAATAGCCCCCATTGCACCGGCTTCATCCAAGTCATCATCATTATCTTCCAAATTAAATTGGGCAGCTTGGCATTCTGGTCTCGCCCTCATATGATGATTTCTGTTGACATTCCTATTTGTTGGTACAGGTAAATTATTTGTATGCCTCGAGTTGACTGGAGCTAATAAATCATTATCACCCAGATCCTCATCATCTGGGTTTTATTGTCGACCTGCATTATCTGCATTCTGCTGGTTTACTTGTGCAACTCCTAAGGCGGCTAGTCTAGCTGCTTCCTGCTGAGCAGCTACTCTTTCTTGGTCCTATTGACCATCCATTCTGCCAATAAGTAGAGGTTCCGGATGAATAGGTAATAAAGTTTCACCTGATCACCGAGTACTTGGCATACAAAATGGTCACCCTGCGTAAAACAAAAAAAAAACAAATAAAAATTAAAAAATTTGGGAAACTTTGACCAAAGGTCAAGCAACAAACACAAACTTAATTGACAACCGTACTCCCGGGCAATGGCGCCAAAATTTGATACGCCCAAATTACACCTCTCTTACGAAAGGGTAAGCGGTCGCTGTCAAATATAGAATCCAACTGGGTTGGGTGTTGAATCCCACAGGGAATATAGTTTTCACTAAGTATTGTGATTATTATTAGACTGTTGATCTAAGATTTTGAAATAAAGGGGGTTCGAAAATGACAACAGAGTTCTTTTGTATTTGTGTTACACAAAAGTCCAGCTACTGAGAGTAAAGATAGATGGAATTTCAATGAGAATTAATTAACTAGAGTTATACTCACCAAGATGTTCAAACCATTAGGGTTGCGAGTTTGTGTTCGAAATCTAACTTATGTATCCAAATGCAAGAATTATTGAATACTAAGGATTACCCATGTGTTTCTCAACCTAATGATTATTTCACACTTTACTTCTCTCGAACTTAAAGGATTCATGCATTGTTCAATAACACTCTCATAAGGGTTAATCCTATTAAGGCATCAACCTATTAACCCAAAGGGTAAACCTATGGAGTTCATGTGAATTACTTCTTTTCCCAACATCCATTTTCTTGTTAGACAAGTGGAGTTTATGGGCTCACTTCTCAAATTTGCAACCAAGAGATGTCATTAAAATGAAGAAAGATTGATGAAATTTTGATAGATGTTAGAAATCAAACCCATTCACAACCCCAAAATAGTTTTCTACATCAAGTCTCCCATAACCCTAGTTATGGGAGTTTAGTTACTCATCTCTATATAAGAAATCAAAGTTATATTGATGTTCATAAATAACTTCAGAAAAGTACTTACAAATGTCACAATATTGTTCTTCTCAATCTTTGATGGGAACTATGAAAACTAATAATCAACTCTCAATCCTTAGATTCAAATCCCAAAATGAAAAGTAGTACAAATATCTCAATAGAGGAGAAAGTATGAAACTGAAGACAAAAGATATTTAATAAACTCTAATACTTGGTATTTATATGATTCCAGACTGGGGTTTTAAAAATTCAAACTCAGATTCTCCGCATTTTGGTCGATGGTTCAAGCGACGGTTTATCGCAGGTCTAACGGTCCGTCGCCTACACCATCGATGGGTGTCCAGTAACTCCATGTTCTACTTCTATGAGACGGTTAGTGCGATGGCCCATCGTAAGGTCGATGGTCCATCGCCTGGATCGTCGCAGAACTTTCATTGATGATGCGTTTGTATCATGGCGACGGTTTAGATCGACGATCCATCGCCTGGTCCATCGCATGATGTCCAGAGTCTATCCCTTCTGGTTTTGGTCAACGTTTTAAACTGACGGACCATTTCAAGGTCGGCGGTCCGTCGCTCAAACCGTCGCTGCTCATTTTACTTCTATTTTGCTCAGATTGTCCAAGTTACCCTTTACACTCAGGCCTTATCCTGAAAATACCATGTTAAATACAATAGTAGTTTCTTGAAAACACACAATTATCCTAAGAAAAAGGCGTAAAATGTTCCATCAAAAGCCGAAACATCACTATGCAGAATATTGAAGATGTACTCAAGATTAATGACAGTTTTCCAAATGAGTAGATATTGGCAGCTTTCCAAGATTTAATTCCATGGTTTGCTGACTATGCAAATTATCTAGCAAGTGATCTAGTCCCAGAAGATCTCTCCTTCTAACAAAAAAAGAATTTTATGCATGAGATGAGGAAATTTTTCTACGATGAGCCTTATTTATTCAGAATTTGTGCAGATGGGATTATTCGTAGCTATATACCTGAGATGGAGATGATAATCATACTTAAGGCTTGTCATTCTTTATCGGTTGATGGTCATCATGGAGGAACCCGTACAGCCAACAAAATCTTGTAATGTGGGTATTATTTGTCAATAATATACAAAGATACACATGGTTTTACTTAAGCGTGTGATCAATGTTAACGCCAAGGTAACATCTCTAGACGTAATAAACTTCCTATGACTCCTATTTTAGAATTGGAATTGTTTGATGTATAAGGTATTGATTTTATGAGACCTTTTGTGAGTTTGTTTGGCATGAAGTATATACGTGTGGCTGTAGATTAGGTTTCTAAATGAGTGGAAGCGGTTGCGCTCCCTAACAAAGAAGCATGTAGTGTCACTGCATTCTTGAAAAAGCACATCTTTTCCTCGATTTGGCATGCCACATGCTATCATTTGAGATGGTGCATCACATTTTTGTAATCGTCTATTCAAAAATCTGCTTGAGAAGTATGGAGTGAAACACCAGACTAGTGGACAGGTTGAGGTTCCCAACAGAGAAATCAAGTCTATCTTGGTGAAAACAGTAAATGCTAATAGGAATGATTGATCACGCAAATTAGATAATGCATTATGGGTTTATCGGACAGCTTTCAACACCTCCATTGGTGTTTCTCCTTATCAGCTGGTTTCTGGCAAGGCATTTCACTTGCCTATTGAACTTGAACATGAAGCATTATGGCCTTTAAAAAAGCTAAATTTTGAGTAGAAAGATGCAGCTAAGTCAAGGATGAACAAGATGAATGAGTTGGAAGAATTCCAACTCAAGGCGTATAAAAGTTCTGCACTTTACAAAGAAAAGATGAAGTTGCATCATGATCGCAAGATTGAGAAAAAGATCTTCAAAAAAGGTGACCAGGTATTTCTCTACAACTTAAGGCTTCGCTTGTTTCCAGGTAAGTTGAAGTCTAGATGGTATGGTCCCTTTACTGTTCTAAGAGTGTTCCCATATAGTGCTTTGGAATTAAGGAGGGATGGTGAAGCTTGTTCAAGGCGAATGGGCAAAGAGCAAAACATTATATGTGTAACACTAAAGATGTAAGTATGATTTTTGAGATGGACCTTGGGGAAGTCTGAGTAACCAAGGCAACTACGTCGTCCCACAACGTTAAATCAAGCACTGCATGGGAAGCAACCCATGAGGCTAGTTGGAGTAATCTAGTATCCAACTTAGCCATGTCGTGCCGCGACATTAAATTAAGAGTTGTGTGGGATGCAACCCATATTTTTGTACTTATTCATTTATAGGGTAATATATGTGTTCAGTGTGCAGGACTAAAGATTGCAGAAAAGTGCCAGAAATTTCAAGAAAGAAGGTCATATGGACTCTTCACGAGTCATATCATAAGGTCATGAGTATGAGTCATAAGGACCTGGGAGTTAATTAAAATCCAGGTAAAAGTTTTTGGAGTCTTTACGACTCTTAGAATGAGTTGTTCCCTCAGGATACCAGTCGTATCAACTCCAAAACCCAGGAAAAGTTCCAGGTCTTTACGATGGGAGAAAAAGACCCATAAGCCTGGGTATGAGTCATACACATAACTCATAACCAAGCTTACCAGGTATAAGGTCTTGGGTCTACCCAGGCCAAATTACTGTTTTAAACAAAAGGGGTACCCAAATCGGATACCCAATAGTATGAAAAAGATACCAACCTTCATTAACGACCAAATTTTGAGCTCCCAAAGCATAAAATCACTCAAAATCACACACCAGATTGTCATTTTATTTCACATTGCATGAATTTTACAATAATTTGGGGAAGAAAAGTTAACTTTCAAGAACCCTAATCTCTCAATCATTTAAGCAAGTTCTTAAACTAAAATGCATTACATTTCAATGTTAAATCCTTAATAAGTTGTGTTTTTAGCATTTATTTGAGTTGGATATCAATGTGTGTTTAAATTTGGAACCCTAGTTCTTAGAAATTAAACTTAAAATAGAAAAGGGGGATGAACTTGGTATTGTGTGTTCAATATGTGTATTTTTGGACTGAAATAGGGTTTTAATATTGTGCATTGAAGGGAAGAATAGGTATTGTGCATTGGAATCAACTCATAAGTTGAACTTCTATGTAGAAGTGGATATGAGACACCTTATGACTCATACCCATAAGTAATGAGTCATAACGAGAGTCGTACCTACTGATAACATAGAAGTCCAACTGAGCATAGATTCTGGTATGGGTACGACTTGCTTATATGAGTTGTATCTAACCCATAAAACACGTAAGCATAAATGGTAAGGACCTGGGAAGATATTATACATTAGAAGTTTGTTTTCGGTCTGCTTACGATTGTTGGTAATGAGTCGTAACATGTCCTTATGACTGGTTAAAAGGACTCATAAGTAGACCAGTGAACATTCATATACACACTATTTAGCATACAAGTCGTACCCAGTTCATATAAATCCTACCCCCTAGTCGTACCCTGAACAGAATATATACACTGACATAAACTTTTCTTTGTTTTTCTTTTCTTTCTTTAGTATTTACTAATGAGTGTTTGTACATAGGTACCATGCCTTCAAAAGGTTATTCATCCTCAAAAAAAGTAGAAAAGAAGGGAAACAAAAGGCACTCATTTCGAGTTCTGATTCTACTAAGTTATCCAGTAGCAGCAGTGACCTTGTTGAATTCCCAATGAAGGGAAAGGTAAGGGAAAGAGACCAAATACAAGCAAGGGGAAAGAAAGTAGCCACTCCGGAGGACATACCTCCAAAAGGACCCCAAAAGAAGAACCCCCACACTTCACCACCCCAAACACTGTTCCAGTTTGAAGAGGGCAGTGATGACAAAGAAGAGTCTAGCTTAGAGGAAGAAATTTTGGAGAATGCAAGTGTGGAAAAAGTTGATGCTACCCCTATCGACAGAAAAAATCTACCATTAGCTCTTACACCTGCTCCGTTCCTACTCTTGAATGATTGGGGTACCCCGATATGTAAGAAATATATAATGATGGGTTAAGAAGATTCTAGAATGGAAGGATCAAGAGGAGTTTGTAGCTTGAGCGGAGGTTGACTACCATTGGGATGTCCACGATGCCCAAATTTAAGGCCTGATTCAGGCAGTACGGGGTTTGAGTGGATGACTACAGCGCCCGATAAGTATAGCCCCTCATTAGTGAAAGAGTTTTACGCAGCGTATAAGGGGAGTTGAAGAGGTAGTACCCACAGGGGCAGTTGTGGAAAGGTGGTGACCCCATTACATCTTTGATCATTCAGGGAGTGCAAGTGAACATTACTTTATGCATTATCTCCCAATTATTGAATAGATAAAACTTCCAGCCATCGATAAACACAGACGAAATGGAGTACCACATAGATGAGATGCAAAAAATTACAAGAAAGAAGTTGGGTTCGGAGGAGAAAATGGGTCATTTTCAGTGGATTGCCAGTTTTATAGCATCAAATAGTGAGGACGCAGTTTGAGTAGTTGGAGGACCAGGTTTGGTCTAAAAAAAGATAGAAAAACATACACTCAACTTCGAGGCTAATGAGTGGTGGACACTGGCCCGACACAGACGTTGTCCCACTACTGGGAACAACGTGCTCAGCCCTGTTCATACTACATTGATTGTTGGGTTTATGGCTAGGTACAAGTTTAATGTGGGAGAGATTCTAGACCTAGAGATTAGAAAATGAGTTGTAGGGGTGAGAAATTATTGTTGGCATACCCGTGCATGATTACGCAGTTGTGTTTTGTTATGGAGGTATAGTAAATTCCTAGGATTGATAAGTTAATCGAGGCTACGAACATTATAGATTTGGGGTTGATATGAGATGCGGCAAACCCCATGGACAAACAAGCTAGGCAAGGAGCTTAGATGATAGTCGAGATGTTCAGACAGAGTAGACATCCTGAGATTGTTGAGGCTACTGAGACAAGTGCGCAGACTGAGCCTCAAACTTTAGATGCAGTGGGTACACCTAGTGCCCCTCCCTAGTTCATTCTGTACAACCTCAACCCAGAGCTATGCCTACTAGTCGGATCATGATCTCACATACCCTGTGGGATGAGGCGATAAGGAGATTGGGCATGTTGGAGGCCAAGGTTTGAAACATGGAAGAAGGTGTGAAGCCTTGGGTTAATTTGAGGCTAAAGAACCAAGATAGATGGGTGTAGGGACAGCTGGATATCTTTTAGCAGCGTATGACCCAACAATTGGGCAGCGGCCAGACCTCAAATATTGTGTAGGTAAAAAAAGAGGTGGTCAAAATTAAAAAGATGGTCTCTGAGTTATACGACAGACCGGTCATCCCAGAGCCCATGGTTACAAAAGTTGTGCCTGAGGTACATGTTGAAAATATCTGGGAAATTTCAAAATCGGTAGAAGAACCCCAAGAGAAAAGGAAGAAGAGAAAGCACCGGAGTTGGCACAAAAAAAACAATTAAAAAAAAGAACGCAAATAGCCTACACAGTGACCAAGACCAGCATGTGAGGTTCCAGAAGAAGCATGCTAGAGCCGTTAGTTTGAGATTGGCAAGCGTTGATATTGAGGGAGGCAGTGATGCAGACCCGCTGATCGATGTATCGTTGAACACACCAGCCCCAACCGGTGCCACTATTATGGAGGCAGTCCCAAAATTTGATGGGACTACAGCGATGATGGTGGGACCTAACCTGAGGGCCTACGTGATGACACTACATGAGTTGGCACCTTGAGAGCCCAGGTATATTCCCGATCCCTTGTACTCCTTTTGTTAGATGCACTGAGGACAATGCATAGGCTTTTAAGTTAGGGGTGGGGGTGTACCAAGGTCACCACGGGCCCCACTTGCCATGTTTCGAGCCCGTGGCCACAATCTGAAAAGTTTAAAGAGATGGCATGTTGATGTTTTTATTTTATAATTGTTTTTGTGTTTGTGTGCTGGAAATAGCTAAAATAGAAGAAAAATTTATGCTTGTGACAGTAGTCCTTATTTTGAATGATCATGCTTAAAAGTATTTGATTTTGAAAAATTATGCGCTGAAAAATTGATGCCCCTTCTAAAAATTTTGATGACTGTGTGACGTGTGTGAGACGACTGAGAATATGAAAATGGCATTAGGATCAGGCTTAGAATAACTAGGTCAAATAATTGCATAACTAGATAAGTAGTACTTAGTAGTATAAGCATGTGTGAGTGTGTGTGAGGCGCTACTGAGTTCCCAAAGTGTAGAAATCTAGAACTTGCCCGATTGCTCTTACCTAGGTCTAGGATAGTCGAGTAGGAAATGCTCATCGTCCATCTTTATTGTGAGTTCACTCGAAACTAAATGCCCAACCAAATGTGAAATGAATCCCTTTAATCCAAAATTTTAAGCCTTAACTGACCTATTTTTTTATTACACCGATTTTAACTTCCCATTTTTACAATGAACCTGTATTGGCCCTAGTCCTCCTTGGACACTGTGCACCTCAATGCAGGCAAATAGCCTAAGTTTAGGGTGACTATTATAAGGGTGCGTAGGGAAAAACGAGTATAAAGAAAGAAGTGTAAAAGGAAAAAACTGAAAAAGAATAGGTGCGGTGAAAATAAAAGAAAAAAATTGCAAAAAAAAGAAGAAAAAAAAAGTGAGAAAAGAAAACCGCACCTAGTCCAGTTTGAATGTTCTTTAAAATAAAAAGGGAGACATAAGGGTGAAAATAAAATAAAGACAAAGTAAAAATAAGCGGACCCCCAAATAAAGCGTAGTTTCAAGGAGGCATAGTCGCTAAATAAATCCCAATAAGATACCATACCAGCCCCTAATCTACGTTACAAGCAGAATAAAGTCCTTTAGTGATCCTACCCTGACTGTCCGACAACTTTGGAAGAAGGCATAATGGCAAACCTATGGTATTTTGTATACACCAGCGGTACTTCTTTGAGAGTGAGAGCGTCTTTTGCTATGTCTCTAAAAAATTAATTGATCCATAATAAGTGAAAAGGGAATTCTTTGATTCTGAGCACACATGAAGTATGTTGTTAGGTTGCTAAACTATTTGGTTAATGTGATCTGTATATGCTTATTTGTTTGTTACTAATATAATGCCATCATCGAATTCCATTATGTTTCTCCGTGTGCCAAATCAATATACACAATCTGATTTTTGAAAAGTTAAAAAAAAATAGGGGAACAAAATTATTGAAAATTGGTTTGAAAATCACTGCCATAGGTATCTTAGGATCTTCCTGTTTAAGCATCGTTATGTTGTTTATAGTTTGTGATTTTTGTTTGTGTGATGACACACAAACTTTCTAAGTTGAGGGTGTTTATGTGTCATGGAAACAGGAAACTTTTGATGCTTAAAACCAAGAATTTATTCTTGCACTTAGGTTGTTTTAGTGGATATAAGGTGGTTTTATGTTTGTCGCTGGTGAAACAGGTCAATAATAGCTTGGAATGAAATTAAAAGAAAAAAACCTAGAAAAAAAAATCTGCAGATGGTATGAGTCACCTCAGGAGTCATCAACACATCATATGGCTCTTAGTTTGACTCATAAGTACAACAGAAACCAAAGCCAAGCAAAAAAGCTAAGTACAGGAAAGATACGAGTGGAGCATACAAGAAGTAAGATGAGGATACGGGTCGTGTAAAAAAATTGTAAAGAGAACAGAACCTCAAGATCACGTTCAGAGTTTAAATCTCTGAAGAAGATGAGTCAAAGTTTGAGTATGAATCGTATGGGTAAACAGTAAGTAGACCAGTGTCCAGAGGATTAAAGAAAGAAGTCATAGGTGGTAACAAGTGAAGGCCATGAGTCGTATGGTCAAGGTACGACACGTGAACATGATTCATAGGAATAACAGAAAATTGAAGCCTGGAATATCAGACATTGAAATGGATACGAGAAGCACAGTACGACACGCAAAAAGACCATACGAGTGGAAGACCGAGTCGTACCTTGTGCTGACTTACCTTTTATTTTCCATTTTATTTGGATTTCTGGGTTGTTTTGAGATACTATAAATACCCTAGGGTTTATCTTTTATTAGGTTACATTCTTTGACATTCTATTATGCTTTTAGACACTCTATTACATACTTTTACAACACTTTATATTATTCTTGAGATTTTGGAATATTATTCAACTCAAGATTTTTCAGATTTTATTCATCTTATTTTGTGTAATTAATTACATGAATTATTCATTGATTATCATGAATTATTGCATGAACATGAGCGGCTAATTTTTCTAACTAGGGTTGTGGGAACCCTGGCGGATTAGCTACGTAAAAAAAGTGGGAGATTCATCTTTATGCATGTATCTTAATCTTCTTCATAATAATTGACCTCAGAGCTACTGCAGAAGCTTGGATATAGACTATATTCGCAAACATTCTCACAAGGGAGTTTGAGATTAGGAAAAGAGGATTAAGATAGTAATTTGAGATTCACGTCCATCTTATTATTCAATCATCTCTTCTAATCAACTTGAGACTCAAAAGGTGAAAGTTGAACTGAAGTCATAGACAAAGAGAAATAAGGCAACGCCCTCAGACTCGCAAGGTAAAGGGTGAGATTTATCAACACGTTCACAGGACAGTTGATAATACATATCTTGTTGACTTTACATGCAGAGCATTAGAATAGGTGGGTTGAAAACGAGAAACTTATAGAGTTAAGAAGTCAAGAGGAACACAGTCCTAGTGTTCATCGTCTATTGTTTACAACTCAAAGTATTCAAGATTTGGTTACTACTTACGATTGATTTCAAATCCCTCATTTACTTTTCTGCATTGCTCGTGGATTTCATCAAGTTAAGCAATTGTTCAACATTTTTCCTGTGGGTTCGACCCCAACCTAGTTAGGCTACTATATTTTGCATCGACCGCAGCATACTTCTTTGGAGGTTAGTTTCGAGCGACATCACTCATTAGAGTGAGTCGTAGCCAAACTAGTAAGTTTGAGGCTTGATTCTGCTCTAAGTATGAGTGGCTCACTAAGAGCCTTAAAGATATGCCATGAGTCATTAGGTGAAATCGTAAGGTGTCTAGTATAAGTCCCAAAATTTGTTCTGTGTTGACTACGACTGGACCCTACGAGTCATAGGTCCCATTACGATTGGTGACATTGAGTCGTAAGAATAATAGTGTAAGATGCCTTGGTGTTACTGCCTTGGTTACGACTTGCGGTGACAATTCATAAGGAGAGAATACGAGTCAAGGGGTTGATCATAAACAAAGGCGACACATTTTCAGTTTTTAAGTTGAGGGCACTCTGGACATTTCCCACTTTAACCACTTGGACCCCATGACTTAAAGCCTTCCTTGGGAATTTATTATCATATCATTCCCAATATAACACTCTTAAATTCTCTCTCAAACTCTTTGTTCAAGTTAAGGCTAGGGTTTTAAAAGGTTGATCAATTAGGGCTCCCAAGGGTGATTTCTCTCCATACATCTTACTATTTTAGGCATGTTACCCTTCCCTCATTGTTAATTTTTCAAAAGCATGTGATTTAAATTGTTTTGGTTTTGAAAACAAAGATTTGGGGTTTTGAATGTTATAAATTAAACAATGTTTCTCATGATTTATATATATGATTTTCATGCTTTTAATATGTTTTAAACTTGTGGGTGTATCGGTATGTTGAATGAACTAGAGAATTGTGATTTTCCCAAACTTGTGGCTTTTGAAGTTGTTATAACCCTAACCCCATAATATGAAATTGATTTTAGTTATGAAAACTGTTGGAATTTGTAAAATTGAACTAGTCTTGAGCTATTGTAAGATATAAAGAAGTATTTGAAATACAATGGTATGATTTAATGAACAAAGAGAGTCGGTGTTCCCCAATGTGTGTTGATGAACAAATGGAGTTGTTCTCCCCAAGTTAAAGGAAAATGTTTTGGCATGATGTGTTACCTTGCAAATGTAGTTGATATGATGATACCAACAATGCATGCCTAAAACTGTATTGTGGTTCATTGAATGAGAATGTGTGACAATTGTTTTAACTGGGCTTTAATAAGGGTTGTGTAGTTGAGTCATGAAATTAGAGGTCCGAGTGACGAATACTAGAAACCGCGTTTGCCGATGTGGGGTCAAAGTGACCAGGGAGGTTCAAGGCAAACACCCATAAAGGCATGCTTCTTATATTCTCTAAACCTCTATCAACAACAACTTTCTTGCACTATGCTTAAGATGACATACCCAGAATTCTCAACTAACTATGATATATACCAAAGATTTACCTCAACATTCCTTCATCCTTTATCCTTAGATAGAAAAGCATAAATAATATTTCTTAATGAGGGTCATCAACTCCCTCTCATCTAAACCATTGCTTATTGATTATCATCACCACTATCTTAACATAGGAAAAGGTCACCAAAGGGCTAACACATAAGGACCTGGAGAACGAAAGAATACTATACATAACTTTGACACTTAACTGAAGTCTAAGGAATAAGATGTCAAAGGCATGGATTCATTAAAGAGATCTAAACTGAGTACGTACATGATATATTGCGAATTTCACTAGTATCATGACTTCTGAGAACTGATCATACTCTGAAACATGAGTTCATACTTATCATAAGCTATTCAACATAAGACTTGAGTTTCATAGATTTATGAGGGATGACTCGAATCACAGAGTGAAGTTGTTACTTACTTACTAGAAACTGAGAATGGAATTGAATACGAATGAAATGTATAAGAATTGGCCTTTGGCATGGATATATCACGCAAGACATGAATTTGGTTAATAATGATTGAAATCCAAGGAACACTCTAGAGTAAGACACTCTAGAGTAATAAGGGATCACTATCTCATCACAACTCTTATTGACGTGTATCACAATCTAATTCTCAAAACTTGATTTGACTCTTCACTCTACCATTTCCCCCTTAGATCAAAGATGACATTCTAAGCTTATAGGTCTAGTCCATATCCTCAAGAATGAACCATAATCTCTTTTCTCTAACGGTCTACACATGAATGTTCACTCACCTGAATAAACTATATCTAAACAATACTAACTTCATTCTTGGTCACTCTCTTAGTACATACCACCCTTAACTTCCTTTAGCTTCAATAGTCATCATCATAGACTTACACTCTATTAACTCGACAAACAAACCTACCTCACTAAATACATAATCTGTCTCACTACCTCAAATCACACCAGAAGACTTAGCATCCTCTATCACTAGCTCCTTAACATAGCCATCAAGAATATCATATACTATATGACAAGCCTTACTCACACTTAGAAACTCACAGGCATTATCTAAGCACACATGATACTTAATAATCTTAGAAAATAATTCAATCCCCATATCACCTTAGGCACACCTCTATATCATACCTACAACATCATACTTAATTAGGAATAAATGAACTTAAACTCTTGCACACACTGTTCGATCCAATTAAATCACTTCCGTATAACTAGCATCACTAACCAGGAAATCATTATTTCTACCTTTATGATCCTTCATTGTTCAAACTTAGTTTCTAGTGCTAGCCATGATTAATCACAACTTCACACACCATTTTTACATGTAAAAACATCAGGAAACACTAGTCCACTAAAACGTTATAATAATGATATTTGATCATAATCTTACAGTCTATCTAATTACAGTCCATAAGCACATCCCTCTTCCACACATCTCTAGTACTTATCCATCCATATATTTAAATTATACCCCTATCTGTAAAAAACTCAACCAATTTCTTTTTCACAACCACACGGGGAACCCTACATTAACGATCCTTAATAACGTAATACCTTAATTAATGACCTATACTTTTCTAACACCATAACATACCACCAAAATCTCATTTCCTACTTCAAGCTGACCAGAATTCACTTCAACTAATAACTCTTTCTCTACCTTCTACCAGGAAAATAATACTATATTTATTATCCCTAAGATGATGCAGAAGGACGTATTACCTTAACACAAACCCGATAGCATGCATAAATTCATCTATATACTTTCGATCAATTATTACCATTCCTACCTTTCTTGTCACTACACTTCTAAACCCACACTTCCAACTATAAGAAGGTTCTACTACTTATAAATCATAACACTCTAGGTTGCAATATCCCTCAAATGCAAACTCTATATAACAATCTATGTTCACACTATCTCCTCTCATGAGCACTATCGGTATTGAAGGGTAAACGAGGAATCTGAATACATATCTTACTCTGTCTTAACTGAACAACTTATAAGGATGAGGAAATAACTTTCAACTTGAGGAACTTATAACACACTAGCGAGCTTCTCTCAAGCCCCTTGTGTGACTTCTAAAGTTACTGATAGTAAATCTGAGAGCATCATCTTGGGAGGAATTAGAACTTGCTAATTATGTTATCTCAAGAGTAAGTCATAGATGAATGATTATGGAGTAACACATGAATCGACAGAAGTTTCTGAGAGAATAACTTTACAGTATGACCTAGAGCATGAAGAAGGGAAACATTTCTTAAATGCCTTATAGCCTCTCAAAGAAAAGTACAGATGTCTCTATACCGTTCTGCAAGACTCTACTGGACACAGCTTCACATCAACCCCAGGACACTTGAACTATGTGCTGGAATACTAAGTTTGTAATGCTCTGAGACTACCCCCTGGACGTCATATAGTGCTTAGGACCACAAGTGATCCCAAGCTAACCCTTGTACTATCATAACTCTTGAGCAACCAAATAAGATACATAAATCTTGAAGAAAAGTCTTTAGCTGAACAACTTCAAAAAAAAACTATTAAAATGATTACAACTCTGTTTATACAAAATAAAATTGAAATCAAATACATCAACTCTACTAACTATCTAAGAAGCCTCAACTAGTATTAACTATAGGTATCCGAGACATGACCCCCAGCTATCCCGAATCAATACAACTGAATAAATAAAATAACATGCTACTGAAAGCTATAAACAATCTGATTATGATGTGTGCGCTACAACTTGTACCTATATTATGAGATAATGTAGCACATAGACATATATATGGATCAGTACTTCTGGAATATACTGAGTATGTGGGGGTGAATGCATAAGTAAAAACAATAACTTATCATACATATAAACCTTTAAACAATGCATGCTAAGTGTAATGACTCACCTTGGGCTTGAATAAAACAAAAGCTGTAAAATCATAAACATGAGTAATAAATCATAAAAACAATCTTTGTGAGCCATAACACTTAGTTTCTAAAAGCTTTACTTTATTCTTTCTTAGGGAGTTTCTTCTAACCGACATAAACCATGTGAGCTATCATGGAGTCCAACGTCTTACCCACGTTGGGGATAGTTGTCCTACCCTTGCCATCGGAATAGGACCTTAACTTATGTAATCATTATACTTAACCCTTATTGGGACTTTAAACCTACGGTGGCTCATAGTTCTGGGGAACACAACCTTGGACTCATACCCAAATTGGTGCTAAATACTACTCCCTTATTACTTATATGCTCATACTTTAGAAAATTCACTTTAACTTAGCAAAATGATTTTATAATGAAAACCACTTATGCTTCTCTTTGCTTTAAACTGTAATCAAAATGAGCAAACGTGGATTCCATATCTTAGCTTAGGATCAAAAGATCTATCTTTCTTTAAATCTTGGTATAAAACCATCAAAGAGTCTTAATACCATACTCTTCTTAAAATCTCAAACTCATTCTTGGTGTAAGCTTATCAAATAAAACTTAAGAGCACGTCTTTTTGAAATCTCCATACTTAAACTTAAGGCTTGAAATTTTTGTTGTAACTCATGGTAATTCATACCAAAACTTCATTCTCAATATAATTCTGAAAATACTTCAACAATAACAAGTCAAGATAGTGCGGTCTCATTCATAATATAGATCTTGTAAGTTAAAAACATAAACATAAGCACTTCTTAACATACTTTAAGCTTTAAATATCATGATAATCACATGTTTCTAGAATATATAAACTTGGGTATAAATCCTACTTCAAAACAAGTAAATAAAATCTTAAAATCATAGAATTTTGGCACAAGGGTGAAAGGATACCCTAGGTCATAACCTCACATACCTTAATAGGCTTAATTTAATGGAGAAATCTTGACCTTGAAAGCCTTGGAGATGATCTTAAAAGCTTTTCTTGGAATTCTTGTGCTAGAAAACTTAAATTCTTATTTATATTGAAGAGAATGTAACTTGAAATTGAAGTGCTTGGGAGGAGGTTAGGGTTTGTTCTTGGAGAGGAAGGCTTTCTTAGAGAGAAATTATGAAAAAAGGAGCCAATAATGCTCCTTGAGGGCTTTAATTATGTGTTATGGATGAATTTAGGTGGGGGAAAATAACCCATTTGCCCTTAAAAATGTGAAACCAAAAGCTGTAAAATAGGGGTGGGCGAAGGAGCGTGCGTCGCGGGCTAATCGTGCGCCCTCACTGCCTCTCTCACGAAAATAGCTATATCTTTTTGCTCGGATATCGGATTAAGGCTAAATTGGTATCATTGAAAAGCTGTCTCAATTATCTACAATATGGTGGGTCTTGAGATGCAAAATTCTAAATATATCAAAAGTTACGTATGTTAAAAGTGTAACCTTGTTGAATCGAATACCAAAACAGGCTCTTAGCTCAACTTTGTTCTAAGTGATTCTTATGAATATTTTTCACCTATAAATCACTTCACACACTAGGATAAAGATCATATATTCAAAAGAATTCATGGGATTAGAGTTTACACTCGTAAGAATGACATTTCAAAGTCTATCCCAAGAATACGGGTTATTACAACTCTTTACACCCCTGAACATGAATTAACTCAAAAACTTACGTATCGAGGTCGGGAAGGCCAATTTAAAAGTCCTCAAAGTTAAGAGGTCAAAAACATGACTAAGTCACCAACACTTAGTAAAATGTTTAGGTTCTAAGCCTCTTATACATGAACCAGGAGCTGAACAGAACTAAGGATAATACGGAATATTACATGAAGACACATCTTTAGTCCTCAAATGATGGACTTGTCTATCCAAGATCTCAACTGGGATTTTCTCATACGACAAGGACCCTAAAACACTGTAAGACCCTGGATTTTCGGGTTAGTCTTTGAACCGTCATTCCTACTTGTATAAGTTATAATACAAATGATTTCCCATGTGAATATAAGTTTTATGATCATTATCCTCATGTTTGATGTGATTTCGAAGTGAAAAATATTCATAAGAATCACTTAGAACAAAGTTGAGCTAAGACCCTTTGCTTCATCCAAAATTTGGTATTTGATTCTACAAGAATCAACTTTAAATGTATATAACTTTTGATATATATGGAATTTCTCATATCAAGACCCACCAAATTGTAGATAATTGAATTAGCTTTCCAATGATACTAATTTCACCTAATACGATACCCAAGAAAAAAGTTATAGCTATTTTCGTGAGAGACAGTAAGTGGAGGCGATATGCCCGCACCGTCCGGGTTATTGCACCGGGATAGAGGAGGCGCAGCGGACTCTACTCCCCTGGACTAAAAGGGGCGACGCCTGGTACATTACCCCATTGTTTTAAACTTCTTAAGGGTCAAGGGGCACTATGGTCCTTTCTCTTCAACCCCAAACGTCCAAGGAACGGTTTATAGCATCCAAAAGGGCATTATTTGCCCATCTTCTTCAAGATTTGCTCTCAAGAAACCCTCATTCTTTTTCAAGAACAATTCAAGATTTATTCTCAATAAAGTAAAAGATTCAAGCTCTTAATTCCAAGAAAACCCTCAAGAAATCTCCAAGGGAACATCTAATTAAGGTACGTGGGGTTATGAACAAGGATACTTCTTTCATCCTTGTGCCCAAAACTAGTTTTTAAAGATGAATTTACATGAGTTTCAATTTAGGGTTCATACCCAACTATCATTATTTGAAGATTATGATGTTACAAGTGATTTAAATGTTGAATTGTATGTCTATTTTCACATCTTTATGTGTGTGATATGATTTTACAGATTTTCAATTGAGTTTTAAGCATGATATTGTGATTTTTATTTCATTACCTTGATATTGTTGAAGTATTTCAAGAAGTATATTGAGCATGACATTTTGCTATGAATTTGCATGAGTTTAAAGTATGGGTTTTAAAGCCCTATGTTTAAGTATTGATATTTCAAGAATATTATGATTTTGAGCCTCTTTTACAAATTGTTTGCTAAGATTTAAGAAAGCAAGTTGATCTTTTGATACTAAGCTAAGATAAGGAATCGACATTGTTCATACAGTTTGAGATTTAAAGAAAGAGAAGCATAATTGGTTTTCATTACAAACCCTTATGCTATTTTAAGGTGGATTTTCTAAAGTTCTGAGCACAAAACTGGTAGTATTTAGCACCGAGTTAGGTATGTTTTCAAAGGTCACATGCCCAAGAACTACGTGCCACCATAGGATTGAGATTAAGTGCCCATAGTGGGCTAAGTCAGTGATCACTTAAGATAAGTTTATACTCCTTGGAAAGAGTCTGACACCTCTTCCCAACGTGAGGTTTTCCCCTTAGGGGAACATGACGTTGAACATTATGATAGCTCACATGGTGTATGTCGGTTAGAAGAACCTCCCACAGCCCCGGGGAACATGACGTTGGACATCATGATAGCTCACATGGTGATAACAGAAGATCTTTTAGAAACTAAGTGCAGAGGGTCACAATTTTATATAGATATTGGTTTACATAAGACATTATCTATGAGATTTCAGTTTTCAGTTTACAGATGATAAATGTGAGTCCTTCTACACTTAGCTTGCATGATTTGAAAACAGAATAAGAGTATAGCTTTATACAACTAAGTGTGGTGGCTCACAAGAATTACTTTTATGCTTTACTACTTCTGATTTATGATTTGAGAGTTTTATTAATCAAGCCAAGGTGGGTCACTTACACTTAGCATGAGATTTTGAAAGTTTGTTTGAATATTGCATTATCGATTTATCTATGTATTCACCTCCATATGCTCAGTACATTTCAAAAGTTCTAATCTACATATACGTCTATGTGCTACATTGTTTAATAATGTAGGTATAAGTTGTAGCTCGCACATTATAATCAGACAGTTTGCAGATTCCAGTCAGCAGGTGATGAGTCCTTTTGATTTGGGGACTCGAGTCAGCTTTTGTTTGAGTAGTATATTATTTCTTTATTCAGCCGTATTGATTAGGGATAGTTGGGAGTCATGTACCGACTACTTATAGTCAATACTAGTAGAAGCTTCATAGACAGTCAGTGTAGTTAATGTATTCAGTTTCAGTTTTGTTTTGTATCACCAGAGTTGTAATCATTTTATTAGTTTTGTTTTGAACATATTCAGCTAAAGACTTATCTTCCGCTTATTTCTTTCAGTTATATGTATTTAAATCAGTTGCTCACGAGTTATGCCAGTATAAGAGTTAGGATCACTTGTGGCCCTAAGCATCGTGTGACATCTAGGGGGTAGTCTCGGGGTGTTACAAACAGCCACACTTTCCTAGGGAATAATCAAGGAAGGATCACCCACACACTTCTTCAGCATCGAAACATGAAACACCAAGGGAATAGAACCCAAACTAGAAGGCAACTCCAACTCATAAGCAACCTTCCTAACTCTCCTCAAAATATGATATGGACCAACATAACGGGGACTAAGCTTCCCCTTCTTCCCAAACCACATCACTCTCTTCATGGGAGATATCTTCAAGAACTCCAATTCATCCACATCACTCTCTTCATGGGAGATATCTTCAAGAACTCCAATTCATCCACATCAAACTCCAAGTCCCTTTGCCTCACATCTGCATAGGATTATTGGCGACTCTGGGCAGTCTTAACCCTATCTCGAATTACCTTCACCTTCTCCATAGCTTGGTGAACCAAGAAGGGACCATACAACCTATTATCACCAACCTCAAACCACCCAATAGGAGAGTGACACCTCCTACCATACAAAGCCTCGAACCGAGCTATCTGAATGCTTGAGTGATAGCTATTACTATACACAAACACTATAAGAGAAAATGGTCAACCTAGCTACCACCAAAATTAATAACGAAAGCCCTTAACATATTTTCCAAAGTCTGAACGGTCCTTTCCGCTTGTCCATCCATCTGAGGGTAAAAAGTTATGGTAAGGTTCAGGTTAGTCCCCAAACCTCTCTAAAATAAACTTCAGAAGTAAGAAGAGAACTGCGTACTTTGATTTAAGATGATAGAAACTAGAGCACCGTGAAACTTGACGAACTCCTGAATGAACAACATCGCATAATCCTCTACAATAGAATTAGTCCTCATAGGCAAGAAGTTAGCAGACTTAGTTATCCTATCCACGATGACCCAAATTGAATTAAACTAAACACGAAATAGTGGAAGACCGATAATCAAGTCCATATTAATCACTTCCCATTTCCATACAGGCAACTCAATTTCTTGAGACAACCCACCAGGCCTCAAGTGCTCAACCTTCACTTGTTGATAAATCATACACTTGGCAACAAAATTAGCCACATCTATCTTCATGTTGTTACACCAATAAATCTCCTTCAAGTCATGGTACATATTTGTCAAACCAGTATGAACGGTGTATCTCGACACATGATCCTTATTCTAAATATTTTCCCGCAGCCCATCGACATTGGGAACACATAATCTCTCTTGGTATATTAAGATACCATCACCATCAATCTTGAAAGCCAAGACTTTTTGTTGACCCTCATCATCCTTAATATTCATCAAGATGGGATCCAAAACTTGCTTCTCCCTCACCTCAGCACTAAAATATAATTTCACAACCTCTTGAACAATCACACATCCATCTTCGAAATCCAAAAGACGAACTCCAAGATTATCCAACCGGTTAATATCCTTCACCAAACCTCATTTCTCCTCATCCACATGAGATAAGCTTCCCATGGACAACCTACTAAGAGCATCAGCAACCACATATGGAGACTCATATCATAATCCTTAAGCAACTCAAGTCATCTCTTTTGCCTGAGATTTAATTCCTTCTAGGTGAACACATATTGCAGGCTCTTATGATCTGAGAAGATATCAACATTTACCCCATACAATTAGTGACGCTAGATTTTCAAGGAAAATACCATAGCCAATAACTCCAAATAATGAGTCGGATAATTCCTCTCATGTACTTTCAGCTACCTAGATGCATACGCCATCACCTTGCCATGCTGCATCAAAACACAACTAAGTCCTACAGGGGATGCATCACAAAAAACAAAAAATCCATTGATACCCTCAAGCAAGGTCAAGACCAGAGATGAATTTAACTTATTCTTCAACATCTCAAAACTTCCCTCACAAGCATCATACCACAGAAACTTCACCTTATTCTGAGTTAACTTTGTCAACGGGGCAGCAATTAATGAGAAACTCTCCACAAACCTTCTATAATAATCGGTTAAACCCAAAAAGCTCTAACTATCAGTTTGAGTCGTGGGTTTAGGCCACTTTTTAACCACCATAACTGTATGTGGATCTACCATGATCCCTTCACTAGAAACAACATGACCCAGAAAAGTAACAGCATTCAAACAGAACTCACACTAGGAAAATTTAGCATATAACTACTGATCCTTAAAGGCTTGCAATACTATACAGAAGTGACCGTTGTGATCCTCCTCACTCTTAGAATGCACCAATATATTATCAATAAACACAATGACAAACAAATCTAGGAACAGACAAAATGCCCAGTTCATAAGATCTATAAATGTCGTCGGTGCATTAGTCAAACCAAAGTACATCACCAAAAACTAGAAATAACCACACCAGGTTTGGAAAGCAGTCTTAGGGATATCCACATCCCTAATATTCAATTGATGATAACCCGACCGAAGATCGATCTTAGAAAAGTACTTAGCACCTTGAAGCTGGTCGAAGAGATCATCAATCCTATGGAGAGGGTACTTATTATTCACAGTTACCTTATTTAAATGGTGGTAATCTATACACATTCGAAGGGACCCATCCTTCTTACACATGAAAATGTCACGACCCAAACCAGGGTCTGGCCGTGACGGGTATCTTAAGTCCAACAAGAATAGGAGACCACCCCCAATACCCAAGCAGCAACCACCATACATCCCATGTCGGATAAATTTTTAACATATAACAAGATAAGAGAATATCAAACTTAAAATATCATACTAAGTTTATAACCAAAACCAACCATCAACAACCAAATAACCAACCAATGTCAATCCACAACCAAATAACCAACCAATGTCAATGCCAATGCCAATACCAATACCAATACCAATACCAATGTCAATTCCAATACCAATACCAATACCAATACCAATACCAATACCAATACCAATACCAATACCAATACCAATACCAATACCAATACCAATACCAATACCAATACCAATACCAATACCAATACCAATACCAATACCAATACCAATACCAATACCAATACCAATACCAATACCAATACCAATACCAACACCAAAATCGACACAACCCATGCCCACAGTAGTCCGACAAAGCCTCTAATCAAAACCAAAGAATATCCAGTCGGGACATGCCCCCGACCATACACAAAACAAAACCAAAAGGAGTAATAAAGACATAAAGAAATCCATAGCATGAAATGGGGTCTTCTAGAGTACGGAAGCTCACTACTTCAGTCTGACTCAAAAGTTATCCCTGAATCACCACGTCACTGAGCAGAAGGAGTGAAATTATGGTCGATTCCTACATCGCGTAGGGATATAACGTCCAAAGATGATTAGCGGGGTGAACGCTAGCATGTAACTCAGGGCTAAAGATAAAGTAATGCTATTAATCCAAAACCAATCAAACCAACGTACATAACCATATGCAAGTACATATATACATATATACCACGCTTGAATATGGAACAAGGTTTAGAATGCATTTTAAAACCTTAACTTGGGTTGTGTAGCTTTACCATCATAAATCCACCCATGGCTATATGGGTTCAGTTTTATCCCCTGAATAGGCCCCAGTGCATGTTAACCGCATGAATCAGAGATATCATAAATGGTCCGAAATTCCATTGTACCCTTTGTCTTTCATGATACATATATACATGTATATACTTAGGGGATTCCCTTGTACCCTACAAGCATACGGTCATCAAGACCAACCCTCATGTCGACAAATATGAGTTTTCAGTATCTGTCTATCGGACTCACACCTTTACGGCTAGTTATCACAACCCCTATTATTTTTCAATTAAAATATTAAACATATAACCAAACCATAAATTCTAGGAGTTAGTTAATAAGGCATTATTAAGTGGTATCGCCATACCGACTGTAGTTTCCAAACAATATAATTAGCCAAGACTTAAGGAATTCCCGTGTACCTCGCAGACTCCATTATTAAAATTACTTGAGGGATTCCTGTGTACCTCATAAGGTTTTCATGAATCATTCACTTAGGGGATTCCATTGTACCCTATAAGGGTTTTCAAAACAATCCTTAATCATTTAATCATTTATACCATGCGTTAGTTTCAAGAAACAAGCCAAGTCAAGTAATAATGTATAAACCAATATCAATTATGCAAGAGGGTGGAGTTTATCACTAAATTACATATCAAAACAACCAATTTGGGGATTCTCTTATATCCCATTTTCCATCCACCATTCCCATGAAACCCAATGCCTTTACAAACCATCAATTTGAACACAATAGTTCCATAAATATCATGGAAAAAACATTTAAACAATTTATATTAAAAACACTCAACTTATAGTTCAAAACCCAACATCAATAGTTCATGAATAACACTTTAAATCACATGCTCTTACAAAATTGAAAATGAGGAAAGAGTAACATTCCTTAAACACTAAGAAGTATGGACAGAAATCACCCTTAGAAGCCCCAATTGAGTAGCTTGATGAAAACCCTAAGTGTTCTTGACCTTGAGAATTTGGGAGTGTTCTGAGAGGTTATTTGATGTGTTTATGATAGCTAATGGTACCCGAAAGAAGTTATAAGATGTGGATTTTAAGTTGGGCAAGAGGGAAAATATTCAGAATGCCCTCAACTTAAAAGCTGGAAAAAAGCCGCCTTTAGTTACGAGTCAACCCCTTGACTCGTACCGATGCATTACGACTCCTGACCATAAATCGTAACCAAGATAGTGACTAGGACCCCCATACACTACCCACCTTACGACTCCACCAATCCACTCATAATGAAATCTTATGACTCGAAAGGTCTAGTTGTGAGCAACACAGAACCCAAATAAATTGAACATTGGAAATCCTACGATTTGAACCTACGACTCATAACATATCCTCACAGTTTATAGTGAGCCACTCGTACTCAGAGAAGAACTCTGCCACTAAGTTTTTGATTTGGTTACGACCAGGATCTCATGACCCGTAACCACATCTCATGACTCATCACCGTGAGTCGTGACCAAGGCAGTGAGCCCAGAGCTCAAGAATTTTCAAGGGCCAAAAATTTTGGACGTTATAAAAAAGCACAGGAGAACCCCACAGAGACACACTAGGGCGAATAAAACCTTTATCACAAAGATCTTTCAACTTCTCCTTAAGCTCTTTTAACTCAGCTGGAGCTATTCTAAAAGGAAGGATGGATATAGGGTGGGTATCCAAGAGAAGATCAATCCCAAAGTCTATTTCCCTATTGGGAGAAAGACCAGGAAGATCATCAGAAAATACTTCAAGAAACTCATAGACCACAGGGACAAATTGTAAAAAAGGAACCTCTGAGTTAGAATCTTTAACCCGGATCAAATGATTTAGACAGCCCTTAGAAATAACTTTTTGGGCTCTTAGATAAGAAATGAACCTTTCCCTAGACACTAGGGAACTCCCTTCCCCACTCAATCACGAGTTCATTTGGGAATTGAAAACTGACCTTTTGGGTCCTACAATCAAGAGAGTCATAGCACGAATAGAGTCAATCCATCTATAATATAACATCGAAATATAACATCTCCAACTTTATCAAATCTGTCAATGTTTCCCTACTATAGATAGATACCACACAATTCCTATAAACCCTTTTATCCACCACAGAATCACCCATCGGGGTAGACATAAAAAAGGGATCTGAAATATTCTCGGTACCAAAATCAAAATAAACAAACATATAAGGGGTCACATAAGAAAGGGTAGACCCGAGATCAAGAAGGAAATATACATCACGAAAGAAAATGTGTAACGTACCAGTGATAATATTAGGAGATGCTTCGGAATCCTGACGGGTGGCAAGATTATACAGACGATTCTAGCCAGTATCGATACCAAAAGTAGCTTTTTTCTGTGTTGGAGCTGAAGAAGTAGTATCGGGGAGCTTATTAGCTCCAGTAGCAACTCTAGATGAAGGACACTCCTGTTGTATGTGACCAAGATGACCATACCTTTAACATCGATTCCTCCTCTCTTCACACTGACCACGATGAATCTTCCCACATAAATGACAAGGAGGATATGATAGGGCTGACTGGGCTCCACTAGTTGAAATTGGGCACCTTGTGCCTTAAACCCACCATCAATTTGAAAGTGACTATCACCAGAAAGCTTAGGATACGAAGCACTAGCTGTAGAGTAAGAACTATAATTTCCCCAAGTATTTTTCTTGCCTCGTTTGTCTCCTTCTCTACCACTATTTTGCTAACCTCCACCTTGTTTTGAATACCAGAACTTCTTACTTTGTCTCTCTCCTATATCAATTTGCTTTTTCTTTTCCTCCTCAACTTGTTGCATATATACCACAAGTTGAGAAATATCCCTATCCTTGTTCAACAATGCGGTTTTGCACTCTAGCACCAAGTCTAGAGACAAACCCAAAGCAAACTTTCCCATCTTAGCCCTCATGCTAGACACCAACTCGAGAGAATAACGAGACAACCGATGAAACTTCAAATCATACTCCCTCACAGTCATTCTACCTTGCTTCAAGTTTACAAACTCTCGGCCTTCGCCTCCTTCAATTTCCAAGGAAAAAAGCGATCCAAAAAAGCACTAGAAAAGTCATCCCACAATGGCAACTCCACATCATCATCCCTAGACTGGTCACTAATACGCCCCATCCTTCAACTGGTAAGCGGCAAACTTTGCACCTCTAGAGTCAGAATCATACATCACTCAAAAATTCTTTTCCATCTCATCAATAAATCCTTGAAGATCCTCCTCAACCATTCAGAGAGTAAAGGTCAAAGGAATCAACCTTATAATCTGTCCAACTCTAGTGACCTCAGAAGATGGAGAAACAGAAGAAACACACTCCAACTAGCGTGAAAAAGACATCACCATATGGGTCAATAGATAAATAGATCAATGGAATTCCGCATTTAATATCTCCTTGAGGTGATATATCATGAGTGTCACCAGATGAAGAAGGATCAGTGGGGACCGTTGGAACTCCACTAGATAGGGTCTGAACTCCATAAGTAGGATGAGATCTATCTATGTTATCCTCGAGCGGGACTAAAGAGTTTCCACGAGCATCAGATCTTCGAGGAGGCATGATCCAAAATACGGACAAATGGGATTAGAGGAGATTCAAGACCTTAGACTCTATAGCCCAAAATTAGAACAATAAGAAAGGAAAACATTCCTAAATGCCTCGTAGCCTCTCCCTTATAAGTGTGGCGCGCGACACACCCATAAAAGAGAATCTACTTGACATGACTTTGTGGACACCCAATTGACAATGAACCTAGGATCTGATACCAACTTTGTCACGGCCTAAACCCGGGGCCTGGCCATGACGGGTATCTCAAGTCCTCCATAGACCAGAGACCACCACCTTTACCTAGTCAAACAGAACATTGTACACTAACTGTGGCTGAATTCAAAATATATAACAAGATAGATAAAGATAAGCTCAATAATTCAAAGATACATCAACAACCAATACCTAGTCCATATTAATGCACAAAGCCTCTATGAAACCAAACCAATCTAAGTCGGTACATACCCCCGACAATAGCCCAAAAAAAATCAAATAGTAGTCTATGATAAAAGATCAACTAAGAAGTAACGTCCTTATGAAAGAAGGAGGCTCACCACTTCAACCTGACTGTTGAACACCCAAAAATCCTATCACTGTGTAGGAAAAATAGAAGTGCCTTTGTACCCTACATCGCGTGAGGATACAACATTTAAGGATGGTTAGTGGGGTGAGCACTAGCATGTAACTCAGGGAAGGAATAAAGTAATGCCATGATCCAACATCTCAAAATCATTCAGGGCCAATACACATAATCAAGTACAGATAAACATATCACGCCAATCCAAACTATTTAGCCAACTAGAACTTTAACTCATCGGTCAATAGAACTCTACCCCATTTAGCCAACTGGGACTCTAACCCATTAGCCAATCAGACTTCAACATATTTAGCCAGCTGGGACTCTAACCCATTAGCCAATAGCACTGCAACACATTTAGTCAACTCGGACACTAGCCCATTAGCCGATAGAACTTCAACACATTTAGTCAACTGGACTCTAACCCATTAGTCGATAAAACTTCAACACATTTAGCCAACTGGGACTCTAAACCATTAGCCAATAGTATTTCAAAGGTTCCAAGTCCAACCAATCCATGACAATCAAGGTCATTTTAAAGTCAATGCATGTTTCATTAGCCTTTTCTATAATACAAGGTTTTAAAACAGTCCAAGGTATATGTATACTCATAATCAAAGCCAATTTCACAAGATTGGGTTGTGGTTATCATCAATTTATTTATCAAAATCCACATAATTGAGGAAATTCACAAACTCTTAGTTTACTCACCATACCCGTCCACCCCACATGTTTCAAAACCCTAAATAATGCATGAAAATTTACATATAAACCATAGGAATCATAATTACATCAACAATATTTTAGAAACCCTCAACCCATATTCAAAATCATAAAATAAATCCATGGGTATGATTATAAACGTAGGATTTTGATAAAATAAGATTTGAGAAAGAGTAACATGCCTGAGAGTATCACAACTATGGAGGAAAATCACCCTTTGGAAGTTCTAATGCCAATTTTCTTATAAATCCTACGTGCTCTTGAGTTTGGGGGCTTGGGAGTGTTTGAGAGTTTATTTGATTTGCTAAGAGATGATAATAACCCATATTTGGTATTTTAGGGACATGGGATCTAAGTAGGAAAAGAGAAAATTGACCAAAATGCCCTTAATTAAAATACTGAAAATTAGATGCCCAGTCGTTACGGGTGATTTTATGACTTGTAGGGTCACCTTATGACTCATTATGCACACTCATAGTCTGGAAAGTACCCATGGGCACCCACACTGGTCTGGCTATGAATCGTACTATATGACTCGTACTCAGATATTATGACTAGTAGTGTCCAAGTCGTACTAAGGACAGAATCATTGGCACTCACACTAATGAGGCTACGATTTATACTGTACGACTCGTTGGTTGCCAATCGTGATCAACACAGAAACTGTAGACAAACACACTAGTCAGGCTATGATTTGGATTTTACGACCAGTAATGACACCCTATGACTCATAGTGAGAGTCGTAGTCTGGACAGTGAGCTAAAAGGTCAAGAAATTTTCAAGGACCAAAATTTGGGGTGTTACAATTAATAACTTACAAAATATCACTTGGTTGTTTAGGAAAATCCTCCATAGAACACACATTAAAGAGGTCAAACTTATCTTTATCTTTGTATTTTGAATGATTAGCTAGATCAATACTCTTTCTTTCATAGAATTACCAGCCTGGAGACAAATAGGTATAATATCAGCTAACTTTTCAATTTCAGCAAGAACAATAGCATCATGACCAGTAGCACTGAATGAATTAAATATGAATGCACCTTTTTATGAAGGACAAAACAGTAAGAACCCAACGGTGTCTCTCTTTTATATTGACAGGAATAAAAATATTATCAATTGTATGCCATGATACTATAGCATGCATACAGAACCCATTTATGTACTCATTGAGACGATCTTTTTGTCCACCCATATTAAGAGTTGAATCATTCACCATATAAACTTCTAGCACAGTGTTGACTATGTTCATGAAGTTGCAGTCTATTGTATTGTATTGTATTTGTATGTGCTATGAGGCTCATACTTGAACTTCTTCTGCAAATAGTAAAAGCAAACATCAATTTGCTGCAGTAAAATACATATGAAAAAATCACAAATAATGTATATAAGATCTTTTAAGATAACAAATTTAGCATCATAAAATACATACGGAGTCTATCCATGGCTGATCAACACAACCCATAATGTAGAATCAATTTTTATCTTCGACTGTTAAAACATCAAAGTGCATAATTTGTATGATTGACTTGCTCCTCTTATAATGTTCCTCGTTGCCCTTCCTATTAAGCTATTCAATATAGTGCTATCTAATTAACAAGAAAATAAAAAAAAAATACATATCAGTTGAAATACATATATATTTGCATGAAATTTAAGAATGTCCTTTGAAAGCCACTTTAAAAACTTATTGATAACTTTAGTGTCCTATATCCCATGAATTTGGTGAGATACAAAAAGGATGCTTATGATTGAATGTACGTCATGGCCTTGATGAGCTATCTTTATAATGACATACAAATTTATGGGATACAAATAATAGAATATAAGATACAAATATAAATACAAGTACATTTACTATAAATATAAATGCAAACTAGCACTGCAAAAATACAAATACAATTGATACAGCAGAAAATACAAATACAACTAAGAAACAATCCACATACATAATTACAATATACAAAATACATATCTGCAGGGACAACACAATATAAAGACATATTTTACACTCTAAAAAATACAACATAGTCTAAATACATAAGTGATACTATACAAATACAAAATATAAAAATTAGGATGCTTACCAGCTTCTAAATTAAATTTCATTGTAAATGATAACTCGTTTAATCTAGATTGTCGCCTAGTCTTTGTCATTAGTAAAATAATTTATTCTTTTACATTGGCTAATGGATGTACGATGGCGCTTATTTTCAAATTTAGGAAGGCATTGAGACTAGGGAGAAGCTCGACAAAAATTGTGAATTATGAATCAGATAAAATTGGAGCACGTTTTTTTCAGGGCTGGTTACTACAAGATTGGACTGATGTTTTAATGTGTTCCTCTGAATACGTTTCCACTACACCAGATCCTGAGGTATTTGCATCCTCTTTCTTCATTTACAAAATATGTTAAAATAACTTAGAATGTTGTGATATTTAAGTTCAAGAGATATCTATTTTATATATCGGTGACTTATCTTGAACAACCGTCTCAACATATATGTAATTCAAATTGATGCTTCGAAGCAACTCATTGAATAAGAAAAATTGTGAATCAGATACATCTTTTGCTTGATCAGCATCGATATTTTGAGGTTGATGCCAGATTGAAGATTCAGACCAGAATTGCTCTTTCAAACACATAAACAAACAAGAAAATCAAATCATATTCAAGTCTATTTATAATAAAAATATAAATTAAATATTTATTGATGCGCCATTGATTTTCTTATCTGGATCATGCACTGCTTTACTAGAAATATTATGTCTAGAGTGTTGAGGTGATGTGTTTACACCAACAAGAGCCATATGTTGTTGGTCTGATTCTTTCTCTTGACATTGTTTCTACGCATACAAATATAAATACTATCATCAAGTTGTGTATAATCACATATGTGTAAATATATACGTATTTGAAATACATATGCACATATATATATATATATATATATATATATACAAAATACATGTGTATAAATACATGTGTTCAAATACATATGTACATAAATACAAATACAATGTATTATATGTGCAAAAATACAAATTGCATATGTATTTATATGTTTATTTGAATAATGTTGTACCTTGTTTGCTTTGATTGCATCCATAATCAAATCAAACTTTATTGATACTAGACTACGAATGTCTTTCAACTCTTGTCGAACCTATTTTTAAACAAAATCAATTAGCAATCAAAAAAATAATATGTACATATATGTATAAAAGCTTACCTCAGTACGAAATAAGTTAGACTTTATTTGAAATGACTATATCTTCATCGTGGAACTGCTTGAAGATGGTACAGTTGACTAAATCGAAATGAAAATTTATCTTGTTTTGTTTGAAGTTCTGTTGATTTGAAGCTATTGTAGCTTGTGTTTGGACAGATTTAAATTTTGGTGTATCCACTTTGGGCGACTTTGTAACATGAGGAGCTGGTGTCTTTTTTAGTGTATGCTCATCTCCAGCTTAGATGATTGTTGCTTCAATTTTTTTTTGACAGGAGAGGTAGATGAAACTGTCTTTTATTTGAATTTTGCATAAATCTCACTACTAGAAAAAGGAGAAAAACCGACCACTTGTGGTCGATTTTCTCCTATTTTCGATCAAAAAACCGACTAAAATTTTTAATCGGAAAAGTAGTGGTAGCTATTTAAAAACCGACCACAAGTGATCGATTTTGATCCGGGTTTTTTTTCATTTTTAAAATTCATTATTATTTTATTTAAATTGAAAAATTAATTTTAGGGGAAAAAAAAACGACCACAAGTGATCAATTTTTGAATAAATTAACTAATTAATTAATTTAAAACTGACCACTTGTGATCGGTTTTCTAGAAATAGTCCAAAAACCGACCACGTGTGGTCGATTTTCTGCAAAATTATGTCCAAAAATCGACCACTTGTGGTCGATTTTCTGCAAAATAAGTCCAAAAATCGACCACTTGTGGTCAATTTTTCTGAAAATTTAAAACAAAAAAAAATTGCAAAACCCAAATACAGCATACAACAACAACATACAACAGTATCCTAAATGAAAATACAACAAGAACAACAACAAAAATCCAAATGAGTACGAAAAAACTACAACCATAGTTTCAAACAACCAAATGTCAAAAACATACAAATATCAAAACTAACAGTCAGCATCACACAGAGGAATAACCCCTGAGTCTGCATGAAAGAACTGAACTGCTGCTGCAGCTTCCTGAATTGTGATGTTGTTGCCTTCTCCGCCTTCTTGTGCCTCTCTCTCTGTTCAGCAAGCTCTTCAGTGAGTTGAGAAACCGTATTTTGTAGTCTTTCAATGGTTTCTGTATCAACCGAAGAGATAGAGTATGCAGGGCCAGACGAACTCCTAATACTATCGCCACAATATTTTGTGGGGCATCCGTAGAAATTGCCTCTATTTGCAGGACCCGAAGCTTGTTTAAATAACTCATTCCGTACATGATCGGGTATTGGGTCACCCTGACTTTCAGGAGGCTGACTACTACGATACACACCAACAATACACCTAAATTCGTCCAATATTCAAAGTAAAGTTAATACTAACAGTCAAAAAATACTAAAGTAGTTATAATTGAATAATATCAACTTTGAGAAAAAGATTTATAAATTCAAAATTTGTTTCTTACGTGGACAGCTTTTGCAGGAGGTTCAACCCAGACATCTTCATCAGTCGGGTTCTTTTTCTTTTTCAGATGAGTCTCCTCGAAAAGCTCACCATTTGATAGTTTTCTACCCTTCCTTTTCCTGTATATGAAAAAAATATCATTGTTCAAATAATTAAAAAATTCAAATAGAAAGGAAGAATTAAAACTGTAAAAGTTACATACCAATTTTTCCTTCACAGCAAGAGTACTTCTGGCACCCGCAGTATGTAGGGAGCCACCCTTGGATGATGCCCGAGCTCTCTTTCCTTTTTCCCTCAATAATTGGTATTCTAGGCTATTCCAGTGGCGTTGATACAGCGGCCATAAAGGTTCAAGAATCCACTTAGGTTTTACCAGCACCAACGAAACTAATTCACTATTAAAGTCACCGGCACTTAAGCATGTTCAACAAATAAAGTAACCAACCACATCAACTCCTAAACAAAAGTTCACTTTTAAAGTCACCAAAACTTAAGCATTTTCAACTAATAAAGTCACCAACAACATCACCTCCTAAACACTAATTCACTAATGCACTTCTCAAGTGACCGCGCTTAACTAAATTCAAAACACAAGTTCACATTTCAAGTACCTACACTTAAACATTTTCAAGTCACTAACTCACTTCTCAAGTGACCACACTTAACTATATTCAAAACACAAGTCCACCTTTCAAGTAACTACACTTAAACATTTTCGACTCACTAATGCACTTCTCAAGTGACCACACTTAACTATATTCAAAACACAAGTCCACATTCCGAGTACCTACACTTAAACATGTTCAAGTCACTAACTCACTTCTCAAGTGATCACACTTAACTATATTCAAAACACAAGTTCATAATTCAAGTAACTACATCTAAACATTCCAAGTCACTAATTCAAGTTCCTACACTTCACCATTTTCAACCAACTAAGTCACCTAACAAAACCACATTCCAAAAGAAAAATCCCATTTCAAGTCCCTACACTTCACCATTTTCAACCAACTAAGTCACCTAACAAAACCACATTCCAAAAGAAAAATCCCATTTCAAGTCCCTACACTTCACCAGTTTCAACCAACTAAGTCACCTAACAAAACCACATTGCAAAACAAAAATCTCTTTTAAAGTCCCTACACTTAACAATTTTCGAGCAACCAAGTCACCAAACAAAACCACATTCCAAATCAAAAAAATCTTTTAAAGTCACTAAACTTAACCATTTTCAACCAACTAAGTGACCTAACAAAACCACAATGCAAAACAAAAATCTCTTTTAAAGTCCCTACACGTGACAATTTCGAAGCATCTAAGTGTCAAAACAAAACAACATTCAAAAACAAAAATCTATTTTAAAGTCCCTACACTTAACTATTTTCAACCAACCAAGTCACCTAACAAAACCACATTCCAAAACAAAAATCCCTTTTAAAGACCCTAAACTTAACCATTTTCAAGCATCTAAGTGTCAAATCAAAACAACATTTCAATACAAAAATCCCTTTTTCAAGTCCCTAAACTTAACCATTTTCGAGCATCTAAGTGTCAAAACAAAACAACATTCCAATACAAAAATCCCTTTTCAAACCCCTAAACTTAACTATTTTCAACCAACCAAGTCACCTAACAAAACCACATTCCAAAACAAAAAGCCCTTTTAAAGACCCTAAACTTAACCATTTTCGAGCATCTAAGTGTCAAATCAAAACAACATTCAACAACAACAAACCCAGTATATTCCCACCTAGTGGGGTCTGGGGAGGGTAGAATGTACGCAGTCCATACCACTACCTCTAAAGAAGTAGAGAGGTTGTTTCTGATAGAATATACAGAAATATTCAAAGCATGAAATATGATAAAACTAACATAGATACAACATCCACAAAAGTAATGTACAATACCAAACAAAAGACACCAAAACCCTCCTAACTACGGACTACGATTCATCCACCCACCTTATCCCTCTATCCTAGTGTTTTTCCTCCAAACCTTCCTATCCAGGGTCATGTCCTCAATGAGACATAACTGCTCCATGTCACGTCTAATCACTTCTCTCCAGTATTTCTTCGGTCTACCCCTACCCCGCTTGAAACCATCTAACGCTAGTCTCTCACACCTACGAATTGGGGCATCCGTGCCACTCCTCATCACATGACCAAACCATCTCAACCTCACTTCCCGCATTTTTTACTACACCGATACCACTCCCACCTTCTCCAGAATAATCTCATTCCTAACCCTGTCAGCCCTTGTAAGACCACACATCCAATGCAACATCCTCATTTCCGCCACCTTTAACTTTTGGATATGGGAAGTCTTAACTGGCCAACACTCCGCTCCGAACAACATAGCCGGCCGGACTGCAACTCTAAAGAATTTGCCTTTAAGTTTGGGAGGCACCTTTTTATCGCATAAAATCCCCGAAGCGAATCTCCATTTCATCCAACCTGCCCCAATACGGTGCGAGACATCCTCATCTATCTCTCCATTTCCCTGGATCATAGACCCAAGATACTTAAAACTATCCCTCTAGCAAACTGCCTGAGAGTCCAACTTCACCACCACCTCCTTCTCTTGCCTCGAGTCACTAAACTTGCATTCCAAATACTCCATCTTGGTCCTACTCAATCTGAAACCTTTAGACTCTAGAGTTTGTCTCCAAACCTCCAGCTTATCATTAACAGCTTGCCGCGACTCATCAACCAAAACTACATTATCCGCAAAAAGCATACACCAAGGCACCTCGCCTTGTAAACTCCGCGTCAGCACATCCATCACCATGGCAAATAAGAACGGACTAAGAGCTAATCCCTGATGCAACCCTGTCAAGACCGGAAAGTGCTCAGAATCTCCTCCCACCGTCCTTACTCGAGTCTTCGCCCCCTCATACATATCCTTAATCACTCTAATGTACGCCACAGGAACCCCCCTCACCTCTAAGCATCACCAAAGAACCTCCCTAGGGACCTTGTCATACGCCTTTTCCAAGTCAATAAACACCATGTGAAGATCTCTCTTCCTCTCTCTATACTGCTCTACCAGTCTCCGCACAAGGTGAATTGCCTCAGTCGTCGAGCGACCAGGCATAAATCCAAATTGATTCTCCGAAATAGACTTGTTTGGCGGATTAGTTACTTGAAAATCCCTTTTCAAGTCCCTAAACTTAACCATTTTCAACCAACCAAGTCACCTAACAAAACCACATTCCAATACAAAAATCCCTTTTCAAGTCCCTAAACTTAACCATTTTCGAGCATCTAAGTGTCAAAACAAAACAACATTCCAATACAAAAATCCCTTTTCAAGTCCCTAAATAAGTCACATTCCAAACAAAACAATCATTTATAAAGTCCCTAGACTTAACCATGTTCAAGTAACTAATCCACCAAACAAGTAACATTCTAAGAAAATAAATCACCAGTTAAGTCACTAGACTTAACCATTTACGAGTAACTAATCTGCCAAACAAGTCACATTCTAAGCAAAAAGAACAATGCTAGTGAATCGCACAAGGCCACACACGGCTTCACTAGACTTTAATATGAACAATGAAGAAAAGATAACAACAATAGTGAATCGCACAAGGCCCCACACAGCTTCACTATGTCTACATACCTTTGATATTTTCCTTAATTTCTTGATAATTCAAAATAGCAGCTTCAATCTGCTTATAGATTCCCTCGCGGGAAGCTGCAATATCGAATGATCACATTAATCTTCTAATGGCTACATATTGAATAGTCATAATAATGAATCAAAATCTTAATGCCCCAATTGAATCCAAAAATAATGGTTATAATGAAGATAACTAATGGATCCAATAGTATATACATTTTGAGATACAAAATATTTTTATAACAACTTGTTGATCTAGAATTTCTGCTAGATTACAGATTCTGGAACCACTTCTGGAAAATTGTTGTTTAAAGAAGGCTACACTTTGGCTTGAAAATAGATCCATTTAAAATCAATGTGCTTATAAATAGAGGCATAAATGATTTGTTTCAAGTTTAGCAATTAGTGTATATTTTATAGTATTTTAAGAACTCACTAGATTTTTCTTAACCTATGGACTTTAATATCCTTTTGTTAATGCCCAAATATCCAACTTTCTACGCAAACACACAATTAATTTTACCATAAGCTACATCACTACGTGGCATAGTTGATTTATAAGTTGCTTATAATTGGTCCCATCAAAAAAAATTATATCAGCATTAATTATGAAGAAAGGGATACAATTTTTAACTTTCATATTAGGACATTAGAAAAAAAATATGATTTTTTTCGAACTTTTCGTTCAGCATTGAGCCATTGAGTTTACCAGGAATTTGAGAGGACATTTTTGTTGAATGCATGCTTTATAAATTGTTATAAGCTGTATTTCTTATACAAATAAATCTATGATAAAAGGTTAAATTTGTACAATGAGAATACTACGATACGAGGAAATGGAAAAAGAAAACGAAAAAAACACTCACCGGATGGCTGGTGGACGCTGCTTCACCGGCGGTGGTGCAGCCGGCGGTGGTGGTGCTGGTGGACGGCGTTGGCTTCTTCACCGGATTCCGTCGACGGCGTTAGCTTCTTCACCGGCTGCTTCACCGGCGTTGGCTTTCCGTCTTTGGTGATAGAGAGAGAGAGGAAGACGGAAGAGGGAGAAGAGAGGGAGAATTAGGGTTTTAAAAATTAGGGTTTGAGTTATTTTATTTAAAAGTGTGAAAAATGGTGAATTTAATCTCAGCCATTGACTGGATGAGATCAATGGCTTTGATTAAAATTGAGAGGAGTTAAATGAAATTGAAATTGGGGATTTTAATTTGAGGTCAAATTAAAAATGAATTTAGGTTAAAATTGACATAGATATATATAAAATGTGGCTAAAAAGTAAATGAATTGGGAAAATTGAATTGAATTAGGGTTGCTATTTTAGGAAATGTAATAAAAATGTCGATATTAAAATAGATTACATATATAAAACTTAATTTTTTAATAAATTTTATAATATTTATAACGATATCCAATTAATTTAATACAATGCATATATAAATATATATAAATATATATATATATATATATATATATAAATCAGATATTTAGTCATTTTATTATCACATTAATACGAGTAGTATATTTCCTCAATCGTATGATAATATCAATGAATTTTGCAAATTACGATAATTTTTTGATTAATTAAATTCTAATTACGATATTAAACCTCATAATACAACGTGTTAATCAGATAAATTATCGATTTTAATTAGATATATATATACCTCGTAATACAACGAGTTAATTAGATAAATTATCGATTGCTTGTCTTACGTTATTACAACTTCAACAATATACGTGTATCTACATTCACACAAAATAGTATATCTATTTCCTCAATAGTATGATATCAGTGCATTATTCAAAATATTTTGAGCTATAGGTTCAATTATCAAGCTTTCGATTACTGCATGTGTCACTATACAAGATATATGTATATATACCTCGTAATACTTGTCTTATATTATTACAACTTCAACAACATATGTGTCTCCATATTGTATTGACACAAAATAGTATATTTATTTCATCACTACACGAGATATATGTATATATATATATAAATATATTCAATTGACTATCACCATTCAAATACATACTATATACATTACATACCCGATTTTGCTACCCAATAATAATATACAACGTAACATAATTCACAAATACTCAGTTGAATTATCGGTTGGTTTATCTTATGTCATTAATATACATTCACTATATTATATGTATATATATATTATATATATAGATATATACCTATACATACAGACACATATATGACATGTCTGCTTCAACTGTTTAAATCGTAATTTTACTAAATATCATCCTAATTAATTATTATAAGTCATCTAAATATTATAAAAATATATATTTAATAATAAATTAAAATAGATATAAAGTGATACGTTAACTTCTGATGTTTTAAATTAACTTCACATCTTATACGAGGCCCATTTTAAAAAAAAAGAATCACATGTACTTTTTTTAATCATTTTGTTATATTACTTCTTATTAGTTATTCTGAATAATTTAAGACATATGTTTGTTTCTTTACTTCATTTGTAATTTTACTATATCACCTCTAATTAATAATTATAGTTTAAGCATTGTGCCACTTAAATTGAAATATAAGAAAAAGTTTTATAAACTACAATAACTAAAAATTTAGATTATTTAAAATATGCACTTGATTATCAATGCCACAAAATTTTGGACAAGGTGAGTAACATGTATTATTTGAAAATTACATAAAAAGTATTATAAATTACAATAGTTAACAATTTAAAATATCTAAAAGTTAAAATAATGTGTTATATATTTCAAAAAGTACGTAAAAATATTATAAATCAAATAATTAACAACTTGAAAATTTTAAAAAGGTATGACATATTTGATTGACTCTCAAAATTATATCAATGGCATTTAAATTGGAATAGAAGAATAGTATTATAAATCACAATAATTAAAAACTTAAATTATTTTTAAAAAATAATTGATTATCAACGCCACAAAAGTTTGGACAAGGAGAGTAACATATATTATTTCAAAATAAAAAAAATATTATAAACTACAATAGTTAACAACTTAAAATATCTAAAAACATATTAAAAGTATGATTGATTATCTAAATTCTATTTGGATCACATTGTTTGAGATAAAAAAATAACATGTCCTGAGCCCGTGTTATCTGAAAAACAGTAATATAGGCCCATCGAATTTAATTTTTCAGGCTCATTATTAATTTATACATTTGTAGAGTTTAATTTTGATTGTGAATTAAATTTTTGAAATAAAATTATATATTTGAATAATAAATCATAATAATTGATAATTTAATATATTTTAAGAATATATGCAAAAAATTACTTAACAAAATAAATTTATTTAATTTTTAAAATTCAAAAAATGTCACATTAATGGATATGATTATTATTATTATAATATTAATTTAAAATAGATGTTGGGCCCGTGTTTTGCACGAACTTCTTCTCATCACTAGTTTAAAATATAAAATCGACCATTTATTGTGGCATTTTAAAAACAAAAAAAATATATTTAAAAAACCGAACACATTATTTTAAAACTTTTTATTTGAAAAATAAATAATAATTAAATTATTTAATTAACTATTATAATATTTTAAAATATAGAAAAAAAAAAAAAAATCGACCACAAGTAGTCGATTTTAAAAAATAAATTAAAAAAATATATAAAAAACCGACCACTAGTGGTTGTTTTTTTTTTTAATTATTTTTTCAAAAAAAACGACCACTGATGGTCGGTTTTTTGAAAAATAAATAATTAAAAAATAATCAAAAAACCGACCACTTGTAGTCGTTTTTATATATATATTTTGATTATTTTTTTTTCAAGAAAATCGACCACAAGTGGTCGATTTTTTTATTTTTTTATTTTTTTCATTTGCAAAATAAATAATAATAAATACTAAAACTATTTTAATAATTATTTTGATTTTTTAAAATAAAAAAGCTACCACTTGTGGTAGCTTTTTAAAAGAAAAAAAATTAAAAATAAATTTCGACCACTTGTGGTCTGTTTTTTCCGACCACAATTTGTGGTCGATTTTTGCCCTTTTTTTAGTAGTGTCTAGTGGTGGGGATTCCTGGAAATCATCAGCTGATCAACTTCTTCACTAACATGTTCATTATGAGGATCAGCGACAACTTCAATCTGCTGAGGTATTTGAAAGGTTTCAAATTCCCTCTGTGTTGGCTTAATGTTCTTAAAAACAACCTATGATATTAAAAATATATATTAAAGAATACATGTAATAAATTTGCATTGTATATACAAAATACAAATATAAAAAAATAATAATTTAAATACATTTACATGACTCATATATATATATATATATATATATATATATATATATATATATATATATATATATATATAATACACATATACATATATATACATATATAATTTATAAAATACATATCTGACACTTTATATAATACCCATCAACTATATACATATACAATAAACAAAATATTTTTTCAAGTAAAAAATAAAAAATTAGATAAAAAATATAAATCTTGTTATTTTATTCATTGAACATATTGGCCATAAAAAATTCAAAGCGGGAATGAGGTGAATTTGTCTTTCAATTTATCAATTGAAAGATTGTCCATCTTGAAAGCAACACTCCGAGGAACATTCAAACAAAACTCGTACAACCATACTTGAATAGCAAGTGGCAAACCCTGAAGAAAATAAAAAAAATTGTGACTTTCAACTTCTTGTTTATACTTTTAGCCAACTCTGTAAATGATATAGATCTCTATGAATAATTTTTATACCGATCACACTTAATCAAGTCGAAATGAAGACATGGTATAGCAACAGTATCAATATTTGATGACATAAAAGCGTGTAAAAAATACAAAATGACAAACTTCAACGCATTATCGTCATTGTCCTTCCTTCATATTTGTCAGTAATTGCTGCAAACAAGTCTTATTTTTGAATACTATTGACACCATCAAAATACTGATTGCGTATCCTTTTTGATACCTCTTCATCAAATACAAAATTATCCTACGCAATTCAAACTAAATAGTATAGCAAACTCTCTCGAAATAAAAGTTAGAATTGTCCTATTTGCACGTATGATTATAGCACTAGTAGAACTATCCTTAGTCACTAGTGCCATAATACTTCTGTACAATTGTATTTACACTACACAGTACTTTTTTTGTGTAAAAATTAAAAATATTCTGAGCACAAAAAATCTTGTACTACTCTTTAGACAATATATCATTAAAACCTCTCTCAATACCATTGTCTATGTGAAAACACATATATGATGCAAACTTGGGTAGTTTTCTTACATGAATATGAAATCACACGACACCTATACAATTAAAAAGTACATAAATCTCTATTAAATATACTAATCATGCATATATGTATTTGTATATAAATACAGATCAAATCAAAGTATTTATAACTTACAAATGCAAATAGAATGAATATGTAACAAAACAAATACATTTACATGACTCATACGTATATATACAATAAAATACAATACACATAATACGTACATATACATATGCATATACAATTTATAAAATACATATCTGACACTACATAAAATACATATTTGACAGTGTACTATACAATATCCAGCAACTATATACATATACATATACATATACATATACATATACATATACATATACATATACATATACATATACATATACATATACATATACATATACATATACATATACATATACAATATATAAAATATATCTAACACTGTAAAAATACAATACAAATACATATGTTATACTCTAAAGGACATAACACAGTCCAAATACACACCTGACACTATATATATATATATATATACACACACACACATATACAAATACAAATGCATTTACATGACTCATATGTATATATATACAAATCAATACCCATCAATTAAATACATTTGTAAAATATAAAAACACTCATACATTAAAATACAGTCTTGTTAAATACATATACTATACCTCTCCTTCTTCATCTTATTTCAAATCATCTTCAGAAGATTTTTCAACTTCATGACCTGAAGTTTGGTTGGTTGGTCCGATTTTTTTTCCTTTCCTTTTTTTCTTAGCTTTTTGAATTTTGAAGGATTTTGGAGAAGAAATTTTTTTCAATCCTTTTTCTTTCATAATTTTAGTCATCTTTTCTAGATTGTTAAGATGCTTGACCTTATCTCTACAACTCTCACTAATTCTTTGACTTGTAGGCGTGGAAACGACTTTTGCATTTTCATCTTGAAATAGTTCGATACTAAAGGGTGGTGGATTATTAGAAACTAAATTGATTCAGGGCAATCACGAGATCGACGAGGATGTCACGCATCATATTGGGCAGGGTGGTAGAAATGAAGGCTCGCTTCGGGAGTTTTATGTGATAAGAAGGTGCCCCCAAAACTTAAAGGTAAGTTCTACAGAGTGGCAGTCCAACCGGCTATGCTGTATGGAGCGGAGTGTTGGCCAGTTAAGAACTCTCACATCCAGAAGTTGAAGGCGGCGGAGATGAGGATGTTGCGATGGATATGTGGCCATACCAGGAAAGATAGGGTGAGGAATGAGATTATTCGAGAGAAGGTGGGGGCGGCTTCGGTGGAGAAAAAGAAGTGAGAAGTATGGTTACGTTGGTTTGGGCACGTGATGAGGAAGGGCTCTGATGCTTCAATGCGGAGGTGTGAGTCACTGGCTATGGATGATTTTAGGCAGGATAGAAGTAGGCCGAAGAAATATTGGAGAGAGGTAATTAGGCATGATATGGAGCAGTTACAACTGACAAAGGACATGACCCTTGATAGGAAGGTGTGGAGGATGCGAATTAGGGTAGAGGGTTAGGGGTAAGAGCATTTCTTTATTTGTGTTTGAAGTTTCTTGTTCGTGGGTATTGAGTGAGGTCTATGTTTTCGATTAGATAGTTTTTTAATAGTATCTGGTGGCTGTTATATTACCTTGTGGATACCGGTGTTCGTTTATTTTGCATAATGTACTAGTTTATACGCATTTATGTTTTCTGATTTGCTATACTGTTATCGGTCCTAAGCGGGAGGTCTAAAGGAAACAACCTCTCTACTTCTTCAGAGGTAGTGGTATGGTCTGCGTACACTCTACCCTCCCCAGACCCCACTATGTGGGAATACACTGAATATGTTGTTGTTGTTGTAAATTGATAGGGATTATACCTCTATTAGATCTTCTATATGGGATGGGTGGGTGGGTGTGTTCTTCTGTTGGAGTAGAGCTCCATAATTATACAAACAAAAGCTTAAAAATAAAACACGACAATAATAATAGTAGTAAAGAAAAAATATAAAATACAAAATAAATAAATTTTAAGGAAGAGATAACATGCAATAACTGAAAATTAATGGTTACTTGATTTTGTAGAAAACGATCTTTATAGAAAACATGAGAAAAATGTGAGAAAATAACTAAAATTGAAATCTGAAAAATAGGAGAAAAATTACAAAAAATATAAGAGATAAAGTAAGATAGGGAAAGAGATAAACATAGTGGCGTGAAAAGGGGAGAAGTTACACATGGTAACTGTAAAAAGACGGTAGTGACTTGGTCCCACTGAAAAATGCTGCTATTTTTGTTATTTAGCTTAATTATGGACTTAAGTTTGTTACTTCTTGTACTTTTTCCAATTATATTTATATGGTGTAAACTAGCTTTAATAAAGGTTGGGCTGATTTGGGTTGAGTGTAACAAGGGCCGTCCCACGATGTCATCATCTCGAGAACAAGTCCGACATGAAAAAACGTCTTTTCAAGAAAAAATAAAGTAGCCTGGGACCATCTATGATGGAGACTGTGTGCTAAGAACAGACAAAAAGAACGTTGTGTGTTAGATTATTCAAGTGTGCAAACACTTATTAGCCACTGACAATGCTGATGCTCTATAAATAGACACCCCCTCCCTCAATGTAAAGGATCCGATTTCTGCTTACCTTTATTCTAAAGCATTAAAATATTTTTAGCTTTCTTGAGATTTCTTTATTTCTTTAGATATTTTATTGTCTTCTTGCTATTAGCCTTGCTCATCTTGCATTTGTGGTCACGATTTACTCAACTATAAGAACTGCAGGAGACAATTGTCTTCCTGATTTGTCCCTGATCTTAGTTTCTTTCATTATTTACATTATTCATTCAGTTTATTAACTCTTTTGCAAACTGACGCTACTAACAACGAAGCTAAAACCATAACGTGTGCTCTTGATCCACAAATAAATCCAACGAACTCAAATCAACGGTAAACGATATTAGTATGAAATCGAATCACATTGAGATATTTTTTATTTCTTATCGATTTTGTCAAAAAGGAACAATTGAAATAGAGAATTCATATCTTTTGTTTTTTCCCCTAAAAGTGACGAGTGAAAGGGTCATCGCTCAACGAATAAAAATTTCTTTAAGAAACAGACCAATCTTCTTCAAGAGCCTATATCGATGAAAAGGTTGGCACCTTGATGTTGGCTCTTCACCACCTGAGGGGTCTTTATATTTATTCCTCAATCCTTTGGCCCCTCATTAAATAGAGATCTATGTTTTAAATGTTGGCGTAAATAAATTCGTGGGGGCTAGCCTATTGATCCAAGATGACTACGGCTCCCAAAAAGTTATCTCATTGCAATATTACATTTGATTACATATTGAAATAGGAAATATTAGTCTAAATCTTTTTCTATAGAAAAAAATGCAAATTAAAGAAAACAAAATGAATGTTGACGAAAAAGAAAACTTTATAAACTACGTACTATATTGAGTACTATACTTGTATACTACCAAATAACCCCATATGTAATATGTTTGACTGACCAAAAGACGACCTCAAATGAAAAATGCATGCAAATAAAACCTGAGCTACACTTAGGGTTGTTTGGTACGAGGATACCATAGATAAAACTATTTTGTGAATCGAGACTTTATGGATTGAGATATCTCATTATATACTCTTTTCGTTTGAAAAGAATAATCTAATTTAATTTGACATGATATGTTTGAGGAAAGAAAAAAACTTTTGAACTTGTGGTCCTAAATTAAAGTTATGTTAAATTTATCAAAATGTCATTAAATTTATCAAAATATCTTTTAATCTTGCGGTCTTAAATATGTCACGTGAACAGTTGAAATTAAATTATTATAAAAAAAAGTAGTCATTCTTTTTAAAACGGATTAAAAAAGAAAGTAGGTCATTCTTTTTAGAACAAAAAGAGTATATTAGATAACTTTTTCTATCATTGTAATACAAATGATGGATGAATAATTCTAAACTAGTTAATACCTCTAACAAAATGCAGGATAAAATAATCCTACATTTTATTCAGAAATTATTATTCAGGGATTATTAACTTTTTCCTTCATACCAAATGACCCTTAGAGTAGTATAGTTTGTGTATACTAAATTAATAAATATATGACATGTATTTGTATATATACTTTACAAACTCAAATCGTGATTAATTAATATGCATTTTTATTTCATTGAATTATTTAATTATAATTTTTTTTTGTATAATTTGACGTAAATACTTATACGAATAATTTTTTTCCTGCCGAAAAAAAGAGGTTATAAATTCCCATCAAACTATAAAATGACAATATGTTCCACCTAGATGATGACTCGAATGATGATGATAACAGAGAAAAACTAATGCCCTAAATCAGTAGTTTTAAAATGGGCTAGCTTTGGGTCATAAAAGTCTTCTCTTATCCTTCAATTTTAATTTCCTTATTTGTAAATGACACAAAATGGTGAAGAAATGACGTGCCATCGTTTCTTTTCTTTTCTTTTTTTCTGGCTTGAGTAAGACTTTTGTGAGGTTGCACCTAATCCCAAAAGACTAAAACCCTAACGGCTCGTTTGGTTTGAAAATAAGCCGTTTGGTTTGAAAATAAGTTATGTTAAAATTAATTATGTGAGATTAATTATATTGAGATTAGTTATTTTAGTATTAATTTTTAATAATTATTTGATTTGTGATATTAAAATAATATGCATTACATTTTTTGTAAGAGTATATTATTTGTTTACAAAAATACCTTTCACCTTATATATGTGAAAAGTGACAATCAAAGAATTTGGAGGGTAATTTTATCATTTTATAACTTTATCTCAAGATAAATTGTCCTAAATTTATTCTTACCACCAAAAGGATGAAATAACTTATTCCCTTACTATTTGTTAATTTCAAAATAAGTTATTCCGAACTTGACAACCAAACAAGACACTAAAACATTTATTCATGGCCTATTTTTTATTTCGAGATTGTTTGTTCTAATATCTTACATTTAAGGGGTCGTTTGGTTGGAAAATTGTTATCCCGGGATAACTTATCCCACCAGGATAACTTATCCCACTATGTATATGGGATAAGTTATCCCATCACTAAGGGGAAAATGGTGGGATAAGTTATTCCGAGTTGAATTAATCCCTCCAACCAAACAAGAAATTAAGTGATCTTTTATTTTATCCCAAGATAACTTATCCCTTAGATTTTTTATACCTCAAACCAAACGACCCCTAAGAAGTTTGACTAAACCTATCAATTCAGAATAACATGTATTCATATTGAATAAAAGGGTATCTGACTAAATTTATAAATTGATCCAATTAACTTATAAATGATTTTTAGTTTATCTGTGAATTTGATAAAAATCATCCACAAGTCAAGCTATTTCTTTTTTATTATTTTATTATTTTTTAAAAAAAATTGTTAAATACTTTTTATAAAACAAATCTCCTAACTTCCTCTGCACCTCATATCAATTGATCTTCTTCTTTACAAGGATGCTTCTAGAATTTATAATTTTTAATAAAAACTTTAAGCGTTTTTTAATTATTTTAATAAAGAAAGCAACTTATCAACACTCTACTCTTAGTTCTTTCAACACTTCTATCCGAATTGCTTATTTTATAAAATGATATTGGACACTTACAATTTATCAGTTATTTTACAAACAGCTAATTCAAATGAATTCTAGGTTTATCAAAAAATATACAAGATGTACTTTTTTTATTTTACATCTAGATAAGATGTTCTTTATCAAAACGTGTAGTTTTGTTCTGGTAGCTCCAGTCTTAGAATTCAAATTAATGGAAAAGAAATCTCAACCAACCTATCGTATCTTTCAATAGATCCTCGTAAAACGAATTCTTTAGCACTTAAAAAAAGCCCTTTATGCTCACATCAATGTTATTGGAGACAAATTTGAGAATCTCTCAGGTGTCCATCCAAGCAACACCAAGAAGGAAAAGAGTAAGCAAAAGGGATCGAATCCTTTAATTAATTGTGTCATTAAACATTGGAAAATTGAGGAAATTTTTATTACTTAATTATTAATTCAAGAAGAAAAAGAGTGCAATATAACAAAAGAGGCTGCAAATTTAGGAAAAAGATAGATAAAAACATGAGGCATTTTGGCAGAAAGCACAACATAACTTGACAATTGACACATTGATGTTGTCTTCCTGCTAACAAACCTAAACCCTAAGGTGTCGTTTGGTGTGAGGTATACAGGATAAATAGTTTCGGAATAAAATAATTTGGTTAGAGGTATTAGTTAATATCGGGATAACTTGTCCCTTCATTTACACCATAGTGATGAGATAAGTTATCCCATATGCATGATGGGATAAGTTATCCCGAGTAATTCAGGGATAATTAATCCCGAAATTAATTATTCCGAGATAACTATTTCCCAACCAAACGATCCCAAGTTTAATAGGTATCTTAAAAAGAATACTCGTCCGATTTAATTTGTTTGTTTGTATTTTTCTATACGAAAATTAAGAAAACTAAAAATAATTAAATTTTATGGTGTTAAACTTAATTAAAACATATAAAATATTTTTACTAAAAATTACACAAATACACAACTTATGTTTACAATATTACAAAAAATCTCAACTTTCTAAAGATATTACAAAAATCTCATCTTTTGTGTTTCTCTCTCTAAAATTACATATACATAAGAAATTGGATTTCTTGAGTTTCTTTCACCGCTTTTTTCCCTTAAAATTAGGCTTCAATCAAGGACCGGTTACCATCATCAAAACAGTCGTACTTGATTCCAACTGATAGCATTCAATTTCAACTTAATATCTTTTTATCATTCTGATTTTTAAGATTTGAGGTTAGTAATTTTCATTCAGCATTTAATGAACCGATTTTTGAAGATTTTCGAATGAACAATTTCTTGCACGTGCTTACTAAGTATATTTTTGGGTTTCTATCTTTCCAAAATTTAGTTTATGTAGCTTTATTGTCATTTTTTCGTTTCAAAATCGTCTATTTGAAGTACTAAATTAACAAATTAGTACTTAGTAAATGGATGATGCTCTTTCTTTTAGTTTAGGTTTAACTTAGAGCATAATGAACCAACAAATTTGATAGTTGGGTTCGTTCCCGAAGTTTTTGATTACGAGAAATCTAACTTTGATGAAAACAGATCTAAATATCAGAACGACCCCGACCAGATGAAAAATATTTAAAAAGTTGTTGTTGGAAAGTCGAAAAAAAAATAGTAGGAGAATCCTCAAGAAAAGTCAAAAAAGATGATATTGCACATCCACGTCTACCTAAGGTATATACGATTTTTTCGTTTTTGATAAAATTTTTTATATTTATTCTATGTGTATTTTGCTTTTTCCTGTAATATAAGGTTTAAAAAATGTTAATTAATTTGGTATGGTTGTTAGTTGTTACGTAGATTATGATTTTTTCATCACTTTGATTTTCTGCCATAATTTATTTGTGGATATACACAAACAAATCTATGTATATTTTGGGCATATACATTTGTGGCATGTGCTTGTTTGAAGTACAATGATATATATAGTTCATATTCATAACCTATTAATGGGTGTTTGTACATCTATGTGTATGTTAACATATACATCAGTTGTGATATGTTGTTAGATGTGTTATTGAATCAATAGTTCAAACACTTAATTTGTTATGTATATGTTGTTAATATACATAAGTGTTGTATATGTATTGAAAATACATGCTCACTTATGATGTCTTGTTTCATTTTTCATAGGGTACGAAGTACAGGATAAAAAAATGTCCCTGCGCATCCGTTGCATTTTGATAGTTATTGCAATCGAAATTTTGAAATACACATAAATTATATCTTGGTGAAGAAGTTCTAAATCTATTTCGTCAAACAATATTTGATTCATTTCTAGACATGTCGCAGTGTAATTATCAGGATCAAATATCCAAATGCTTACTTATGCTTGAGATAGAGCAAGACAGTCCGGAGAAAATTCACGTTTACGTGCAGAGAATCATTGTCAAGTTTTCAATCATAGTATGCCATTATATCCGGTCTTAAATGTTCAGGGGATATCGAGGAACACCTATATACGAAATCATCAAAGTATGTATTAATGATGAAGTATTTTTCAGGTTCAAAAAATTCTGTCAAAAGGTCTCTTTTTCTACAACAATTCAAGTTGGCAATTTTGACAATACTTCTGATGCTTTGAATATGTCAATACTTTACTTAATTCACACTTTTGTGTATTCAAAAGTACGTGATGCTACCATTAGCAGATCGAATTTTGTGATGATTAAGAATGGTAGTTACAAATAATTTTTATGGGAAAAGAGTTCATTTCAAAAGTTTATTGCAACGTGGAGATAGAATTTTTTTGTTGAGAAACAGTTATACTCGATGGGGGGAATGTCTCATGTGCTGAATGTTTAGATGTATGAATGTTGTTCTGAGGTAGACAACACGATAGCTGAGCGGGTGGAAAATATAATTTCACAAATTTTCAACTGAAAGGTGGTTGGAATCAAAGTAAAGTACGAGAAGTTTATGGGTGGGATGTTCAACAAGGTAAGTATGCGTATATTATTTCGATCTTTTGTTATAAAATTAATGTGTTGACTTTAACACTGTGTTTATGCTTTTATTTTTTATTACTTAACAGTTTGTATACAATAATTTACAGCCAACTCGTGAAGAAGTGCAAAGTCTTGATTTGCAAATGATTGAGGGCTTTGAATTAAACGATGCTGAATCTGGATTTTCAAATGAAACTACTGCCGATCGTTCTGGTAAAAAAACTGTTGTCGACATATATTAACATTCGGACCTCGACATACAAGGTTTTGAGGATTTTAGTACAGTCCCACCTACAAAAATTCTCATGAAGGCAGGGTTGATTAGTGATGCATCAGCATCACAACCTATTAAGAGGCGTAGGACAGTCCGTTTTGATGCTGGAACTGTCGAGGATCAAGGTTTTGAGAAAACACCATCTACTGTTTCAAAAAGAACTGTGCCTACTGAAAAAATACCAACTTCTGATTCAGAGCGTGTTCATGTCGCAAAGACAACTCCATCATCATCCAGCAAGTCTGTTCGTTAGGACAATTCTAATGAAAAGTGGGACGAGATAAAGTTGTTTTTACATTCTTATGTAAGTCTTTTCATATGGTGAACACTATAAAACACTTTTAGAAAATCTTAACATGTTTACTGTTTTTGACTATGCAGGTTGACACAAAATTCATTTTTTTTCATGATCTAATTGTCAAACAACATGAAAACTCGAAAAACAAAATGGATAAACAACACGCCGAACTCATGCAAATGTTGAAACACAAAAACCAAAAAAAACAAAAAGGTAAACACAATTTGATTTACGTTATATAATTGACAAATTTGTATTCTTTTTTATTTTTATTTGTGTATTTATATAATTTTTTTGAGTTACAATTGCATTATGTATTTTTTATTATTTTTCATACATGTTATATAATATACATAAATGTATTTTATATAATATACATATAAGTTGCTATGTATATTAACTACTTATCATGAAAATAATAGTTATATTGACATCATAGCAGTGAATTACGTTATGTATATTACTTAACATACATAACTATTCAATGTATATTACATGAAATACATTCAATGACATGTGTATGTTATTGCATATACACATAACATTGCTATGTATATTTAAAATGTTTAGATAAAATATGTCATTTCATATTAAAAAATAACAATCTTAATTTTGGATGGCATCACTGTTTTTGTTATTATATAAGGATGCTGAAGAATCACACATTCAGGCAGAAAAGGAAGGACTAAAAGTAAGTACGAATTGAAATCAAATTAACGTTAATTATGCCCATTAACTTAGTCCAAATTGATGTCATTCAAATTGAATCTAACATATTTTCTATAACAAAATCAAAAGGATCATGATTTGAAAGGTTTAACTTTCGGCGATAAACCATCACAAGATGAAGTTGATGAGATGGATACCATTCCAAATGTTGAAGACAAAGAAAAAGGGGTAATTTCTTGTAAATACGCATTTTACTTATCATAGATTGATGTTATCAAAATATGTCTTAATCATATACTATACTAATTTCAGCAGCATCAAGACGTGGGAGATGTCACAATAGAAAATGTATCATCTAAAGATGATATTGAACATATTGCTATCGCCATAACCTTGAAAGAAAAATAAGAAAAGGTATTTTTTCATAAATAGTAGGTATACATATTTTGTTACATATATGAATTTTTGTTTCATTCTTTGTTGTTATGATTTTTTTTCAGCTGAGAATGTGTTGCAAATTTAATGTTGTGTCTGTCAGTTCTATTAGAATTTCAATGTATATGTGATATGTTATATGTATATTTTTATAATATACATATGCAGCACATCAAAATTTTGAAGACTTTATTAAACAATGCATTTTTCATTTTTTTCGTAGGTTGTCGGCAACACTGCTAAATCAATACGCATAGAGTCTGGTGATGATACAATGGAGGATGCATATTTTGATTGAAACTGCAGTCCTATGCGACAACAATCTGAGGTTAAAATTTCATCAAATATTTTAACGCTTACATTTAAAATAATGAACTAACTTAGTTATGTATATGTTTTATGTTATCTATACAAGGATGTTGAAGGATGTAGTGATGATTTTGTAACTGTCCAATTAGATGCTCTCGTCGAATATGTGGTTAATCAGAAATCACATAACACCAATGTTAGAACATCTAGTACCGTGCATATCCATAAGAATCACAAGGTAAACACTTGAAATTATCTTTTCATATATAAAATAAATATGTAAAAAATATCATATTTTAACATTTACAATTAAAACTATAAAATGACTTACTTATGCATATGTATTATGTTACCTCTTCAAGGATATTGAAGGAATTAGTGTTGATATTCAAACTGTGACGTTAGAAACTCTCGTTGAAGCTGTGGAAAATCAGAAACCTGATAATGCTAATGTTGAAACATCTAGTACCGTGCAAATCGATAAAGATCAACGGGTAAATACATAAAGTCATTTTTTTCAAATGTCATGCCTTTTAATTTTTTACACATCACACTACTTTTACTAACACGTTAAACCAAAACTAACACTACATATATAATATTTACTGTTAGGATGATTACTCGAGTACAATTCCTGAATCTGCTCAAGGCGAGTTAGATGTCATATTGAAAGGTCTTGCAGCACCGGTGGATGATTTACCTCTAGAAGTCATTCCCCCGTCAGAAGAAAATTTGAACCAGCAACACATCTCTGATAGGCAGCTTCTTTCAGATTTTTCTGATGCAGTTTTTACGGCTCATCAAGCTGCCAAAACACCTGCAAAGAAAACCAGGACTAAATTTAAAATTTTAAAGTCATCATTCTTGACAGAATTTGTTTCTGATTCAAAAGACATTGAGGATCAAACTGGTGAAACAAAACAGAAATTCGCATTTGATGGATTCCTGATATCTGACGATATGCCAAGAGGTGTAATTGAAGAGTACAAGCAGTGGATTGAAGAATATTTATTAAAATTTCATGCTAAAAAGTGAGTTTTTATCATTACTAAATTAAAAAAAAAAATTCTCAATCAGTGCACTAATTTTTTTAATGTACTAACAAAATTTAATTTTCTTATAGAAAAATGAATGATGACCACTACAATGCAAGATCCTCTTCTCTTGAAGTTCAAGATATCGATTTTGTTGTTGCTTATGAACGATGAAAAAATTGATTTTACTTGATGTCTCAAAAAATACATGTTGAAACGATGAGGTATTTAGACTTTTTACTTTTATAAGCTTTTATATTTAATTAATTTTGTAGTGTCTGTGAATTACCAGCGTGTATATAGATGTCTATCTGAACAGTTTATGCATGACTTCAGTTCACTGTTATCTAACTATAAACCTAATTGCAAATTACAATATCTGTTTGTATTTGCTATCTTTCAGCCGTATTCTATGTATATACTTGCTATTTGACATGTATGTTCAAATGCTAATGTTTATCTACATATGTATATTAGTTCATGTAGTGTATGTGAAAGTCATTTTTATAGATACCAATCCCCCAGTATTACATATTTTTTCATTAACAGTTATGTTTTTTTTTGTACTTGTGTAACTTAGTACGAACAGATAAATATGTTAAAAGTTTGCATGTTTTAAAGGTGCACCTTTTTTATTAAACTACTAAATGCAACATATTATATGTATATGTTGTATTATAGAGATGTATATCCAAATTTATTTTTATAACCTACATGCCGTGTATATTATCTACTACATAATGCGTATTCTTTGTTTTTCAATTTTGTAGCATATTGATGTGATATTCTATCACTTGCGAAAGAAATTCAAATTAAGGGAAGATTAAGAATACAGATTCACAACCACTAACTATTTTTTCAAAAACTACATTGAGAAGACGTATTCTAGATATTATCCTAATGATACAGATATAGTACTTTCTACACAACAAGATTATGCCCAGTCTGTTATTGAGGCCCAAAATGAAGAGACAATAACAAACATAATTAAAAAATATTGCATGCCATCTGGGTTACCATGGTACCTAGTTGACAAGGTTTATGTCCCCGTCAACTGCAATGAGAAGTTCACTGGGTATTAGCTGTTATTGCTCTAAAGGATAGACGCATACACGTCTATGACTCGCTGTCCAGTCTAAGAAATATGAAAATAATTAATGAGATTCATAAGTTGGCTGTGATGCTGTCAATTTACCTCTCTGACAGTGAATTTTTTGAAGAAACATCTAGTACAAATTGGGCTAATCTTGAAGCTTATAAGGACAAGATGAGTCAAAGGACACAGTTTTCTAATCAAAATTCCTTTGAGGTTGAGTATGTTCAAGACATTATGCAACAAGAATGTGACAGTGTGTAAGTAAACTTTTATATTTTTTTTGGTGAAATATTAATGTACATGTTTTGTACGGAATAATGTATTTATTTCTTTTCTTTTAAGTACTACGGAATAACATATAGAATTTTGTATGCATGTCGGGGACTATGGAGTTTTTGTTGATGGGTATGCAGAATATCTAAGTGAAGGAATGAACGTGCCTTTAGTTGATTTTGAAGCAGAATATCATCGAATGCGATACGTGTCACTCCTTCAAAAATATGGTATTCGCAAAGCAAAGAAGGCTATGTTAGTGAAAATAATGACCTTCCAAGATCGAGGACAACAACTATACCAATTCCTGATGAAACTGGCGTAGTTAGCATTGAGTAATCTTATTGAAAAATATTGTGTAGACTTTTTTTTTCTATGAATTTGTTAGGAATGTTGAATGTTAAAATACTTTAGAAATTTTTTATGGCATAGTACAAAGAATTTTCATTATTTGATGAATATGATGAATTTATTTTTTTACTATCAATTTTGTTATGAATGATGAATGTTGAATTTGATGTCTCAAACAAATGCATGTTTGTACGACAAGGATAAGAAATTACCAGCATGATTATTATTTCTTGTACATTACCTATCAAACTTTGTCTATGATAACATATACACATATATGTACTTTTCAAGAGGATAAGAAAAATAAGTAAAACTCTGTTAAAATTAGTAATGCAAGAGGATAGAACAGTATGTATGTTTACATATACATATTACAACATAAAATTTATTAATGTATGTTGGAAAATAAAGATAAATATACATGTAATTTAGAAAATAAACATAGCTGAGCCAACGTTTACACGTACAATGTATATATGTCAGATAATATACATAACTGAGTTTCATTATGATAACTAACATTATTCAATATCAATGTTCACATGAACAACAATATCAAATGACTACTTTTACAGATTATAAAAAACTAATAACCTGCCTTTTTTATTTGTGTGTATCATAAAATTATATGTATATTAAATAATATACATAGTTGATTAAAGGCTATAGTTAAAGATTAAATATGTTAGATAAAAATATATGTATATTATATAATATACATAACTGATTAAAGTCTATAACTAAAGTCTAACAATGTTAGATAAACATATATGTATATTAGACAATATACTAGCTGATTAAAGTCTATATTTAAAGGTTAAGTACGTTGCATAAAAATTTATGTATATTGAATAATATACATTGTTGATTAAAGTGTACAACTAAAGGCTTAGTATATATATCTAAAAATATATGTATATTAGATAAACATAAATTTAGATGATATAAACATAAAAATATGTTTATTTTAGATGATATACATAGAAACATTAAACGCAATAATTAAAGGATTTGTATGTTCGATAACATACATACTTATGTTTTGTATGTTAAATAATTATTTTACGTATTTTGCACCTTATTATAAGCTTATATGTCATGTTGCCAAGTACACAGAAGGTCCTAATAAACAAGAATGAGGTTACAAACAGTTACATATACAGTTGCTTAACTGTTTAAAAATAAACATGCATGAATTCATTATCTCAGGAAATAAATATATCAAAAAAATGATAAATTAAAGATATCCCAGATAAACAACACAAATAAGAAAACAACACATCAGGAAAAAAAATAATAAATAGAAGAAAAAAATTATTTATTTCAATGTTAAAGTAGAAAACTAAAGTTGTTCAATGAAGTCATTACTAAAAAAAGGATAACGATAATCGAGTGATTAATCTTCAATACATTATGAAAACTAAAACTCAATTCTGTTTTGAGAAGAAATTGCAGGAACGCCTATTGTGCCCTTCATGTCCGCAACTATTTGTACTTAATGAAAGTGTTTCGTTGGATTTTTTCTTCCTCCCTTTCTTCGGTCTTCCTGAAAGTCTTTTGTATATTGGGGGGAGCACTTCTTCCTCATCTACACTATTAGGAATATTTTGTCTTTCTTATCTGGCATTGGAATGATTGAAACTTCATAAGTCTTCACCAAAGTGGCTGGTTTGCAGTATTCAGACCAGTATGGATCAAAATCTTTTACATGTTTAAACTTCAAGACGACAATAGCGTGAGGACAAGATATTTGATCTATTTGGAACCTCCCACAATGCAAGAGCCACTTTCAAGATCGACAATGTATCTTTGTCCAGATTCATAAACTGAGTATATGTACGGTGAGAACGCCTTCACCTGAATAAAATAAAAAGTTCAAATATAAAACTTCTAGGGAAATTTTATTTAAAAAAAGAAGTTTAACAGTGAATACAAAATACATATAAATTCATAGTAAAAATTCCAAAAATACATACTTACCGTTATTCTCAAAGCTTTCACACCATTGAGAGTTAAAATTTCATCGAATCTACGACCCAATGTCGTACTTGTATATGAAGCTATCTCATTGTTTTTACAGTTCCAAGATCCAAATAACTTTCGCAACTCTTCTAAGAATTCATATATTGACAATTTTTGGGCCTCCACCAAACACCCATTTATACACTCAACAATATTCGAAGTCATCATCCGACTTCTGTTTATCGATGAATGAAATCTACTCCACTTTTTATATCCATCTTCTTGTAGATATTTTTCACTCTCGGATCAGCTTTTTCTATCTTTCCCATTAGGTAGTCAAAATCGTCTTTTCTATAAGCCTTAGCCATTGAATAATACAAATCACTAATACTTTCTTTGCTCTTTCGAAAGTAACCACACATATTTTTTCAGAGATGTCATATGCATGCTAGGTGTGGGATATTTGAATATACAACACTAACTGCTTTGATAATAATTTTGTTCCTATCAGAGACAACACACATATTTTCTCGTTCTCCAAAAATAGTTTTGAACTGATTGAAGAACCATGACCAAGAGCTGTCATTCTCCGTATTCACAATACCGTACGCAAGCAGTAATATACATTCTACGATACATAACAAATCTATTAATAAAAGTCAACACAAATATTTGAAATATTAATAAATTATCAAAACTCTATTCTTCTACAGTAATAATTTTTTATCAAAATATAAAAAATCTGAATAATGTAAAAAATAAAATATTCATACCTGCACCCTTCAGTGTACTTGCTGAGAGGAAAGTCCCTTGATATGGTCCACTTAAATGCGCACCATCAGCAACTACAATGGATCTGCAAAACTCAAAACCTCTTATCATTGGATGCAATGCTATAAAAAGAGACATGAAACGATTATCCCATGACTTATGCATTGCAATGTATGAATTGGAATACACATTATTCAACATATACACGTATCTCAACATTTGCCTATAACCATCAGCCGGTCCACCCCTAAGCATCGCTATGGCACGCTTCTTTGCACGTCATGCTTTCATAATTCATATCAAACCCATATACGGCTTTCATTTCTTCCATTATATCTGACGGTGTGTGCTTTATCTTATGGTTAACTAATTTAGGAATCGTGAAATCACACACAAAAGCAGTAGTCGTCAAAATATTCCTTAGTACCCTATCACTCAAACTGCATGAATGTTCTGGGTTAAATCTCCTGATGATAAAAACATCTGAGTTTTTTTGTATCTAGATGCTTCTAGCGTCCATTTACAATCCTCATTGTAACAACGGAAGACATAGCTGCAATAAGAATTAACATATCATATTATAAGTATTTGTATTAATGTATATATATCTAACAATTTTATGTTAGTAATAAAATATACTTTAACAAACAAAATAAAAATATTCAACACAACTAATTTACTATTCATTAATAAATAAATTACAGAAAATAAAATTTATTAGGTATATAACATGTTTTAAAAACAAAGGACGAAATAAAATTGATTGTATTACACAATTACAAAATTTAAATTTTGTATATGTTACTCATTAAAATTAACAAAAAGTCTTATGCATACAAAAAATAACATTGTTGAAACTGCATCTACATCAAACATATACATACGAAATCATATGTATATGTTACAGCATAAACAATATATTGGCTTCTGGAAAATCGTTTTACATTGGTCTGTTACTACTAGACTACGTAAACATATACAAATCACATGTAATGTATGTTAATTTATAGTAAGTTACTTCAAGTAACCATAGAGCTGTAGAATTCAACTCACAACAACTTATACCCATAAAAAACAACAACATAACTAACAAAACAATTGTACAATATATGCTTACCAAAATTTTATGTTAAACAAAGTATTACTTCGGCTCAGCAATTGAAGTAATACAACTGAAAAAAGTAAAATACAGTACGTCTACCTAATATTGAGTGAAAAAAATATTAAAAATAAAACATTGAGTGGAACATCATGTTAAAGAAAAAAATTTGTTCCACGTATATTACTTCAGCTCTGCAATTAAATAAATAGATCTCTGTTCTGGCAATATTATGTTAAACAAAATATTACTTCACATAAACGTATTACCTTTTTTTGTCGGAACGTTTAGCTGTGCAATTGAATCCATGTGTCACAAGATATTTCGACATCATTGAAACTAGTGTTTTTTTATCCTTAAACATTTATTTCACCTTCACATCAATACTCTTGCTGTCACAGATTAAATTATTGACCTCAAACTCAAGAATATACAACACATATTGATTACGCGTCTCTGCAATAATGAGAGCCATAGCATCTGATTCAACACCCTCCATGCAAACAACAGCTCTTATATTTCTGTAATGCCCTAAATCTGGTACCCGGAATACTACACGGTGCTCATGACCTCGAAAGACCACAAGCTAATCCATGGCTAACATCTGTACCTGAAAACTGCATAATATACTAAATGAATGCAGAAATAAAGGCTGAAAGGCCATAAGGTTCAAAACTGTAACATAACTGATAAAAATATAACATCTGAATGGGGTATGAAATACCCAAAACAACTGAAATAACTGTTTGAACATGATAGTCTGAAAAGCCTCTAACCGACTGAACTGTCTGAATAAGGAGTTGATGGGACATATCCCCAACTAACTCCAACTAATAAATTAATTAATGAGATAATAAAGTAATGGTCATATCCTCGAAAGATGAGGACTCACTGCTAACTCTGACTGCTGAGACTGGAATGCTACTGATGCTTTGGAGCTTGTGCTTCTGAACCTATGGTATAAAACACCATAGCGCAAATGCATCAGTACATTTGAATGTACTGGTATGCATGTGAGGTAGGCTGAATGCAAAGGGTTCACATACATGAACTATACTAACTGACTGGATAATACGAATGTAAGAATACTTGCATGAATACATAATAACTGTAACTGAGTTCGTGATAACATGATATTGAGTCTGAGTACTAATAACACGAGATACTGATAACTGTACAACTGAAAGAATTGATATTGAGCGATTGTATCTGACAGTCTAGTTTCTGATGGAACTAGCTGAGTTCCTTACTGTTCTGAGTTGACTATATCTGACAGTCAGGAATTCTGTAGAACTATCTAAGTTCTATTACTATGACTAAATGAGTGTATCTGATAGTCCTGATTCTATACAAAAATTGTGGAAAGTAGTCATCTAACCGGCATGCCCCTAATACTCCATTATGGCTGAGTTAGGGTCCAATCTGTAACCCCAATTGTAAGGGTGTCAATATCGCGCCACTGGTAAGGACAATCTGTGAGTAACCCTCGTATAACAAGTAACTCTAGTGAGAACAGTGGGAACCCTCATATAACAGGTTAAGCCACTTCATCTTCCCTCCTATAACAGGCTCTGATGTCTCAACCTACGTTGGCTACGTAGTTCTGGAATGTACGGATTACTTCTAAGAATCACACCCTCATATAACAGGTTGGTTCCCATCCTTGAGTTCGCTCGGTGTTAATTTTTACTCCCATATGGATAGACACTGAACATTATTAACTGAACTGACTGGACTGAGTTAACTGAGTTTCGTTGACTGGCGGAATACTACTGAGATTACTGAATTTCTGAGGTTTTTGAGATTACTGAGTTTACTGAGTATTCCTGAGTCACATGATTGACTCAATTTCTATGAACATGGCTCGACTGAGAGTATCTTGAAAACATGATACAGGCTCTAGGCACACAGCTAATTGTCAAGTACAAGTACCCCCAGGACTCGATAGCATGAAACTGACAAAGCATGACTTTCTTGAATACATCACCAACATCAACAATCCATAATATAATAAGATAGGAATTTCATGAAGTACAAGTGCTAAAGCAAGAAAATGGCTACACATATATCCATAATTCATTGACTAAGACATTTCATCAAACACTTAACATGCATGAACTTGTACATGAATGGGGATTCTATATTATCATACTAGAATGACACTTTTCCTTCACATAGGCATTTAATCAAACACATGGGAAACATGCTTTGGTTATACTATCATCAACACATCTAATAATCATGGATATATCCATCAACGTGTAAATTTAAGGGTTTATCATGATTATTATGCAAATCACCACATCCTAGGGTCAATCATTGGAATATGTAAATTCAAAAATGAATCAAAACCCCACAACATCATGAACATGAATTTCAATTCTATTTAAATCATGAACATTTATAAATACACAAATATTGTATTTTGAAAAGAGATTCTTGAGCTTCATGGGTGAAAGGGACCTATGAATCAACACATGACATACCTGGGTTGTGAGTTTCTTGAAGTTCTTGGACTTTAAGAACCTGAATCTCTTAGTCTCTTGAAGAAGGATTTGGATCTTGTTCTTTGGGATTATCTTTGAGAGGAAACCCTAATTTGATGTTGTGAATAAATAATGAACTTATGATCCTTGGTCTGATATAATTAGAGGTTAAAACAGCTGGAAAAAGACCTAAATACCCTTTAAAAATGACTTAAAATTTGCTGAATGGGACCTGCAACAGCTCGTGCGACGGTCTGTCGTTTCGACCGTCGCACGTGGACCCTAAAAAAAGACTCATTACCTTATAGCGACGGCTTGGGTGATGGTCCATCGTAAGTTCGACGGTCCATCAACCTGTCCATCATACCTTATCAAGAAGGTTGACTCACTGCCTTGGCTACGATGGTCTAGGCGACGGTCCGTTGCTAGATCGACGGTCCGTCAACCTGGCCGTCGCACCTGGGCGTTCTGAAAGCTCTGAGTAAAAAGTCCATAACTTTTTACTCCGATACCGTATTTTGACGAAATTTGTATTGTTGGAAAGATAATTCAATTTTCCACATGATAAAAAGTGAAAATCTTAAAAATTCCACATGTACAAAAATGGATTCATATTTCAAAGTAAGTTTCTAACATTCTTGGGATGATTTTAAGCTAGGTAGAAGTACGGGGTATTACAATATCTCCCTCTTGAGAACATTCGTTCTCGAATGAGACTAAGTGATAGGGAAGAATATAAACTGACGTACATACTGAACATGAAAAATTGGAACATGATCTCATGTCTGACATGACTGATAACTGAATATATCATACTGATCATGCATATCTGATGCATGTATAACTGATTCATGAATGCATGACTGAGTGTTCTGATGAACTAAGGTTCTCACAATAAGAATGTATATCTGATGCATGATTATATGACTGAACTGGTGCATGAATGCATGACTGAATATGCAATGGTATTTAATACAAAGTTTGTGATAGAATTCTGAATATGAAATGGATACCAAACTTGTAACTGAAATCTGAACATGAAACTGAAAAACTTAAGGAGAACTATTACCTTAAGCTAGATCTGAGTTTGCGGAGAAGAGGTGAGGATACTTGGTCCGCATGTCTGCTTCTGCTTCCCAAGTAGCTCCCTCAACTGACTTATTTGACCAAAGAACTTTGACTAGAGGGACTTCTTTATTCCTCAGTCTACGAGTCTGGTAGTTAAAAATTTCGACTGGAATCTCTTCATAAGAGAGGTTGTTCTGAACATCTATGCTCTGAATAGGGACTACGGCTATTGGTTCACCTATGAACTTCTTGAACAAAGAGACATGGAAGACTGGATGAACTGAGGCTAGATCTGAAGACAATTCAAGCTCATAAGCTACCTTGCCGAAGCGACTGAGAATCTTGTAGGGACCGACATATCGGGTACTGAGCTTTCCATTCTTGCCAAATCTCATCACTCCCTTTGTGGAAGATATCTTTAGATAGACAGAATCACCAATCTCAAACTTGAGATCTTTTCTGCGCACATCTGCATAAGACTTTTATCATCGCTGAGCAGCCCAGTGTTTTTTCTGATCAACTGGATTTTCTCTAAGGCATTGAATACTAAGTCAGGCCCTATGAATGAGGCCTCACTAACTTCCAACCAACCGATTGGAGATCTGCACCTCCTACCATAGAGAGCTTTGAATGGAGCCATCCAAATACTGGAATGATAGTTGTTGTCGTATGAAAACTCAATCAAAGGCAAGTGGTCATCCCAACTACCCTTGAAATCAATTGCACACGCCCTTAGCATATCTTCTAAAGTCTAAATAGTCCTTTCTGCTTGACCATCTATCTGAGGATGAAAGGTTGTACTGAGATGAACTTGGGTACCAAGACCCTTTTGGAATGCTTACCAGAAGTGAGAGGTGAAATGGATACCTCTATTTGAAATAATAGATAATGGAACACCGTGCAATCTGACCAACTCTCTGATGTAGAGTTTGGCGTAATCCTCGGCTAAATAAATTAAGAGGTATGGACTGGAAGAAAATAAGTTGATTTGGTGATCCTATCTACAATGACCCAAACTGAATCATGCTGGCGACGAGTACGAGGTAAACCCGTCACAAAGTCCATCTTCACTTCTTCCTACTTCCAAGTAAGAATACTGAACTCCTGCATGGACCCACTAGGCTTTTGATGCTCTACCTTAACCTGCTAACATATAGAGCACTTAGCCACAAACTCTGTAATATCTCTCTTTATCCCACTCTACCAATAGATTTTTCGCAAGTCGCGGTACATCTTTGTGGCCCCCGGATGAATAGAGTAGTGTGCACCATGCGCTTCTGTAAGAATTCTCTTCCTTAAGTCATCTACACCTGGAACACACAGACGACCCTGACAATGCAGAACACCATCTCTTCCTTGGGAGAAAACCTCTACCTTTTGATCCTTGACTGACTTTTTTAACTTGACAAGGCTGGGATCTCTATCTTGCTTTTCTTTCACCTCGTAAACTAGAGATAATTCTGAACTACTCTGAACCCATATGTCACCCTCCTCTGTATCAACTAAGCAAACACCTAGTATGGCAAGCTAATGGATTTCCTGATCTAACTTCTTCTTACTGTCCTTAACATGAGCAACACTACCCATAGACAGTCTACTGAGAGCGTTGGCCACTACATTGGCCTTGTTCGGATGATAAAGAACACTCATGTCGTAATCTTTCAAGAGCTCTAACTACCTTCTCTGATGAAGATTGAGATCTTTCTGAGAAAAGACATACTGAAGGTTCTTATGATCTATGAACACATCTACATAAACCCTGTATAGATAATACCTCCAAATTTTCAAGGTAAATACTACGACTGCTAACTCAAGATCATGAGTAGGATAATTTTTCTCATGGAGTTTAAGTTGTCTAGAGGCGTAGGCTATGACCTTACCATTCTACATGAGGACACAACCCAAACCTACTCTGGATGCATCACAATACACTACGAACCCATTTGGACCATCTGGAAGAGCTAAGACTGGAGCTGAGGTGAGTCTAGTCTTCAACTCCTGAAAACTCTTCTCGCAAGGATCTAACCACTGAAACTTAACTTCTTCTGAGTCAATCTGGACATAGGGGATGCAATAGAAGAGAATCCCTCAACAAACCGTCTGTATTATCCAACCAAACCCAAGAAACTCCTGATATCTGATGGAGAGACAGGTCTGGGCCAGTTTTTTTACCATTTTGGTCTTTTAAGGATTAACCCTAATGCCATCACCGGAAACAATATGAACAAGGAATGCTACTGACCTTAGCCAAAATTTACACTTACTGAATTTGGCAAACATTTGATGATCTCTGAGAGTCTGAAGTACGATTTTGAGATGGTTTGAATGATCACGCTCACTGCGAGAATAGACCAGAATGCCATCTATGAAGATTATGACGAACATATTCATGTACTGCTTGAACACCCGGTTCATCAAGTCCATGAAAGATATTGGGGCATTGGTAAGACCAAAGGACATAACTAAAAATTCGAAGTGTCCATATCGAGTACGGAAGGCTATTTTCGAAATGTCACATTCTCTGACTCTGAGCTGATGATAGCCTGATCTGAGGTCTATCTTAGAGAGATAGTTGACGCCCTAAAGTTGGTCAAACAAATCATTAATTTTGTAAAGTGGATACTTGTTCTTGATTGTGACTTTATTGAGCTGATGGTAATCAATGCACATTCTGAGAGAACCGTCTTTCTTTCGCATGAATAAAACTGGTGCACCCCACGGGGAAACACTGGGTCTGATAAATCCCTTATCTAAGAGGTCCTTCAACTGTTTTTTCAATTCTCTGAGTTCTGCTGGTGCCATTCTATATGGCGAAATAGATATAGGCTGAGTATCTGGAACAAGATCAATGCTGAAGTCTATTTCCCTTTCGGGAGGAATTCCTGGAAGATCTTCAGGAAAGACATCTGAATATTCATTCATGACTGGGACTGATTCAAGATTGAGAGTTTCATAACTAGTGTCCTTAACTCGAACAAGATGATAGACACATACTTTAGATATTATTTTCCATGCCCAAAGGTAGGAAATAAGCTGACCTCTGAAAGCTGAAGTTCTACCCCTCCACTTTAGGACAGGTTCATTCAGAAACTGGAACTGGACTATTCTGTTTCAGCAGTCGATTGTGGCATAGCAGGAATGAAGCCAATCCATGCCGAGAATGAAATCAAAATTAGTCATCTCTAATTCGACTAAGTCTGCTGAAGTGACTTTCTGAAATATCATAACCAAACAGTTCCTGTATACCCGCTGGTCTATGATGGTTTTACCCACTGGGGTAGAGACTGAAAAGGGCTCTACTAGAATTTCGGGACTGGCTCCAAAATCAACTGCTATATAGGGAGTAACAAAAGACAAGGAAGCTCCTGGATCTAGCAAAGCGTAAATATACACAACGTACCAGTAACCACATTAGGAGAATTTTCCTGATCTTACCAGGACTGAAGAGCATAAAGTCGATTTGGGCATTGTCCACTAGTAGCGTTGGAGGTGGCACCCTACTGGTTTGGGTGACCGAACTGAGCTGAAGAGCGGTTCTTCTGACCCTGAGGACCTGGATGAGGACAGTCTCTGACTCATTGGCCTGGCTTGCCACATCCAAAACAAATTGCACTGCCAACTCTGCAAATACTCTGATGGTGCTTGCCATAAGTCTGGCAAAGAGGATAGGTGCTGTCACTGCTAACACTGCCCTTAGACTTAGAGCCTGGCGCTCTATCTCTATTACCATCCCTGAACTTAGGAGCTAGAGCACTAGCTTAAGAAAGAGATGGAACTGCTGACTTAGGACAAAACTGAGAACGGTTTCCTCCTTCTGACTTGGGCTGAGCAAAGTTGAAACTACCTGTCCTTGCTCTCTTATTCTGCTTCTCTCTCATCTTAATTTTTTTCTCTTCTATCTGTTGAGCATGAGTCATGAGCCTGGCTATGTTCATGTCACTATTCAACATCGCAGACCTGCACTCATTTACCACACTATCATTCACCCCAGAAACAAACTTACTCATCTTGGCCCTGCTATCTGCAACCACACGAGGAGAAAATCTAGATAATTCAGTAAACATAAGAGAATTTTCTTTCATTGTCATGTTGCCCTACCTGAGGTTGATAAATTCTAACACCTTAGCTTCTCTCAGCTCTAGCGAAAAGAATCTATCTAAGAATGCGGTGAAAAACTCCTCCCATTCTATGGATCCTGCATCAACTGACCTCTCTGACTTCCACTGCTTGAACCAAGTATGAGAAACATCATGCAACTGATATGCAGCTAGCTCAGCACTCTCGATAGCTGACACCCCCATGATGTCTGTAACCTTATGAACCTGGTCAAGGAATTCCTAAGGATCCTCTTCTGACTTAGACCCGAAAAAGAATGGAGGATTCATTCGGGTGAAGTCCCAATCCTGGCTGCAGCTGAATTGGCCATTAGGTTGGCTGGAACGACAACTGGTCATTCATTCTGAGCAGTAACTGACTGAGAAAGAGTAGTGAATGCAACTCTGAACTCTGCATGAGAGACATGTTCGCCCAAAGAATCTTCGGGCTGAGGGACTGGCTGATTCCTGTTTTTCTTTTAGGAGGCATGTTCTGAAGAAGAAAGGGAGAAACGGATTAGAACATACTGAGAGATTTACTGGAGATTATGCTTACTGGCATGACATGAATACTAAAAGAAGGGAAACTATTCCTAAAATATCTTATAGCCTCCTGTACATAAATATGGCGCGCAACACACCCATGCATAAGACTCTACTAGATGCGGCTTTCAGACTTCCTAGGACTCTAATGAACCTTAGGCTCTAATACTAAGTTTGTAATGCCCCAAATCTGGTACCCGAAATGCTACACGATGCTCATGACCCCGAAGGACTACAAACTAACCCATGACTGATATCTGTACCTGAACACTGCATAATATACTGAATGAATGCGGAAATAAAGGCTAAAAGACCATAAGGTTCAAAACTGTAACATAGCTGATAAAAATATAATGTATGGATGGGGTATGAAATACCCAAAACAACTAAAATAATTGTCTAAACATGATAGTCTAAAAAGCCTCTAACCGACTGAACTGTCTGAATAAGGAGTTGATGAGACATGTCCCAAACTAACTCCAACTAATAAATTAATTAATGAGATAATAAAGTAATGGTCATGTCCTCAAAGAATGAGGACTCACTGCTAACTTTGACTGTTGAGACTGGAATGCTGCTGATGCTCTGGAGCTCGTGCTTCTATACCTATGGTATAAAACACCATAGCGCAAATGTGTTAATACGTTTGAATGTACTGGTATGCATGTGAGGTAGGATGAATGCAAAGGGTTCATATGCATGAACTATTCTAACTGACTGGATAACATGTACGTGAGAATACATGCATGAGTACATAATAACTGTAACTGAGTTCGTGATAACATGATTACTGAGTATGAGTACTGATAACATGAGATACTGATAACTGTACAACTGAAAGAACTGATACTGAGCGATTGTATCTGACAGTCCAGTTTCTGATGGAACTAGCTGAGTTCCGTACTGTTCTGAGTTGACTGTATCTGATAGTCCTGAATTTTGTAGAACTATCTGAGTTCTATTACCGAGACTGAATAACTATATCTGACAGTCCTGATTCTGTACTAAAACTATAGGAAGTAGTCATCTAACCGATATGCCCATAATATGCTATTATGGTTGAGTTGGGGTTCAATCTGTAACCCCAATTGGAAGGGTGTCAATACGACTCCACTAGTAAGGACAATCTGTGAGTAACCCTCGTATAATAGGTAACTCTAGTGAGAACGGTGGGAACCCTTATATAACAGGTTAAGACACCTCATCTGCCCTCCTATAACAGGCTATGATGTCTCAACCTATGTTGGCTATGTAGTTCTGGAATGCAAGGATTGCTTCTAAGAATCACACCCTCATATAACAGGTGGGTTCCCATCTTTGGGTTCACTCGGTGCTAATTTCTGCTCCCATCTGGATAGATACTGAACATGATTAACTGAACTGACTGGACTGAGTGTACTGAGTTTCGTTAACTGACGGAATACTACTGAGATTACTGAATTTCTGAGGTTTCTGAGATTACTGAGTATTCCTGAGTCACATGACTGACTCAATTTCTATGAACATGGCTCGAATGAGAGTGTCTTGAAAACATGACATTGGCTCTAGGCATACAACTAATTGTCGGTTACAAGTACCCCCAGGACTCGATAGCATGAAACTGACAAATCATGACTTTCTTGAATACATGACCAACATCGACAATCCATAATATAATAAGATGGGGATTTCATGAAGTACAAGTGCTAAAGAACCACAATGGCTACACATATATTCATAATTCATTGACTAAGACATTTCATCAAACACTTAGCATGCATGAACTTGTACATGAATGGGGATTTCATATTATCATATTAGAATGGCAGTTTTCCTTCACATAGGCATTTAATCAAACACATGGGAAGAATGCTTTGGTTATACAATCATCAACACATCTAATAATCATGGATACATCCATCAACATGTAAATTTAAGGGTTTATCATGATTATTATGCAAATTACCACATCCTAGGGTCAATCATTGGAATATGTAATTTCAAAAATGAATCAAAACTCCACAACATCATGAACATGAATTTCAATTCTATTTAAATAATGAACATTTATAAATACACAAATCTTGTATTTTGAAATGAGATTCTCGAGCTTCATGGGTTAAAGTAACCCATGAATCAACACATGACATACCTAGGTTGTGAGTTTCTTGAAGTTCTTGGACATGAAAAACCTGAATCTCTTAGTTTCTTGAAGAAGGATTTATATCTTGTTCTTGAGGATTATCTTTGAGGGGAAACCCTAATTTGATGTTGTGAATGAATAATGAACTTATGAGTCTTGGTCTGATAGAATTAGGGGTTAAAATGGGTGCCAAAAAACCCAAATACCTTTAAAAATGACTTAAAATTTGCTGAACGGGACCTGAGATGGCTCGCTCGACGATCCGTCGCTAGCTCGACGGTCCGTCGCTAGCTCGACGGTCCGTCGCTAGCTCGACCGTCCGTCGTTTCGACCATCGTACGTGGACCAAAAAAAAGACTCACTGCCTTATAGTGACGACTTGGGCGACGGTCCATCACAAGTTCGACGGTTTGTCAACCTGTCCGTCGTACCTTATCTAGAAGGTTGACTCACTGCCTTGGATGCGGCGGTCTAGGCGATGGTCCGTCGCTAGATCGACGGTCCGTCAAACTGGCCGTCACACCTGGGCGATTTTGACAGCTCTGAGTAAAACGTACATAACTTTTTACTCCGATACCGGATTTGGATGAAATTGGTATTGTTGGAAATCTAATTTAATTTTCCACATGATAAAAAGTGAAAATCTTAAAAAATCCACGTTTACAAAAATGGATTCATATTTCAAAGTACGTTTCTAATATTCTTGGGATGATTTCAAGCTAGGTAGAAGTGTGGGGTATTACAATTTCTATCAAACTGTATTTCATCTGAAAATTTATCAATTGTTGATATGCACAACGGATACATAACGAAGTGTGATTAGGCTTTCTTCAACTCGACATACAACCTAACTCCATTGTCATTACGAATATGAAAAGGTGATTCATTCCCGTCTACTATATAACGTACATCAATATTTTTTCGTATTTCATCAATGTTTAGTTCTGCAACGATTGACGAAATCAACTTCAAGTGACTTATCGATTCAGCAATAACTATCCCTTCACTTTTATAATTGACATACTCTATTTCAGTTCTCCATTGACCAGAATGTTTCAAAAGAATAGCAATATTCATCGTTTTGAATTCAAAATTGAAATTTTTTTCTTCAAACTGCTGAAGAAATCAGTGTTTTGATTGTTTTTTGTTGTGTGATTTACGTATGATTTAGTTTTAATGTATTTGATTAATTCAAAATTTGAAATTCAAAAGCTATTACATAATTTAAGGGAGCATTAATCCACTTAATTATTTAGTTGAGTTAATAGCATCCTTAAAGGAAGGGAATACCTTAGTTCCTTTTTTAACGGCAGTAAAAAAATCAAATATACATGGGAAGCTATATATATGTTGTGTTTCTTATGTATGTGAAAAGAGAGAGTAAACTAATTAATAAAAGTGGGATAGGGTGTAATTAGTTCTATAAGAGTTGAGATTTGTGTAATTTACGCATATTTTTATGGTTGTAAAGTTGTAAAAGTTACATGGAAAGTTACAATAATTATAAAATTGTAAAAAAAGTTAACATTTTCATATAAAATTTTATGTTTTTTTTTTATTTTCTTATCTTAAATACAAATGTTAGATGGAAAGTTACAATAATTATAAAGTTATAAAAAAGTTATTTCTTTTAAAATAAATTAAATAGAAAAGCAAGAGAAACAAATTAAAATGATGAGAGTAGCTTTTTTTCTTTGTTCCACACTTCTCATGTCTCGTCAAAAAACTGTTTTGCCTTCTATAGAGAATATAGATCATATGGTAATAGCATTCAAGATTTTCTTGTATAGCCATTTACTTGGAATTTTAATTCGTTGGGTAGAATTATAATGTGCGATCTCCTTGGTTTTAAATTATTTAATTTTTTTTCTTTATTAGTCCATAGTATAAAATAAGAATAATTTCTTTCTAATTTTACAGATAATTTAGAACTTGTATGGTCACTTTTTAAATATCTGGTTAATTTAAATGTGGTTGTTGTTAAAAGTATTTTTCAAAAAAAAAAAAAACTTTTGCAAATTAGCCGTTTGCAACTTTTTATTACAATTTATTTTACAAGTTTGTTAAAAAGTGATATATTTTACCGTCAAAATTAAATTAGTTATTTTTTATATAACTTTTATAGTCCCAATTATACGGTCAACATTAAAAAATTTGAATTTCAAAAAGTGAAAAGTCTCAAAAAAAAATTGAGACATTGAGACTACTATATTATAGAATAGTGATATTTTGCTTATGTTTATTTTGGTGATTGCTTTGAAGGTGGATGCTTTGCTCAGTTAATTAAAAAACAGGTATATTTCAATGGAAAAATCTATGGAGGAACAAAGCTCAGAAATATCAAACCTACCCGAACAGGTATATTTATTTATTAGATGGTGTTGAATAACAATAAAGTAGAAATTGACGACCAATGAAAAAGACATGATTGATCCTTTGTAATTGTAATAACAAAGTCATAGTGCTATAAAAAAAATGGTAGAGTGAATATAGAGTTCAAGTTGCCTTCTACAACAATTTTTCTTATATTAAGATTAAAAAGTTAAAATAATTGAAACTTACCTATAATAGACTTTAAAGTACTTGCTTGTGTAAAAAAAAAAATTCACTAACGGTGGATACTAATTAAACTCATACTAGATTGAGGTGTATGCAACAAAATTTTATTAAATTAAAATCCATACAAAATTTGAATTATATTAAATTCAAAATATATTAGTCCCAAATAAATATTGCGGATTAATATAATTGGATTAATTATTTAAGTCTATATATGTATGGATTTAAATAAAATCCAATATTTATTGGGTTAGTCCATTGATTTGGGCTACAAATGATGAGTCTACTTTAATAAGCCCAAGATATTGTCATATTCTAGAGGCCCAAATAAGCACCACATGTCAAATGACGTGGCATGCCAAGTCACGTATAGGAGCCAATAGGACCATGCCACATGTCAAAATGATGCAGCAAGCCCATGAAATAAAAGCTCATAAAAGGCGCCACGTCACTTGAATTTGATTGGTCAAAGGATGTCCATCTCTATCATGACTCTTCCCTTTCCACAACTATAAATAGGGTTCTCATAATTCAGAAAAAAGGACCAACCCCCCAGAACTCTAACAAGTAGCAAGAGAAAGCTCGTGGATCAAACTCCGTAATTTCTCTAAAAAGCTCAAGCATTCAAATCAAGTTCATCAAGATTCAAGATCAAGACCGCAATATTCAAGAATAAGCTCAAAAGCCCTTGAATTCAAGCACAAGTCAAGATCAAGTCTCTCAAATCAAGAAATCAAGTTCAAATTCAAGATCAAGCTCGAAGCCCTTGAATTTATATTTGAAAAGGCGAATTCGAGGATTCATAGAGATTGTAACACTCACATTGAAATTAATAAAATGATTGTTGCAATATTTTCCTGTCTCGATTATTTATTTTCGGCCTCAAAAATTTTATTGTCCAACAAAAAATTGGCACGCCCAGTGGGACAATCTCTACCTCTCATCTCAACTTTTCCAGCTCTACAATACTGAAATGACTTTCAAGAAGGTCAACTCTCAATTAACTACTTCTAAGGCTGTTGACTCAAAGTTCTCTGCGGAAGTAGAGAGCATTCTTGGTGTTGCTTTCGAAAGCTTAGGAGCTGTCACGAGGAGCAAGGCTGGCTTGCTAGGACAACAAACACATTCAGTGTCGTCCGCGCCAACTCCAGTTTTTGGATCTTCAACCCCAAGAGGAACGAAGTCCAATCCAAGTGCTTTAGAAGGAGAAAGCAGTGTGGCAGAATCGCTTAAGAAAACTCTAGCTTTACTTGAGCATTCCGGTTCCAAATACTCTGGCACAAAGAGCGATCGTCGTTCAACAAATGCGTCATCTCCACTTACACCACAGAAGCTGAGCATTTCAAGGATCAACTTATGTGATAATCCATGTTACTCTCCAATGTCTCCGGTAATCATGCAAGCAATCGTAACTGATGCCTCGTCTATGGAGGAACAACTTGCGAATCTAACAAAGGCAATTGAAGGCCTGACCAACTATGTTCAGAATCAAGAAGCTATGATTGATAAGATAGTGGATAGGGTGGAAGGCTTGACAGACGGAGAATCTATCCATGCACCATGAAAATCTCCAGAGGTTCATGAGATAGAAAATCCTGTGAATCAAACACCATCGACTAAAGAGGTGCAAGTTTTTGCTGAGGAAATGATCCCGATTGGGCAATTGAGGGAATTTATTGAAGGGACCCTCAAAGACAAGTATGATGTTGTCACCAAGTCTTCCCTTGAATATGCCAAGCCTTACACTACAAGAATAGATAGCCTCAAAATGTCTGTTGGCTATCAAGCCCCTAAATTTCAACAATTTGAGGGAAAAGGTAACCCAAAACAACATGTCGCACACTTTGTCGAGACATGTAATAATGCTGGAACTTACGGTGTCTATCTTGTCAAATAGTTTGTTCGTTCCCTAAAGGGAAATGCCTTTGATTGGTATACAGAGCTCGAGCCTAACTCCATCGATAGTTGGGAGCAATTGAAACACGAGTTCTTAAATCGGTTTTATATCACAAGACGTACAGTGAGCATGATAGATCTCGCAAATACTCAACAAAGAAAGGATGAGCCAGTCATCGACTTTATCAATCGATGGAGAAATGCGAGTCTAAACTGCAAAGCTAGGCTTAGTGAAACTTCTGCAATAGAGATGTGCATCCAAGGAATGCACTGGGGACTTCTCTACATCTTGCAAGGAATTAAACCAAAATCCTTTGAAGAGTTAGCTACTCGTGCTCACGACATGGAGTTGAGCATGTTTTCTACTGGAAAAGAAGGAGTGCTTATTCATGACCCTCGAAGGGGAAAGGAAAAGCAGGAACCTAAAAGATAGAGCTAGTTTGTTCCCAAAAATAAAAACAAGGAGTTTATAAATGTTGATGTGTCTCCTGTGAAGGTCACCACAAAGGTAAGCAAGAATCAAAGTGTGAAGACGACTTTTGGAGCACGTCCGAATCAAAAATATTTAAAGGAGATGCAAGAAAAGGAATATCCCTTCCTTTATTCTGATGTTTCTGAGATTTTCAATGAACTCCTTGAGCATAAGCTCATTGAACTCCCAGAGATGAAGTGTCCCAACGAAGATGGAAGGACCAATGACCCTAATTATTGTAAATATCATAGGCTCGTAAGTCATCCTCTGGAAAAGTGCTTTGTCTTTAAAGATAAAGTCATGCAGCTGGCAAAAGAGAAGAAGATTTTCTTCGACGATGAGACGACCAGTTCTCATCAAATCTCTATTACTTTTGGCTCGCTCGACCCAGTCCAAATATGTGTCGAAGGGCATAATGAGAAAATATTAGAGCCTGACAGGTCTTCAGTTGACGAAGGCAATGATGAAGGTTGGACTCTGGTGATGAGGCGCAGACGCAGGAGGATGAGTTTGGAAAATGAGCCATCTGAGCAGCCAACCAGAAGGAGAATGGTAAAGAAACTAAGGAAACAGAAGTTGGTTGAATTCCCAAAGAACACGAGGGTGACTGAGCTTCACCACCAAAAACCTCGGCATCTGGTGACTTTAGAGGAATTCTTATCGAGTTGGTTTCGTGTAAAGACTGCCCAAGTCAACCTTAAGGCATCTTGTTTTAATACCACCAAAGAGGGGGCAAAGGGTGAGAATCTACCCATGGAGGTTTCTTCACCTTCCGAAAAGCTTGCTGAAACTCTTGGAGAAGAGGCACATGTGTGTGATGCAAAAATCACATTCACAAATAATGATCTTCTACTTGGTGAGGACCTACATAACCGTCCCTTATACATGGTGGGTCAAATTCTAGGAAAGAAGATCAATAAAATCTTGATAGATGAGAGATCTGGAGTCAACATCCTGCCTATCCACACGATGAAGGACTTGGCATCGCTACTAGCGAACTGGACGAAAGTCGTATAATGATCCAAGGATTCAACCAAGGGGGCCAGAGGTCCATAGGATGTATCAAGTTGGGGATTCGTATGGATGATTTTCAATCAAACCCATTGATGCATGTGATTGATGCCAAAAATTCATACAATATATTGCTTGGTAGGCCTTGGGTACATGGGAACAAAATTATCTCATCCTCTTACTATCAATGATTGAAGTACCTTGAAGGCGAAGTGGAAAGAAAGATAGTTGCCGATGACAAGCCATTCACTGAAGCTGAGTCATAGTTTGTCGATGCAAAATTCTACTTAAAGAAGCATGTTGTGGATGAGAAAAGGGTTGACAATGTCACCAAGACCAAGAAAGTCGCGGTGATTGTCAAAAAAGTCGCCACCAAGAAGCCTCTCTCCACTTCAAATAAAAAAGGTGTCGCTACTATGAAAAAGAAGGCAACCCCCATTCTTCGTTACGTACCAAAGGTAAGGAAAGAAAAAGATCACCCATCGGATTCCCAAGATAATGTGTTAAAGGGGCTAACTTTACCTATCAGGAAGATTGATGCAATAAATCCATCCTCAAGACTTCTTGAAGAGTCTGTGGCTCAAAATCTTCCACAAGATATGACACTCCCTACGAAGCGTACGAAAGAGGGCTTTGATCCAAATACATATAAACTATTTGTAAAGGCCGAATACAATCCTAATGAGCCATCAAGATTGGGCAAACTTCCATCAGAGGGTACAACCATTCAAGCACGTGAAGGCCTAGGATACACACAACCACCTCCAATTTGAATCTTCATAAGAAAGGCAGTCAGTAATTACATCACCATAGAAGAAGAATCCACTGCTGCTAAAAAACCCTCTGTCTTTGATCGACTTGGAGAACCAACTGCAAGAACTTCCATGTTCAAAAGGTTGGGACCTCTAAATAAGAAGAAAAGCAGCAAGCGTTAAATAAGTCATCAAAGTATGATGACGCACTCTTCATTTAAAATCCAGAAGGACTTTCAAAGTTTGATCCTTTCCAGAATGAGGCGACAGACAGAACTGGTGGTTTCATGCAACGAGGTGCTAAAAGCAAAGGTTCATACTGTGGTTTATACCAAGTAACGTGAAGAAGATAAAAAGAGTGTTGGATCCTCATATCATGTTATGACCCAGAACGAGAAAGATATCTTGTCTCAAATAAAGGTTGATGAAGAGAAAGAAGATGCCTTTTGGTGTTATCATATATCCATCAACGACGATGATCCTCAAGAGGAGGAATATACTGGAGATGCTTCATCGCAACTTGAAGAAGTAGTAAAGGCCACAATAGATCCCTTAAATGAAGTTAATCTTGGAACCGATGAAGAACCAAGACCAACTTACCTGAGTGCGTTTCTAGAAGTGGAAGAGGAAATTGCTTACATGGACATACTCAAAGAATATATGGATGTATTTGCCTGGATCTATAAGGAAATTCCTGGATTAGATCCAAAAGTAGTGGTTCATCAGTTGGCAGTCAAGAATGGTGTCCGTCCTGTTAAGCAAGCACAAAGACGCTTTAGGCCGGAGTTGGTTCCACTGATCGAAAATAAAGTTACCAAACTCATTGAAGGTAGCTTTATTCGTAAATTCAAATAACCCACGTAGAGTTCAAGTACTGTTCTAGTACGGAAGAAGAATAGTCAAATTCGAGTTTGTGTCGACTTTCGAGATCTCAACAACGCATGCCCTAAGGATGATTTTCCAATCCCCATACCGGATTTAATGATTGATGCCACCACTGGTTATGAGGCAATGTCCTTCATGGATGGTTCATCCAGCTACAATCAAATCTGTATGGCGCCAAAGGATGAAGAACTCACTGCATTTTGTACGCCCAAAGGTATTTATTTCTACAAGGTGATGCCTTTTGGTTTGAAGAACGCTAGCTCTACTTATCAAAGGGTTATGAAGAACATCTTTGATGTCCTGCTCCATAAAAATATTAAATACTATGTGGATGATCTAGTGGTGAAGTCAAGAAAGAGAGACGACCACTTAAAAGACCTAAGAATGGTATTCGAGTTACTTCGAAGATATCAACTTAGGATGAATCCATTGAAGTGTGCCTTTGGAGTTACTTCAGGAAAGTTTCTTGGCTTCAATGTGCGACACCGAGGAATTTAAATTGATCAAGCCAAGGTCGATGCAATTTTAAAGATACCCGAACCTCGAAATATTCATGAGCTAAAAAGCCTTCAAGAAAGGCTTGCATACTTAAGGAGGTTCATCTCAAATATGGCCTGAAAATGTCAACCATTTAGTCGTCTCATGAAGAAGGACACTCCCTTCGAATGGGACCAAGTTTGTAGTAATGCCTTTGAAAGTATTAAATCATACTTAATGAAACCACCAGTTCTTGTGGCACCCATACCTGGGAAGCCATTGATACTCTACATCGCGACACAAGAGAGGTCAGTTGGAGGACTACTGGCTCAAGAAAATAGTAAAGGCAAAGAAAACTCACTTTACTATCTGAGCCGAATGATGACGGCAAATGAGCTGAAGTATTCTCCAATTGAAAAGTTATGTTTGTCATTGGCTTTCTCTATCCAAAAGATGAAATACTATTTTCAAGCTCATGTTTTCTGTCTCGTGTCTAGGGAAAATCCCATCAAGTTACTGATGTCAAAACCAGTCCTAAGTGACCGACTTGCAAAGTGATACCCTCAATTTCAACAGTTTGAGATTGTGTACGTTCCCCAAATAGTGTAAAAGGACAAACATTGACTGGCTTCTTGGCAGATCACCCAATACCTGATGACTGGGAGCTGAGCGAGGAACTCCCTAATGAAGATGTAATGATTGTTGAAGTTAGATCCCTATGGAAGATGTACTTTGATGGTGCCGCACATCTAGATAGAGCTGGTGCTGGTGTGGTATTCGTTACTCCACAAGAAGAGGTATCACATACTCTTTTACCCTAACAAATCATTGCTCTAATAATGTTGTTGAATATCAAGCTTTAATACTTGGACTTGAGATGGCAGTTGACATGAAACAACCGCAATTACAAGTCTTTGGTGACTCCTAATTAGTGATCAAGCAGCTTTTGGGAAGCTATGAAGTCAGAAAGCCTGAGCTACGATCATATCATGATTATGTACAGAAGTTGATGGGGTGGCTTGGAGGAGTAACCCTCCAATATGTGCCAAGGAGAAAAAATAAGCAAGTTGATTCCTTAGCTGCTTTGGCCTCAACCTTAACTCTTCCAAATTAGACGCAAGTTACTATCCGCCAAGAATGGGTAGTACCGCCATCAGATGATGATGTAGAAAACAAGGTTGAATACCTCGTTGCCGTGTCTGAAGCTGTAAAAGAAGATTGGCGACAACCTATCATTGATTACTTATATTATGGGATACTTCTAGAAGATCAAAGGAGAAAGACTGACATTCGTCGTTGTGCACCTCGTTTCCTTTACTACAAAGACACATTGTATAGAAGATCATTTGAAGGAGTACTCTTACGGTGTTTGGGAGAGAAATAAGTAATTCAAGATTTGCAAGAAGCGCACTCGGGAGTTTGTGGATCACATCAGTTTGGATCGAAGATCCATTTTCACATTAAAAAGATGGGATATTATTAGCCAACAATGGTGAAAGATTGCTTGGACTATGCTAGAAGATGCAAAGCTTGTCAATTCCATGCAAATTTCATACATCAACCTTCAGAGGTACTACACCCAACTATAGCATCTTGTCCATTCAATGCTTGGGGAATGGATGTTGTTGGTCCACTGCCAAAATCTTCTGGTGGGCACTTATACATCTTGGCTGTAACAGATTACTTCTCAAAGTGGGCCGAAGTTGTTGCTCTTAAGGAAGTAAAGAAAGAAAATGTTGTGAATTTCATCCGAGTGAATATCGTCTACCATTTTGGAATCCCTCAATATATAATAACTGACAATGGCAAGCCATTTGATAACAATTTGATGAACAAGATTTGTGACCTCTTTGGCTTCAAACAACGCAAGTCTTCAATGTATCATGTTGCCTCCAATGGTCTAGCTGAAGCCTTCAATAAGACTTTATGCAACTTGTTGAAGAAAGTCATCTCCAAATCCAAACGAGACTGGCATGAGTGAATGGAATAAGTTTTATGGGCATATAGGACAACTTACCGTACACCAATGCAAGCAACCCCATACTCACTTGCTTTTGGAGTTGAAGCAGTCCTGCCACTTGAGCGTCAAATACATTCTTTGAGACTGGCTATTCAAGAAGGGCTCACCGATGAAGAAAATGCTAAGTTGCGTCTTGCGGAGTTAGAAGCTCTTGATGAAAAGAGGCTGAAGGCTCAACAAAATCTTGAATGCTATCAAGCCCGGCTAGCTCATTCTTTCAATAAAAAAGTTCTCTTGAGGTGCTTCCAAGTTGGAGATCAAGTCCTTGTAGTAAGAAGAACCATTAGCACTTCTCATAAATCTGGGGGCAAATTCACCTCGAAGTGGGATGGACCATATGTCGTACAAGAGGCATATTCAAATGGTGCTTACAAGCTTGTCGATGCAGATAGCGTGAGGGTTGGCCCCATCAACGCCAACTTCTTGAAAAAGTACTATCCTTGAAGAAAAATGACACTCCTTAAGGCACGAGTAGAAACTGCATGTCTACTCCTAGCCCGCAAGAGTATAAACTATGAACGACTAAAAAAAAATCAAATAAATGTTCGCTGGGTTGAAAACCTCAAAAGAGTCGGCCTAGGCAAAACGTAGGACAAAAAAAAACACTCACCCAGAACTACGTTGTGACTTGATCCGCTTTACTGAGGTACTTAGGCGCTTGGAATTTCATTCTGAGTTCAGTTACATGAGTGTCAAAAAAAATACTTGTCCTCGCTTGATCCATCGTATAAAAGTCAAGTCTGCATACATCTCAATTAAGTGTTGGAATTATGTCAAATACTTGTGGCTTAATGGGGGTAACCCATCAAAAGAAAAGGAAGCTCTTTCAATAGAATTTAGAATACCCAAAGCCTACAGTTAAGGCATAGATCTGCCACACATGCAATCATCAAGTTTGCAAATCAAAAGCTTTAATTCTTAAGTCTTTCAAATTGAAGTTGCAAGTCCAACTCAGTTGTCAGACAAAGGCGTAAAGCCAATAAGAAACAAGTTTGGAGATAAAAGCCAGAGTTCAATACTGCGACATCAATACGTCAAAATAAGCAAACAATTCTTGGAGTTGAAATTCAAAAGCAATATTAAAATAAATGTGCAATATAAAGAAAAAGAGTTTCCATTATAACTGATAGATTTGACTACTCAATAAAAAAAGGGAAAAAGAAAGCAACAAGAAGGTTTGAAGAAAGGCATCTCTTAAGGCTAATCTAAGTATAGCTTATAATTGACTAAATCTTGTAAAGCAACCTCTAAGACTTGCTTCTTCTTCTCCACGGCCTTTAAGGCATTTGCTGTTGCGAGGAAAACATCAAAACACTTGGAAAAATCTTCTTCAACAGTTGAAACTTTGGAGTCCATCTTTGCAGCTTCTTATTTGGCAGCATCTCGGCGAGCTTTCAACTTCTTCACCTTCTTTCTCGCCTTCTCAAGAGATTTGCAGGCGGCAGAAACTTCTTCAGATTTCTCATCTCTCTTCCTTAACACAAGCTCAAGATGTTCTTTGGCTTTCAAATATGACTCTGACTCTTTAATTGTTGTGGTTTCATCAACAAGGGTGGATTGTGTTTGGTCATAAAAAGTCGTCAGCCTAAAGAAAGACCCCAATAAATTCTGCAAAGGGGAAATATCTGCCCTTATTCCACTCGTGTCATTGAGTATAACTTCGATGTCATCTTGAATAGAGGAAGCACGATTCGGAGTAAGGCCTGCAAGTTTGGTACAGATACTAGCCCAAGCCTTCATGATAAATTCCCTTTTAAGCTCTGAAATAACCTTTTTGCCATAAAAAATAGACATGGTCACCGCTGGTTGCCGAGAAAATTTTGACTCTATATTTGCTTTAACTTTACCGCATGGGTTAGAGATGACCTCTTTGGATGACAAAAGCAACTTTCTTGAGTCTGGACCTGCTACAGACCCGCTGCTATCTTACGGCTTACTTTGGTGAGGATTTTCCAGAATTTGAACATCGTTTGGCTACACACACAAATAAAAACATCATATGAGGGCTATATAAAGGCAAATCATATACTTTGAAATAGTACAGAATTAAGTCATTACCTTCTCGATGGCTGATGGAGTTTTCGATGAACTAGCGAGAATCTCCGCATGGGAGTTGGAATCGCCTTGCTTCACCAAGGATGGTTTTACCTTCTTCCAACAACGATCTCCATGACTACTATCGCTCTCATCTTGGTATGGTCGTTTATTGAAAACCGGTTGAGTCAAGGCAGGCGGTTTCTCTTTCTGAGTTTCGGCAGGTGGAGGTCCCTTGACTCTGTACGGAATGACTACCTTAGCTGTCAAAATTGGAGGCTTATCCACTATTGGGACCTCCTCACCATGTTCTTGAGGCGTGTCAATAATAGGACCTACAACGTTCACCAAAGATTGCAAGTTAGCTTAAAGAAAGTTCCCATGAACTTTGTCCCACCAAGATTTATACGAAGTAAAGGAATGCTTTCGCGTATTAGGTGTGGCCATACGAAAAGTAGCCTTTGCCATGGATCCATGCAACACACAAATGTGATAAAATCTGAGCCCTTCATCAAGTGATGCGCTGCGAATATGCTAAGCTACCTAAGAGGCTTTGATAAAATCCAAACTGACGTCTAAATTGATACGGGTTATATGGCTCAAGGATGAATGAGTTTTCATACCTGAAAGGGAGAAAGTTAAAACAAAGGCTTATGAAGTAATTTATCTCTGAATCAACTTCTTTATCATTATCCACAAAATAACGAATATTGGATTTGTTCGGCATGGCAGAAGTCCAAGAAATATTATCTCCTCGGTAGATACGCTTTCTGACATGCTCTTCATCAAAATATTTTGCAGCACCTTCTAAGAATATGCTACCATTAATGGAACGGATAGCCCATTAGTTAGAGAAAAATGTGTCTTGAAATAGCAAGCAAGCCAACCATACACATGATGGATCGGAAAGGATACTTTGATGTGCTCAAGTTGCGAACTTTTGGTAATCCTGTTTAAACGATTATAAATGCTTGACAAGACAGGAACGTCAAGACTAAGAGTTTGCTTATTGGCTATCATAGCTGCAATTCTAAACGTTCCCGGATGAATGAAATCTCCATCCTTAGAAGAAAACACAAAGGTGCATAACCAACATGATAAAAAAGCTGCCAAATATGTATCAAACCTATAGTCATACCCTACTCCAAGTTTAGAGAATGTCGCATCATCCGTACTTGACCACTTTGCTGCCTTCGGAATAGTCCCAGTTGGGTTATGTGTTGACTTTAAGCGAGCAGATTTTTTCTCCTTCCTCACTGGAGCTTCCTCATATCTCAAGACTCTTTTACACCAAAACTTTATCCACTTTCTTAGAGTAACTCTTGGATTATGAGACTCTCCTTCTTGAAGACACTGAAAGGCTAAAAATAAGAACTTGCAGGTACGAGGGATGAATCTCTCATTCTTCTCATCGACACCGGTGAGCTCTTTGAATTTAGGCACTACTTCTTCATAGGGAAGACCTCTGATAGGTAGGCCCCTGATTTCATGTAAATCCCAAAGGGATATAGAGATCTCTCCAGCCGATGTCAGCAACGTATTGGTTCTTGAACACCATGCTTCAAGAAAGTCTTGCAATATGTTTAACTTCGATCATAGATAAATAAAGAAGCATAAACAACATCATATACTTTCGTTGCCTTCAAAGTTTGTGGACTTCTAGCCAAAATATCCTCAGCCCATTCCCGATATCCTTGAATATGACGAAATTCACCATCTATCTCCATGGAGCTTCCCCAACGTATATCTCCCTGGAGTATTCGACGCCCTAGGCAAGGAAGGGTGCTCGCAACATTTAGTTAACGTTGGTTCAGAGTCTGAAGAATCCATACTTTAACAGATCGATTAGAACCAAGGTTATGTTCGAAAGTCCAGCTCGGCATATGAAGAGAATTCACCAAGGGCGGCCATGGATCTGCACACCTACTGACCAGTGGAGTGTGAGTCAATAGCTTAGATAAAATTATACCATCATCAGCTTCAATAAGAAGATACTTGTTGTTGGAGGATGGAGAGATATAGTCCTTAAAGTGAACCATTACTACAATCTGCATAAACAAGCGAGGTTTAGTTAAAAACAAGTTGAAGTTGAGCAAAATACCTGTATAAACAGTTTCTAAGCCGATTGTTGCAAAGTCAGCATCTTGAAGTCAAATTGGTCGGTCTTAGAGTGTACGGAGGCGAAGTTAAATTCTCGCACCCTAAGCCAATTGTTGAAAAGCCATCATCTTGGAGTCAAATTAGTCGGTCTTAGAGTGTACGAAGGCGAAGTTAAACTCTCGCACCCTAAGCCGATTATTGAAAAGTCATCATCTTGGAGTCAAATTGGTCGGTCTTAGAGTGTACGGAGGCAAAATTAAACTCTCACACCCTAAGTCGATTGTTGAAAAGTCATCATCTTGGAGTCAAATTGGTCGGTCTTAGAGTGTACACAGGCGAACCTAAACTCTCGCACCCTAAACCGATTATTGCAAAGCCAGCATCTTGGAGTCAAATTGGTCGGTCTTAGAGTGTACGGAGGCGAAGTTAAACTCTTGCACCCTAAGTCGATTGTTGAAAAGCCACCATCTTGAAGTCAAATTGGTCGGTCTTAGAGTGTACGGAGGCGAAGTTAAACTCTCGCACCTTAAGTCGATTGTTGCATATTATTATTTGTTTCGACCCTAACAAGAAAAAAAGAAAAGAATAACAACAACAAAAAAAGGGAGCAGAATAAAGAAAAGAAGATAACATGAAAGGAAAAGAAGAAATTACCTTGCTATTGATACCAATCAGTCACGAAGCTGCCACTGATATCTTGCAAGTTCGTCCAGGTATGAGAAAAAAGAATTACTGCTTACGGGTATTTATAGATGCGTGAGGTGGTTTGTGTTTTCTAATCCATGGTAAACTCAAACTCATGGGAATCCTAATGAGACTAGAAGTGCGGCTGATCCCTAGTATTAAATAAAGTTGATGGAGACGTGTGAAATAAGAAAAAAAACTGGCAGGTAGTTGATTTCAATTCAAACATGGAATCTGATTTACTATTGGTCAAGTTAAAGTGGAATTCAAATCCACAAAGGGTTATTCTGTAAGTGGATGAAGTAAAACATTACATATTAATGATTGGTCACTATTATTATTCCCTCGTGTTATCATGTAACATGCTTAAATCATCCTTGCTCCACCGAGATACATGCACTGGTCACTTGATTTTCAACTGAATTAAAACTTATTACTTCAAGACTAGTATATGAATATTTAAATATGTCGACAAGTTTTGAAGTAGGGGCATTTTGTATGCAACGAAATTTTATTAAATTAAAATCCATACAAAATTTAGATTATATTAAATTTAAAATATATTAATCCCAAATAAATATTGCGGATTAATATAATTGTATTAATTATTTAAGTTCATATATGTATGGATTTAAATAAAATTCAATATTTATTGGGTTAGTCCATTGATTTGGGCTACAAATGATGAACCCACTTTAATAAGTCCAAGATATTATCATATTCTAGATGCCCAAATAAACGTCACGTGTCAAATGACATAGCATGCCAAGTCAAGTGAAGGAGCCAATAGAACCATGCCACATGTCAAAATGATGTAGCAGACCCATAAAATAAAAGCCCATAAAAGACGCCACGTCACTTGAATTTGATTGGTCAAAGGAAGTCCATCTCTATCATGACTTTTCCCTTTCCACAACTATAAATAGGGTTCTCATAATTCAGAAAAAAGGACCAACCCCCCAGAACTCTAACAAGTAGCAAGAGAAAGCTCGTGGATCAAACTCCGCAATTTCTCTAAAAAGCTCAAGCATTCAAATCAAGTTCATCAAGATTCAAGATCAAGATCGCAATATTCAAGAACAAGCTCAAAAGCCTTTGAATTCAAGCACAAGTCAAGATCAAATCCCTCAAATCAAGAAATCAAGTTCAAATTCAAGGGCTTCGAGCTTGATCTTGAATTTATATTTGAAAAGGCAAATCAGAGGATTCATAGAGATTGTAACACTCGCATTGAAATTAATAAAAGGATTGTTGCAATATTTTCTTGTCTCGATTATTTATTTTCGGCCTCAAAAATTTTATTGTCCAATATGAGGTTCTAAAAGTGGTTTTGGAATTTATTTATTTTTCTTAAAGATTTGATCAAACACCTCAACTCTCTGAAATAAGCATTTTTAAGAAAAATTAACACTTTTGGTTTTTTAGAAGATTGGTCAGATGGCTATTTATTGGTATGTTCCATTTTTTCCGGACGGAGAAACTTTTATATTTACACACACACATATATCGCGAAATACTTAAGCTAATAAATTTCAAATGTCTAGCTATATAAATATTATGCATATTCAAAAGGGAAAAGGACACTCTATAGCACTTTTTAAAATAAATAACTAAGTTTGAAAACTTTTCAAAAAGTGTCCAGTCGGATATACTATTTCCGCTTTATAGCCGTTTCTTAATTTGGGTCATTTTGGCCTACGTAGTTCATATACAGTCCATATACAATACTGATACAGTCTATATAAAATACTGATACAGTATTCAACTTGGGCAATTCAACCCTTCTAAAAATATTTCAATTATTTTTTTTGTTATAAACTTTTTAACTGATCAAATATTCTGCTTTTTTTTATTGTTTAGAAATAATAATTAAATTATATAAAAATGATATAATTGTTAAATAGAATATGTATCTATAGAATATATATGTATAGAAATTGTATAATTCTATCAAATATGTATATTTATAAAATATAAAAAAAAAAATATAAAGAAAGTGTATGAAAATTATATAATTATTGTATAAAACATGTAAAAAAAAAATACAGTTATTGAATAAATTAAGTATCAAAACCGTATAATTTTCGTATAGAATATTTATATGTATAACAAATGTATAGAAACTGTATAGAAGGTGTGTAGATACGGTATACAACAAGTCAGTAAATTAAAATGGAGTGAAATTTAAATTTCATGGTCATTTTCATAGAAATAATTTAATTTAAAGTGTCGTTTCTGTCCTTTCCCCTATTTAAAATTCCGAACTCCAAAAGCCTTCATTTTCTAAAAAAAAAAAAAGGATAAGAATTCGTGTACAATCAAATATAGTTCACATAAATTAAAACATTAAGGATTATTAAAGTAAGATATTATTCCTTTTTTCCTCAAATGGAAGCAGCTATATTTTCCTTCATTTCCAGGCATTTCTAATTGGGGAAAGAACATGGGCGAATCATTTTAAAAAAAAATGACCCACAATTTAAAAATGTGACAACTATAGTCAGTCGGTCCAATTTATTTCTCTCTTTTAGCTATTGGCCCAGTCGGACACATACAGTTTCTATACCCAGTTGACACACTTTTATACTACATTGATACACTTTTTAAAAAAGAAAGAGGAGATCTTATACTCAATTGATATTCTTTTATACTAGATTGATACACTTTTATACCATATTGATACAGTATATGCAAGCATATACAGTGGCTATTTTCTATTAACCGTCCAGCTAAGACAAATAACAATTTAAAAAAAAAGATAGAAACGAGAAGTATATTTTTACTCCGTAGTTTGATATAAACAAAGCTTCTTTTGTTACACTTTTCTACCGTATAACCTACCTAAAAATTCTTACTTTGCTTCAAAATTCTCTATTTGATTTTGAGATTTTTGTTGAAAATGGTGAAAAAATTGGGTCCATCAAATGGAAAAGCAAGAAATAAAGTGGTGAAAGACGATCCTTTATCTGTTTATGAATTTATTGAGGATGATTTATCATTTATTGGTGGAAAACTATATGAAGCTAATTGAATGCAGATTTTTAGAGATTTATACAAAAGTTTGTAAAATGAAAAAGGTAAAGATGAGTACCAGAAAAGGTTATAAAATGGAGAATTAGAAGTTCGAATGAAAAGGAATTTGTGGATGAAAAGAAAAGAAAGAAAAGTAAAGTTATATTTTTATTTGAACACATTTTCGGTTATATGTAGTTAAATGTATGGGAACAATTATTTATCAGAGTTTTAATTTTAGGTGCTATTTTTGTGATATTATTTTAATTTCAAGTGTTATTTTTGTCAATCCCTTCTAATTAGGGAAAAGGAAGGAAATATACGGTTGGACACGACATTTTGATAGCCACATACTACTATTAGAGTTGTTTATAGTGAAGGGAAGAGGTAGTTGATAAAGTTATTATTATATGATTTGTAAATTATATGTTTGAACTGTGAAAATAATTTTTAATAAAAAAAATATAAGATAAACATATGTATAACAAATTTTTGTAATTCAGCCCTTTTTGAATTCCACACATAACAAAAATTTAATACATTAGACTGCCCACTACTAAGAATATACTTTTACAAAAATGATGCTTTTATTTTGAAGCTGGTATTCCTATCCTAAAAATATGTGTTATAATGAAATGTCATTATAATGTTGTTTGGTTGTACATATCGTCCAATCTAATAAAGATTTAAGATGAACTTACTGATAATGTAATGATTTCCAACGTGAATGCTTAATTAAAGTTTAACAAAGAATATATTTGTATATAAAAATTTTATTTTTATTTTTATTGGATTAGTAATTAATACATATTACAAAGATTATATATAATTTATTTACAAGTAAGTAGTAACATGATATATAATTATTGTTTTTATTATTGATACATATAATTTAAACTTCTTTTTATTATTACTATACATAATTTAAACTTCCCTTTTATTATTGGTAACGTTTTCTATACTTGTTTGTGTATGAAATAAGAAAAGTGATCCGGTGACAAGGCATTGCGATTGCCAAATGCATATATAATCTTTGAAAAGCCAAATGCATATAATCTTTCTAGAAAGTTACTTTTCTATTTTTTTTATTTTTTTTGATGGGAATAGATAAAAAGTTACTTTTCTACTACTTTAACAAAATTTAGTATTAAAAATCAAAATCAAATTCAAATTTAATACACTATGTCAATATACTTAGAGGCCGTTTGAGATTGCTGTTAGAAAACTGTTTATTTGAGAATCACTTTTATAAAATAGCTTTTTAGAAAAGTATTTTTCAAAAAAAAATAATTTGTGTTTGGTAAATTCATTTGAAAAGTGTTCTTGATAAGCAGATTGTGTTTGGATAATCTTTTTCAAAAAAATTTTTTTTTTAGACAAATGACCGAGAAGGACATGTATCAATAGACTTTTACTACTAAAATCAATTTATAGAGAAAATTTATTTTAAATATCTATTGCAATATTTTTAATTAAAATTTTATTTTTTTTAATTAAAAAGTACGTACTCTAAAATATTCAATCAATATTTATATACATAAATTTATTAAAAAATATTAAATAATAATATATTGCTTAAATAATCTAAATATTAATTAAAAATATCAAATAAAGATAAATATAAATATTATTTCATAAATTAAATAACTACATATGAAAAAATGAACGGCAAAAATAATTAATCTATCATACATCATAAAAATTCTTAAGGATTTCATACCTAATTTTATCACGCAATATCTCCATACTAGTAAAAGATCTATCTTGTATTTCTGAAGGTATACCAAAAGAATAATCTTCTTCTTCGATCTTTGTGATGCTTCTTCCTTAGCATAATAGTTAAAGTCTTTATCAGTAGTAGAGCGTTGTCGTATGGAATTATGTATAGCCATAGTAGTTGTAACAAGATGAACTTTAGTGTCAAATTTATCTGTCATTTATTATCATTAATAGTAAAAAATAAAAAGTTATATATTCTTTGATCATCATCATCGATGATATTTTCAAATTTATTTAAAACAAATGAGTGAAAATAAAATAATACTAATAATAATATATAAATCATAAAATAAAATAAAGAATTATGATGTAAATATGAAGTATAAATTTTAAAAACAAACTTTAATCAAACTTACAAGATATGTTAATTAATTAATAAGGAATATATGTGTGTGAGAGAGAGAGAGAGGAGAGAGAGAGAGGGATATTTTTGTCACAAAAAAATAATTTTTTGCTTCTGCTTCTGTTTTTTTTTTAAAGCAAAAATTTTCTATTTCTTCCCAGAAGCAAAAAAACTGTTTCGGGTTCTTTTTAAAAGCACTTTTGTAAATTTACTAAACACCCTTCTTTTAAAAAAAATATTTATTTTTTCAAAATAAGTACTTGTTTTAAAAAATAAGCAATCTCAAAAAGACACTTAATGGTACAATAAATAACTTATATATTTTGATACGAAAAAGGGCCTAAAATTCCCTTCAACTATGTGGGGTCTTTGGGCTACAGGTGATAAAAAAAAATTTAAATGAGGTGTAGATGACACAAGTCTTAATAATTGAGTGGAGGTGAACATTACTTAATTGTGGATTAAGAAAGTTTGAGAAATTTCAAAATAACCCACAAGTTTTTAAATTTACACCTTGATCCAAATGTTAGTTAATATAATGAAAAACGAAGGAAAAAAAGGTGCATTTTTCTCTCTTCTCATCCATTGTTATTATCTCTCTCTTCGCGATATTTGTTGTTCATTGTTGTTGCTGCTATATTCATCATCTTCTAATTCATTATCATTATCTTATACTTCATTATCATCTTCATATTCTTCTTGTTGACCATTGTTGATGTTACAACAACTGCTACTCTTTGACCAATTTCTTAGGTCAAATTTTGTTTCGTACATCACTTTCAACTTTGACATTTACTTGAGAGGAGACTTTGGTAAGTCAAATTATGCTTTTTAGTTGAATTTGTCACTTGGGTAACTGTTAGTGTGTTGTTTTTTCAACAATAGCTAGCACGCGAACACGAATGCAGCATAAGAGCAATCTGTTTAAACAGATCCATCATCTGTGACACCAGATAAATATTTTGTTGCAACAGAAGACTCATGTTGGATTCATGTTTATGGTTCTAGGTGTCCGTAATATGAATCAAATAGATAGGTATTCTGTTGAAATAGATTAGCAATCTGTTTAAACAGACAATTAATTTGTTGCACCAGATTAGTAATCTGTTTCAATAGATAACTAATCTGTTGCACCAGATTAGTTATTTGTTCCAACATACAAGTAATCTGTTGTAAAAGAATATATATCTGTTGCAGAAGAATATATATCTGTTGCAAAAGAATATTTATCTGTTGTAACAGATAATTATTTTGTTGTAACAGATAATTATTCTGTTGCAACATATGAATAATCTATTTCGAACAACACAATACAACGTCTGTCACAAACCCAACAGATAACTCATATGTTGATCTCTTGTTATTGATACTGGATTCAAATTATTCCTTAATTTGTAGATATGTCATTTGTTGAGAAGAAGAAATAGACAGCATGAAAATTAAATAAGAATTAAAACGTCAAAGTGGATCAAACATAGATTTTTTATTAAACGAAAAAAATTAAAGTACATAGGTAAAAGAAAAAAATAATCTTAATTATTATTACCATCATTATCATTATTATTTTTATGGTCAGCCGGACAATCTTCAACCGGCAGCAGCAGCAGCCTGCGGATCTCCCACAACATCTTTACTCTGACGGCGGCCAACTCCTACGGTAGATTATGAACCTCCTTCTGTAGATCCCGCATGGAGTCTTGTAAAATAACGACATCCCACACTGGATCAGTCATATCTAAAACACACATAAATTGACAAAACACGTAAAAATAAAGGTAAAGAAAAGAAAGAATTTGAATGTAATATACAACGTATATTTACACAGAAAGCAAGAAAAAAACTTACTAGAGACAGGAAAAAGCTATCAAGTCCTTGAAGAGAAAGTAGTTGAAGGTGTAACAAGAGCAAGGAATAAATAGAGTGTAGTAGAATGAACGATACGATTGAGTAAGGAGGGACCTATTTATAGAGGATTGAACTTGAATGTGTTAGGTAAAAAGTCGCAATTGTTCACCTCCATTTATTAATGTCATTCTTCCTTACTGCGAAAAGTTATGACTTAATTAAATTAAGCAATATTGTGATAAGTCATGACTTTTCAGCTTATTATTATTAATTAGTTCTTTTCAAGAACCGTTTTTATTGAGTTGTGACAACAGGTTCTATATTTTTTGCATCAGATAACTTATATGTGACATCAGATATATCATCTGTTGCAACAAATAAACAACCTGTTGCATCAGATAATATATCTGTTGCAACATATAATCTATTTTTTAATTTTTTTTTTATCATTATATCATTAATTCAAATTTTTTGACTTTTTTATTATATAAATTAATAAAACAGATTTTAAAGGCGCAACTGTTCACCTTCATTTATTAATGACATTCTTGATTACTGTAAAAAGTTATGACTTAATTAAATATTGTGATAAGTCATAACTTTTCAACTTATTATTATAATAATTAGTTCTTTTCAGGAATCATTTTTATTGAGTTGTGACAACAAATTCTATACCTGTTGCATCAGATAACTCATATGTGACAACAGATATATCATCTATTGCAACAAATAGATAACCTGTTGCATCAGATAATATATATGTTGCAACATAAAATCTATATTTTTTTTAAAATTATAATCATATCATTAATCCAAATTTGCTGACTTTTTTATTATATAAATTAATAAAAGAGATTTAAAAACAAAAATATTTTTTTGTGAAAAGAAATGACGCCTATTTAATATAACGTCAACTATTCAAATTAAATAATCACTTTTTTACGGTTTAAATTGTGTTTATCATTTATTTCCTTATTATTTTTTGTGAAAAGAAATGACTTAATTAAATCAAGTTGGTGAGTTTTTTATTATTGTGACAAGTCATGACTTTTTAGCTTATTATTATTAATAGTTCTTAAATTTAAATAACCTTTTTCTCAATTTAAAAATTGAAGACACCTTTTCAATAATCGTTTCTTTAATAAAATAATAATCATTTTTATTGAGTTATGGCAACAGATTGTATATCCGTTGCATCAAATAACACATATGTTGCAACAGATATACCATCTGTTGCAACAAATCGACCATCTATTTTAGGAGCTTTTTTGATTTTTTCTAACAACCGATTCATCAGTGGCAACAGATGGGGAATTTGATGTATCAGCAACATTGTTTGTTTGTTTAATGTGTTTAGACAAAAAGTCACGGTCATGACTGTTCACCTTTTTCATAACAAACAATCATCATATAACTTAATTAATCCAATGTTATGACTTTTTTTTTAATTAAATAATCTTTCTTTTACGGTTATAAATTGTGATCACTTAGTTCCTTATTATTTATTTACGAACCGTTTTTCATATTAAATAATAGGAGAATCATGACTTTTCACCACCCTCTCAACAATAACCTTTTTTTATTAATAACCGCCTGTTGCAACATATGATCCATCTGTAGCATCAAATTAAACTTTGTTGCCACAAATGTCCAATCCCTACCTCCAACCGTCGACATGTTGAGAATAAGGAATAAATAGAATGATAATTAAATTTTAAATAAGAATTAAAAATTCAAAGTCGACCAAACCAAACATAGATTTTTGATTCCCTTAGGTAGATCCGATATAAAAAGGGAAAATACATACGCTAAAAGAAAGAAAAAACACAACCTAATTATTATTACTACTATTATTGTTATCATTACTATTATTATTATTATTATTATTATTATTATTATTATTATTATTATTATTATTATTATTATTATTATTATTATTATTATTATTATTACTATTATTATTGTCAACCGGACAATTTTCATCCAGCAGCAGCAGGGCCTCCTCAGCCTTACTCCGAAGTCGGCCAAATCCCTCTGGAGTTCATCAAACTGCCTTTGAAGTTCCCGCAAGGACTCGATATGAATCTTCTTTTACAAATCTGGATCAACCATATTTGTATTGTAAGTGTTGTAGAATGAACGAGTGAGAGTGAGTAAGGAAGGAGGCTGGAGGGACCTATTTATAAATGATTGAATTGGAAGGGGTTAGTCAAACAAAAAGTCACGACTGTTCATATCTCTTAATTAAATAAAATTGGTGACTTTTTGAATATGTAGATTAAAAAACCGGATCTAAATACAACATTTTATCTTTTATTGTATTTCGAAAAGAAAAAAAAAATTCTTTAAATCTAACAGATAGGTAATCTGTTGCAAAATATATTCCATCTGTCAGATAACTTACAACATATTGACAATCTGTTGCAACAGATGGATATATCTATTTGCTTTTCCAACAGATATGTCATATGTTGCAAACAAATAATAGAATACTTAGTTATTTTAAAACATTTGAATTTTGATTATAAGATAGAGAAAGATTTGTAAGCAGAGATTATCTTTTTTCACTTTTAATTTGAAGATTTAAAATATATCTCTTAAATTAAGGTGAATTGATAATTAGTTATAGCATTAAATTAGAAATTATAATTATTTTTCTGTTTTTTTAAATGGCTATATATGTAAAAAAAAATAATTATTTTTGTAATACTGAAAAAGTATCATTATTTATGTAATTAAGTTTTAAGAATGATCTTTCTATGTAATTTGCTTAAATAAAAGGGCAAAATAGATGCAATAGGTAGACGGAAAGGACATTTTAAGCTTAATAGGTAGGTGAGAAGGGCGTTTTAGTCCAATAGATAGACGAAAAGAGTATTTTAGACTCAATAGATAGAAGGAGGACATTTTTGTACCATTTTACATAGTTAAAAGACATTTTAGATACTTTTCTGATTTTGATATAAACATCCAATGCACTTTAAGTTTTAAACATTTTGATACTCTGAGAATGAAAGGGAAGCAAATCTAGCCATTGATTGGTCGATGGATCGAATAAAGAATAAGATACACATGAGAAGAGCATCAACTAAATTATTGAGCATTTACGTACGTAGCATTTCTAATATCTCCTGTTCTAAAAAACTAAGGACGACAAAAATAATTGGAACAATTTTATAAAGGAAAAATTATATTAAGAAGGATTTTAATCCTATTAAAATCAATTTGCCGTGTACCTCAATAAAATGTCAACTTATAATTTATAAATAATTATCAACATGGGAATAATCATAAATAAAATCACTTTGTTATAAACACTTGTGCTTAATAATTTCGATGTTATCTATTGCACTATGATACTAATTTTGACTTGGTCATCCCAGTGTCATTTAGCTTAAATTAATACAATAGCTATTTGATCACGTAAGAGTGGTTGAATTGATATAACAGGTGGTATCCAATAAAAAAGGCTAATAATTGATTCCTCCCATTAATATCTTCTCAGTCGAGTTCGTTAATATCTCATAGAGCTTGTTTAGTATGATTTATATCTTTTGTGTAATTTGCAAGCTGTTGTATAATAATAACTTAACTTAGTAAGCACTCCAAAAGATAGCAATTGTGAATTTTTTGAGTTCTAAAAAAAAGCTAAATTCTAATTTTAAGTTAGATTAAATGTCAATGTTATCATAAGCATGAAATTCGGTGATTTGACTATTTTTCACCTTATCCTTTTTCTGTTCTTCATAAGAAAAGGAATACATTTTTCGCCTAATATTAGCATTGGAAAAAAATAAATGGTTCTTTATGTTAAGGTTAGGTCAAAGCAGTCTCTTAAATAAGTTGCCGAGAAATTTTATTTTTTAAGTTTATTAAAAGTGAGCACTTGTAATCTATTTCAAATATTAACAAGCTTTGTTTGTTAAATTTGACGAAATTTTTTAGGAAAATTGTGAAAAATGATCTAACGGGTACACTCTAATTTGGAGGTCCAACTTTTTGCAATTTCTACTGTTCTTTATCTATATGTTAGAGTTTGATCATTGATGTAACCTTTGCTGTTTCTAATCTATTTTTGATATCTAGTGTGTTTTTTTATGTTACTAGTTCTAAAATTTGATTATATTTTCATGATACTTACAATCTCTCTATTTCTAAAGGAGGGGAGTTAGGTTCGTATACACCCCATCCTTTCAGACCCGCTTGTTGAGAATAAAATGGGAATACCATTATTATTGTTGTTTGATAAAATTTCCCTAACATTTCTAGTTAAATATTATTTTCATACATTGTCCTTAAATGAATAGTCACTTGCAGAAATATAAAATAAAATTATGTACAATAAATTTTTGTAGTTTGATCTTTCTCCAAATCCTTTACGTAGCAGAAATTCTAGTGTCATGGGCTGCTGCCCTTTAATTGTTCTTAAATAAACAAGTGAAAATTATCCCAAATATACTTTTTAGATTGTTAATTACAAGTTATAGCATAACTTTTCATTAATTACTAGACTTAAGAAATAATTACAAGTTATAGCAACTTTTGAGAAAAACATATTTTAATTAAATTTTTGAAAATCAATTTTTTTATATTTATTATTTATATTATTTCCTTATATTTAACATTTAATATTTATCACTCTTAATTAAAGATCTTGGATAATTATGACAAGTTAAGGCATAAATATTTTTTTTAATAATTAAATATCAAAGTTTGTTCACAATTTAAGGAGTTATATACGGTAAATATATTTTGTAAAGTTAAGAACTGATTCATACTTTTTATTAAATTGAATAATTAACTTGATTATACACTTTTTCATATTTTACTATCTTTAATTACCAATAGAAGTCTTATCTCTTTATCTTTTTTAACCTTTTTTTTTTCCTTTTTTCTATAGAGCATCACGCTTTTTTCCACGGATGTTGTATATCCAAAACATACGCAAGATCTTTAAATTTTTACCAAATATCAATAAAAATCTTCATCTCATTATTATTCACTCTTTTCAACTTTATTTTCCTTCTTTTGAGTATCTATTGGTTTCCCAACATTCATTCATCCTTAAGCTTGATTTAATATCTTACACTTTTTTTCATTTTCTTGAGACAATGTCCGAAAAAATCAAGTTTGATTCTACTCTTAGTAGGAAAAGCCCTAAAATTATACAATAAAATAGTCCGATACATCTTTCAAGATCCTTGTTTGATTTGGGGTGCTTCGCCCCTTCCCCAAAATTAAAGAGCAAGAACAAAGTAGTTGAAGTTGATTCTATTTCTCACAATAAAAGTGAAATTTTGCCGGTGAAAATTAATTTTTCAAAGATTTCACCATCCTTCAAGCAACAACAACTTAACATGCAAAGTTATATAGTATCAAAAAAGGTTGTTGTTTCAGATTTTAAAAAGGTTGATAAGAGGAAAAAACTTGTTGGTCAACATGATTTCGATTCGAATTTTGAAGATGAAATTTTCGCGTCCAAAATGAAGAAATCAAAAAACAAAAATTGTGAAAATTCTAGAGTTACAAGGTCTAAGGCCAATGTGAGTGTTGGCAAAGTGGATGATAAGAGGTTTGACAAAAAGAAATCAAGAAATGTGTGCAAGATTAGTGTAATCTGATTGTGATTTTTTTTCATATGTGTATTAAATTGGTATTAAATGATGTGAAATTAATTTTATTTTTGTAATGACATGCATGTAAATTAACCTTTATTGATTTTTGTGTCTTTGTGGTTTAAAGTTGAAATATAACTCTTGATCTTGTTACTGTTCGGATTATGTTGAAATATCCCTTTTGTTGTTGTTAGTTGTTGAAAGTTGAAAATTTTACTTTTGTTGTTGTTAATGGTTGAAAGTTGAAATATCAATTTTGTTGTTGTTAATGGTTGAGAGTTGAAATATAAATTCTAACTGTGAAACAAGTTTATGCATTGTGTTTTTTTAGATTCATGGCAAAATTTTTGTGAATTGTTTATTTTAAGTATGCAAAAAATAGAGATGCAATAAAAAAGGTAAAAGTGTTGTGAATTGTTTATGTCTTTTTTTTTTCAGGACAAAAAATAGTATACTCACTGGTCTTCATACATAAAAGTTATGCATTTGATGATCTCAAACACAGATGGACCAAAGAGCATTTCAAAATATTTCAGAAATCTCCATTTTGTCATTTTTTGAAAATTCAATCATAGCTTCTTCGTAGTCTATTACTTGCAGAAATCGATAACGATAGGGATGATTTATTCATCTTCAATAGCAATGATAAAGAACTGTATTTTGGAAAGAGAGAATTTTCTGTGGTTAGTGGGTTGAAATATTTTAAGAAATCTGATTTTCTTTCCGATCCTAAAGGAAAAAATAAATTAATGGATAGATATTACTCTGGTATGGATTAAGTAATGAGGTCTGTTTATTATGATGATTTTGTTAACAACAAGATTGCTTTTCGAGATGAAGATTTGTATGAAATTGGATTAGTATACTTTATAAGTCAGTTTCTTCAATCTGAGTTACCAAGAACGTTCATAAGTTGGATTAGTATATGTCAATCTTAGACATTCACTAATGATTCTACATCTGAGATGTAACATTTTGATTCCTGCATACCAAGTTGCAACTACTGCACATTACTGTGCATTTCTGGAGTATGTTGTTATTTTTTGCTTTGCAACATTGTATACGTGTTCAGCTGTTAAGTAATTGGCTTTAGTAATTATTTTTGAAACTATGGCATAATACCTTATAAATATAATACACTATTATAGGCAAATATAATACATGATAAAGATATTTGACACCATTACAATCCAACATAATACATTATAAAGATAATACACCATTATAGGCAAAAATAATACATGATAAAGATATTATATTCAATTTTTTCAATCATATTCAATGAAAAAGAAATCCACTAACTCTCAAAAATTTGATTATTTAAAACCAGTATAAATAAATATCCATAAACACAAATATCTTAAAACAGTACAAATCTTAACACTAGAATTTATTGATCATAAACGTTCTTTTTAAAAAAACATTTACATCAAAATAAAGTAAGAAACACAGATTCCCTCTTAAACATAGATTTCCTCGCGATCAGCATAGTTTCACCGTAAAGCGATTTTAGAGCTGCTCCATCGACTACAACAATTGGCCTGCAATATTTTCATCCCCGAATTGAAGCGTCCAACACAACAAAAGCATACAAGAATCTATTTTCTTCAGTTTTCTCCAGCTAACAACAAATCCAGGATAATACTTTTTCAAGATATATAAATAACCTGGTATCTTTTGATATGACTCGATAGGATCACCACGCAACATATTAACTGCTTTAGTTTTTACACGCTATGCCTGATGATAATTTAGTGAAATCCCATGCTCCCTCATTATGTCAGAAATAATATCGTTGGGAGTGTATATTCTTTTGGTGTCCATATAATTACCTAAAATCAGTCCGGCTACCACTTTTGTCATCCCTTGAGCCTTGCATAAACTTGATCCTTTATTGAGCATGTATGAATGTCACAATACTTTCTTATCTTAAAAATATTTGATTTGTTAATTCTTGAAGAACGAAGAAACCAAGTACAGTCCTCCACCACCCAAACCAAATAGTAGCTGTTAAATTAAAAAAATAAATTAATACTCAGAAAACAGATACCCGATTTACATACAAATATAATATCCAATTAAATACACTAAAATACATAATCATTTTTACCTGTTTACGCTTGAACTTTCAGTTCGATACGAGAACTGTTTCACAAATGCATATGACCATTTGAAGATGTCATTGTGCCATTGTGTATGACCATAGTTGGGCATCTATCACTTATTATATTTCTTATTTCAAGAGTATTTGAAGATGTGTCTATCATCAGTTGTGTTGTGATTGCTTCTATTAATCCTTTGTACTTTGTTGTTGCATCATACATAATCCCATCAATTCCAAAGTCCCTCGGTATTCCTGTTTAAACAACAATTTTAGTTTTCATGCAATTGATAAACATACAAAATTCAACAATGTAACAATAGAGAATTGAATAAACACAAAAAATAAATCTTTAAATTCATTTTGAATGAAAAATACCCATTTTCATAAAAAAATTTAACAAACCTGACGAATTCCATCTCACTCCATGACTTTTCATGATTGAATGCAAATTAACAGAATTCATATTTGTTATCAAAAGAAATACTTGTTTTTTTTCCTGTCAAATTATAATCCTCAACAATTTGTTGATGCCGAAATTATGATATTTTTGTTTACTGGCAGAAATTAATCGTGTACAAAGAGGAAAGCAGTGTATGAAGATGGAAACTCTTAATGCAAGCATTGAAATAGGAGGAAAAACAACGGTTAGAGGGATTTGGGGTGGATAAATATCAATAATTAAGGTTAACTATATTTAAGGAAGGTAAATTGTATATTAATTGTATTAAATTAAGATTTTCCTTTTTCATTAATTACTTTTTTGTATTTTCAACAAAACCAAAAAAACCTTTTTTATAATTTTTTTTAAAATGAAAGTTGCTATAACTTGAAAACTCAAAAGTTTTGCTATGACTTGTAATAACTAATCTAATAAGTTTATATAGTTAATTTTCTCAACAAACAAACCATGTTTATTTTTATATTAGATATCGGCGGCCCATGCTAGCACGGGCAATATATTATTTTTTTATTTCATTTTGTGTGACTGTTTCCAATATAATTTAATTCATGAAAAATAAACTTCAACCACAAATAAAAATATGAAAAAACAACAGTTTTATTGATAAACGATGGGGGTACAAATTTGTTCCTCCCTTGATTCTTCTCTCTTGATTTTCTCCATAATTCGAGGGCCGTCAGTAACATATTTCTCGAATGTATGAAGTTTTGAATATGAATTTCTCCGTAATTCGAGGGCCGTTAGTGGCGTATTTCTCGAATGTAGGAACATTTGGATTGATCTCCATGAAAGGAGGGTTTGTCTTCTTGATGTATTTGATTATCAAGAAGAGAGGGTTTACATCTTTATGAATATCCCATGAATTTATTGGGACTTTTTAGATATTTGATCTCTTTGTGAATATCCCGTGAATTTGTGGGATACTGGAGATGCCTCTTTAAAGGGATATTTGCCCCCTTTATATAGGCGTAATTTAGGGTTTAGGTTTAGTACCCATCAAGCTAGATTTAGGGTAAAGTAGCCCCCAAGAACTCTAACCAAAATTAAACTCTTTTTGTAGAGTACACAAAATTCAATGTCTACAAATGCCCCCTGCTTCAAGGCTTGTCGGAGTGTAGACTTGATGAAACTCAAAGACGAGCCTTGAAGTACCGCTTCCATCTTTATGATCCTGTAGTTACAGATTTGCATATTTGATTTATGAGAGAAGAGATGAAGGGCAGATTTGGTCCCACTGGGCGTGCCAATTGTTTCCAATATAATTTAATTCATGGAAAATAAACTTCAACCACAAATAAAAATATGAAAAAATAACAGTTTTATTGATAAACGATGGGGGTACAAATCTGTTCCTCCCTTGATTCTTCTCTCTTTATTTTCTCCGTAATTCGAGGGTCGTCAGTAACATATTTCTCGAATATATGAAGATTTGGATATGAATTTCTCCGTAATTTGAGGGCCATTAGTGGAGTATTTCTCGAACGTAGGAACATTTGGATTTGATCTCCATGAAAGGAGGGTTTGTTTTCTTTATGTATTTGATTATCAAGAAGAGAAGATTTTGATCTTTATGAATATCCCATGAATTTATTGGGACTTTTCAGATCTTTGATCTCTTTGTGAATATTTCGTGAATTTGTGGGACACTGGAGATGTCTCTTTAAAGGGATATTTGCCCCCTTTATATAGATGTAATTTAGGGTTTAGGTTGAGTAGCCATCAAGCTATATTTAGGGTAAAGTAACCCCCACAAACTCTAACCAAAATTAAACTCTTTTTGTAGAGTCCACAAAATTTCAATGTCTACAGTGACACAAATAGAATTTAGATAACTAATTATTAAAATAATTTAAATTTTAATTATTTTGATTTATAATACTTTCTTCTATTTCAATTTAAGTAACTGATATAATTTCAAGAGTCATCTAAATATTTTACATCTTATAAATTTTGTAAGTTGTTAATTATGTACTTTATAATATTTTATAAATAATTTTTGATAAGATATGAATACTTTTTTCGTCTCAATTTATGTGGCACAAATAAAATTTCGACAGTCAATCATTTTTTATATATATATATATATATATATATATATATTGTGATTTAGAATATTTTTTATCTTATTTTTAAATAATATATGTTACTTTATGTGTTCCTCCATCTCATCCCGATTTATGTGGCACTAATATAATTTCGATAATCAACTAAATTTTTTATGTTGACATATCATTTTGTGCCCATTTTACCTTTTCTATGAAATATTATTAATATTTTGCTGCTTAAATGACCATAATATAGTAAAGTTACGATTGAAGCAGTGAAGCTGACATGTCTTTTTGTGGCGTTTATAGTCAATTATATTTTTAAAATAATTTAAACTTTTAACTATTGTAATTTATAATACTTCTCTTCTATTCCAATTTAAGTGACATTGATATAATTCTAAGAGCCAACCAAATATTTTATATCTTTAAAAAATTTTAAGTTGTTAATTATTGTAAGTTTTTAATTTATAACATTTTTTATGTATTTTCTTGAAATATATAACAAATTATTTTTTTACATATTTTAAGTTGTTAACTATTGTAATTTATAATACTTTTTATGTAATTTTCAAATAATATATGTTACTCTTTTTGTCCAAACTTTTGTGGCATTGATAGTCAATCATATTTTTAAATAATTTAAATTTTTAATTATTGTGATCTACAATATTTTTTTTATTTCAGTTTAAGTGGCACAATGTTTAGATGACCATAATAATTAATTAGGGATGATATAGTAAAATCACGATTGAAGTAGTAGAACAGACATGTCTTAAATGACTTACAACAGCTAATTAGAAATGATATAACAAAATTACTTTAAAAACTACTTGTTAAAAAATTAAGCGAAACTTGTATAAGACGTTAAATTAATTTAAAATAAATTATAATAATTAATTATAAATAATATAATAAAATCACAAATCAAGCTAATGAAGCAGATATATAGAAACTAAGCTGCTGCTCTCACAGTTCTAATATAGTAGAAAAACTTGAAAGCACCAAAAAGTATGCAAAAAAAAATGTCATTTTCTCACTAACGTCGGAAGAAAATTTATCAACCATAAGAGGGGGAACCAAACAAAGTGACACACTGACAAAATTCCAACGTAATACTTGGAAGAAAAAACCAAAAATGAATGACAACTTGCATACTGCAGCTGACATAGCAGACGGAATACTTAATTCCATTCTTTGTTTCTGACCAATAGCAGCTCAAGAACAATAAATATATAGTATTATAACTTAGGAGTATAGTAATAATAAATTCCAATGAGCGAGAAAAGAATATCAAATAGGTTGTGAGGAATTAAATAAGTAGGAAAGTGAATTAATTCCATACTCTGTTTTTGACCAATAGCAATTCAATAACTTCCAATAGTGGATTGATAAGTGTTGTTGGGTTTTATGTTGGTTAAAAAAAAATCTTCCTTTGCACTAATGTTCTCGTTATAAATGGAGTTTGGTGAACGGCTGAAATATGAGAATATAAATATCAATTTTAGCAGTTACTTCAAAAGTCTCATTATTGTGTTTAAATTGATATGGATAAAAAATGAAGGAAAATGAAAGTTTGAACATAATTCTTTTTGAATAAAAATTGTTTCTCATAAATTAAAAAGAGAAAAGATTTTATGCTTGTACGCAAAACTACATCTTCTTACATTTAAAGAATTAAGAAGAAAACAAGTCTCATATTGTCGAAATATATTGAAGTGGTAAGAACTTCTTTAGCTCAATAATGAAATTTAGGAACAAACGAATCTAATCAAGTCATTAACCTATTGGGAGAAGGTGGTAGAACTAAGGGTGAAAAGGGGCATGCTATTTTCGAGAACTAATTTGAATTCGTGTCGGGACATTCAACTACCGAAGCCATTAATCTTGTGAGAAAACTAGTGGAGAAGTATAGGAAAAGGAAAATGGACTTATACATTGATACTAGTCGAATCAGTGCCAACCTTTCAAAGCCTATACTTCAAGGTCAACATAAAGGGATCCAAGCCATGAGCGCCTTAAGGATTCAAGGACATGTTTAGAGAATCCTTTTTAAGCTCCAGACTAAGCACTATCATGTTTGGAAGATACTTGGAGCACGGGAGGTCCCATGAAGCGGAGGAAGAGTAAAAGGACAAACTATCCATTTTGGCGATGCAAGAGGTAGGACAAGGGAAGATCGCCCTTGACTTTGGCGATGAGCCTGTGATAAGAGTAAGACTACAGAAACAAGAATAAACTACGATACGAAGAAACGAAAACAAAAGATAGCTGAAGTAAGTAAATAGTCAGACACAAAGAAGGAATTGAAAAACAAATAAAGAATATATTAAACCCTTAATCCTCAATTCAAATATTCAACTAAACACTTAAATCCTACCTAAACCACAAGAAAATCAACTCCTAAGCAACCAATACTTTCAAACGAAGTTTCAACGTAAGTTAATCCAAGCTCACTCACACCCACAAGAGTATACTTCTTCATAAGCATCAAAATTAGTCTAAGAATGAAAGACAAACTACTATTTATAATCAAGAGATAATTATTATAACTATGAGCAATAAAGTGATCTATTTAAGCAAATTAGGCACATACATACGCAACCCAAGCACATACCCACGCATATGGCAATGCAGGAACTTCTAGAAAGCCACATGTGGCTGGATGTCATCCACCTGCGCACATAAGTGGCTTCGTAGATGCCTCGAGTGCTTCTCCAAGCTCTTTTTTGCTTCTTTTTAATCTTTCCAAGGCCCCTCGACCTCTCTTAGATGTAAACATTAGCTTATGGCACCTTTTTAATAACAATAAGGGTCATCAAGAACCTCTAACTTGAGAATCATCCCATCCAAAGGTTCGAAGAAATTTTGGATTATATCAGCTTGATATTGCTTAACTAGGCAATCCACTCTTTAATGGGTTACTTTTGGGCCCATTTATAATAATTTAGCCCTAGACTACAAATAGCTAGTCTTTCATTTTATTAGGTAGTTTATGTTGAATTATGAAGAATACGGTAATGGCTCATCCCACTAGTGATATTGTCTGCTCTGGGCCTAGACCCGTATGATTTTAAAATGTATCACTAGATTAAAAGACATGTTTACTTATATACCCAGTGTCTCTTGTGTTTTGTCGATGTGAGACTTCTTATCCTAAGTAAGGGTGGTATAAATACACTTAAGAGTGTGAGAACTTGAATAAACTTGAGTTGATTATTGCTTTGACACGATGGTTGCGGGGTGAATCGATTTTCCTCGAGGTTATCGTAATAGTTAGTTTCTTATTAGCATTAATTGTATTGAGGGCTTAAGGTTTGTTAAACTATTTATTTACTTTCGATTTTCTCTATCTTTTAATTTCTTGCACTTTGATTTCATCTTCATGGGTTTATTCGTATTATTTGATATCACAGTCAGGTTATAGATTCGTTCCCACGAATCTAGTCTTTGTTTTGTTACTTAAAAAAAAAGACAAAATATTTTGAAGAATTTTGAAAATTTGGAGTGTTGATTTTTTTGTGTCTTCTTAAGTTTCAAATACTAGAATCGTGTTAGCTAGTATTATTTGAGCCTAGATCTAAGAAACTAGCTTGTTTGAATTTGAATGGAAGGATCCATCATTAGTGGAGGTGAAGAACTTGAAAACTCATCAAATGGGTTTATAGATCTAGGTGAAATTAGAAGCTCTTGAATAGTGGGGTTTGTTCTCCTTCACATTTGGAGTTCAAATCTGAAATTTGAGCTAAATAAGAGTAGAAATTCATTGGGGTTTTGAATTAGGTGTTCTTCATGTTTGAGGTGTTCTTCATGAATTGAAGAAAATTGTACATGGGTTTCTAGGTCTAAAAATTTTGGTTTGGAATTAGATGTTAAAAAGCATTGGGGATTGTTTTCCATGATGAAGAAAGCCCAGATTTTGAATTTCGAGTTAAAATAAAAAAGTTGTGAATTTTGAAAGTTTATAGTGTTCTTGAGTGTTCTTTATATTCTTCATGTATTGAAGAAGAAGAATATTCAAAAAAAATATGTTAGATCCATAGAGGAAGGAAAATGAAGATGAATAAGTGTTAGTACATACGAGAATATTTCAAAAGGAGAAAAGACAAGGAAAAAAGTACAAGGGTACAATTTCTTAGAAGTTTCTCAAACTGTCCTTGTTGCTGACTCTTTGGGCGATATATGTGTGTTACAAAACTCCTTGGAGATGTACAAAAATCCAAGGGAGCCTCGCTAAACTCCCAATTGTTTTCTGCCCATTTTGAAGATCTAGTAAGCCACTTTGGCGAGTAGATTGCAGCTTTCGCGAAGCTAACTTCACTTTGGCGAGCTAATGGACATTTGGCGAGCTAACCTTGTATTTTGATGATCAAAACATTACTTTGATGAGCTAAACTCCCACTTTAGAAAACTACCACAATCCCAAGCCCAATGCTCCAAAGTTTAGCGAGCAAAAAACTAGTTTGGTGAGGTAAAAGTAAGTTTGGCGATGGAGTTTGAGGTCATGGACCAAGTTTGGCGATGGTGTGACAAGTTTGGCGAGCTAAAATGTTAGTTTGGTGAAAAAAAATTGAATTTTTTAAAATCCTTAGCCCTTTGTACAACCATTCTTAGGTATTAAACTTCTAAGTTCATTTATTTGATTCCAAATTCAGTTCTCTTGATTCCTAGATGAATTTACAACTAGTAAATATCCTACTTAGTTATTGACTAGTTCTTGGGTCCTATTTCTTTCTTAGTCCTTTTCTTTGTGTGATTTTCTCTTTCACTTCGTAGTTATTTTTGATTCAAGTTGGTTGGTTTATGTCATCTGTCTTTCTTGAAACAAGAATTCACTTTGACCAAAAGTAGCAAATCAACACTAAGCGTACCACCTAAGTATAAGCAATCTTCAATATTAACAATCAATTGTGAGGCAATCAAAGGTGAGTGAACACAAGTGATTATGAGGTATAATTTTGCTAAAACTAATGTTGTTTGCTGTCTTTGGTGAGTGTCTTTTTGTAGGTACATATACGGTAGAAGAGAATTCAAATGTTTCATGAATAAGTTGATCCGAGAAGGAAATTTCTCGAAACAGAAGTGGATATTAATGGATCTTTGAAATTCTCTCTTATCCTTGATGATGGATGCTATATAAATTACATCAATCTTCATATGGTCGAATACTTAAGGATACTTTGTGTCTTGAAGAGTAATCCATACCTTACATCAAAAGGACATTGGGTTATTGAGATTGTGAAAGTCTCTTTTATTCATGGTGAATACCATGAAGAGATCTGGTGTGACCTACTTTCCATGGACTATTGTCATTTATATTTGGGAACCAACTAGTTTAACAAATATGGAATCCTAAATGAACAAGAATGTATAAATATGTCGTAGGACAAATTGAGAAACATATCTGTCCAACTACTTTTTCTAATCCCTATCAAGAAAACATGGGCACTTACTCAAAGTCCCATGAGATTGAGAGATTTAATTCCACCAAGGTCAATCTTTCTAATCTCAAAAGAAAGTATGATCACAATGTGCAAAGGCCTACCTTGTTTATGGAATCTAGTAGAGAAGAGTATGAAAATAAAAGCTCATGATGGATGAAATGTTTGCTAACTACAACTACTCGGAAGAAAGCAAGATAGAAATGACTTTTGGGACCTTTCAAAGGAGACTTGTCACCTATTGGGAGAATTATCACAAATTAAAAAACGGAAATCCCTTTGCCACTTGGGAAACCTTTAAGGACTACTTGATATACCATTACCCCTTACATAATAAAAATGAGTATTAAAGGATCAAAGGTATTTCTCAAAAGAAGAAGCAAACTTTCTCAAAAAGAAGTTCTTTATGTTTCACCCAACGATAATAAAAGATAAGAGAATGAGAGAAGTAAATGAGTGAAAGTGGCAACCTAAGAGCGAAAAAGGCGAGGAACGAGGCGCGAAGTAAAGAGATTACCTCAAACCCAATCTAACCTTGTTTGTCCTTTTCTTAATAAAGATATATGTACAGTACAACATTGGTCAATGTAGGGACACAAATTCCCAACACTTTGATGGGAATGATACCTCAAGGTGAAGAAGATCTTTCCTATGAGATTCAAGGTAACATATCTAAAATTGACACTGTAGAATTACATAATGAAGCCATATCTTGTCATTATGTGAGCTTAATGATTCTTTACTAAGTGTTGATAATGTACTTATTGAGAGTGTGAATACACTAGTTGATCCTATTGATGACCAAACTTATTCTTCTTATAAGGTTAATTTGAGTCCACCTAGTGTTGATACCTTTATTTTTTACGCGACCCGACTGGGAGCCTTGTTATAATGAGCGTCCCAAGTCTGACCGAGATCAAAGACCACCCCCGTTACCCAACCCAACCTCCAGCTGCCTGCCCTGAGTTGGATAAATCTATAACATGTAACAAGATAGTGTAACAGCTTATATAGAGATTCTGGGATAAGCTCACAACCGTGACCGACCCACCTGAGTCCAACCATCCTATACTAGCAATCAACCATACCAAACCAATACCAAAATAAGGTTCATAAACCAGGCACCAAACATAATATAATTAATCCCAAAATAAAATATAATAGAACAGTGAGAAATTATGTCCGATGATGCCAGTCTCAATACCAATACCAATGCTAAGGCTGACACCTGTACTGATCCCGCCCATTCCAACCCCATAGTAGTACCACAAAGCCTCTAACCAAGAGAGTAAAAAAATCTGGTTGGGACATACCCCCAACCATGGCCAAAACCAATATCCAAAATAAAAATCAAAGTGTCAAGAAATATCCATAACATGAAATGGAGCCTTCTGAAAGGATGAAAACTCATCACTTTAGTTAAAAAACTGATCCCCGAGTCAATCACTATGTAGGAGGAGTAGAACAGCCAGTTCCTGCATAGCATGGGTATACAACCACCAATAGACAGGTTAGCGGATAAACGCTAGCATGATCTTAGGATAAGGATAAAATAATGTAATTTATAAAACCAAGTAAAACCATCCATATGCATACAACCATACACACACACACACATATATATATATATATAACCATGCTAGGAAAGAGAACTGGGTTTAGCATGCCTTTAAAACCTTTTACCAGGACTATATATCTTTGTCATCCTAAACCACCCACGGGCTATATGGGTTCAGCTCTCCCTACTGAAAGGGCCCCAATGCGTGTAGCCGCATGACCAGGGAAGAAAATTGTGGATGAATAGTATATCTCCCAAAATATAGTGTGACATCATGCACACAGTCACCAAGACCAATCTCACATCTGCAAATATGAGTTTTTGGTTTTGGTCCCCTCGGGACCTCCACCTTCCACGTCTTTGCAACATATCTCATCATTAATGCCCAATTAAATCATTTTCCACATAACCAAACCATTAACCTATTATTAACCAAGTCTATTAATATTGGTATCGTCATACCAATCCTTACTTGCAAGTACTATCCATAGACAACCATATATAGGTTTAAGGGGAACTTTCAAGTGCCCTTTAATTTATCATATTAAACCACTTGGGTGATTTCATGTACCCCACAAACATAAAAATTTAGCCATTTACCTTTTCAAGCTATTTAAACCATGCATAATTCCTTTACCAAGTTTTAAAAACAAGTAAGAGTTTTATTAAAATACCTAATGCAATGAAAACATGCTTATAGACATTTTGTCAAATACATTGGGGGCATAATATAACCAAAACCAATTCCAATTATCATTAAACCATTACCATGTAATCTAATTATCCAAAACCACCATTAATGCATATAAAGCATAATTAAAACCATGAAAAAACCACAACCGACCATTTAATATCAAAACCTCCAATTCATATTTGAAAACCAAAATCATACAATCAATGAAGTCTTGAAAATATTTATAAAAACCACGCTTCTAGTTAGAATTAATAATGTGGGAAGAGAACATGCCTTAAATCAAGATAATGATGAAAAAAAATTACCAAGACAAGCCCCAAATCATTCCTCTAGTTGAAACCCTAGTTTCCCTTGCCCAAAAGCTTTTGAGAGAATTATAAAGTACTTTAGAAGAGTTTCTAAGTGTTAATGAATGGAATAATAAGGTAAATAACCTTCCAAGTAGGTTATAAGTCATAGAACCTTATTAGGATAAGTGGAGAAATGTCCAGAATACCCCCACTTAAGTAGTACAAAATCCTATCCCAGGGGTAGGACTGGCCCTCACGAGTCGTACCCTCTAATATGAGTGGTACCCTCTACTTGTATCCTGAGCCTCAACCCTTGTATTCAATACTTTCCAGCATGTGACTCATCCAACCAAGTCGTATCCAAGGCATATGTCCACACCCTTCATCCGTACCCCTGACAGATTTAAACCCAAGGAATATTTAGACACTGCCCACTATACGAGTCTTGTGTACGAATCATACCCTGGATTACGGATCATGGTGAGTCACTCATACTCAGATCCAACCTAAGTAGCCAAGTCTAGGATTAAGTTAAGGAACCAAACGATCCGTAGCCACCAATACAATTCGTACCCCTAAGTTGTATCCATTCCAGTAACCAAAATCCATCCCACCAACCAACATTGGTCAACATATGGCTGGACCATACCATCCATACCACAATATACAACTCGTACCCATGAGTCGTATAGGATCCAGATATCAGAATTCCAAAAAATTTTCTAAGGTCCAGAAACCAAGGTGTTTCAATTTTAAATGATAGTATATTGTCTTATGAGAATTATATTAATCAACTTACTTGTGCATATAATTCACTACTTGAGGATGTTTGTGGTGTGCTTAATGAACCTCAATTTAGTGATAATGTTGATAGAGTTGATCCTGTGAATAGAAGTGATTCTTTGAGTATACCATGTGTTTAAGATCCTATTACTAGTTTTGCTCATTGATATCATGTGAATGAAAATGATGTGAAAGATGATACGTATCTTTCTAAGAGTGAACATGCATAATTTAATTCCCCATCTTTGATTGATAATTCTTTCTCAAAGAAAATATTTTGATTGATAATTGTTAGATCGCTTCTAGGTTCGCACCTAGTAGTGTGCATTGTTATGTGCTTGAAAGTAAGGACGGTAAGCTTAAAATTGATATGTTATCCTATTTCTTAAAATTCATTAAGAATATAGGATTGAGTGAAAATTATGCTAACTATCCAATTGTTGATAGTGATCTTTTGCTTTTGAAAAAAATGATTATTTGGTAAGGATAATTTTGATTTGCTTGACTATTTGAGAAACCCAACAAGTGATTGTTCTTATGGTGATGATTTTGGATATAATCCTTTGTATGTCACCCTACCTTTGTTTGATGAAGATGAGGATGAATTACTTAAGATGTGTGATAACTTAATTCACATCCTCTTCAATGTTAGTGGTGGTTTGTATTATATTTTGGATCCTTCCCTTAAAAAAGAAAGTATTCTTTGTTTAGAAATTGCTACTCCTCCTTTATGTGCTCCCATTATTGGGGATACTTATAGTGATAGTCTTGAATCTAATAGTGAGTAAATGCATGAAGATACCTTAGTTAAAGTTAATATGTGTGACACGTTTCTCCATTCTCTATTTGCTTATGATATAAACTATGGTATGTAAAAAGTGTATTATTATTTTAGTAGAATCCTTAGGGAAAATGGGTATTGCATTGATCCATGCTCATGGATACTTCTCATGGATACTTCTTCCATTTGAACTATGTGACCATTTGAAATGTGGTTGTCTTTATACACCCGATATGGTGCTTGATCAAGACGACAAACAAAATTTAATTGAGGTTGCTGGACTCCTTTACTATGATGAAAAGTATTTATTAAGGATTTATAATTCATTTGATGGACTCAAGTTGTGTGTGGGAGAGATTTATAATAAAGAATAATGCTCATTTAAGAAGGTGAGCAATGGAAAGATAAAAGAGCATTATCTTGGGTGCACTATTCCAATGATTTCTTGAAGCTTGATGTAGGGCAATCAAGATTAAAGGTAAAACTCCTTCTCTTAATGAACTACATTGCTTGGTTGAATTATTTGTTAAGTCTTATCAAGAGGAGTCATGATGAGAATTATCATTGAAAAAGACTTCTTGAAGAGTCAAATTGGAATGAAGTCACATATTATACTTTCTACAAAACAAAAAGTATGTACTTGTGTTTTATGCTTGTTCTTAGGCTTTCTAAAGTCATGGAGGTAGATTTCTTTTCTGGTGAGTAAAGTAGTAATTATTTCTTGCATTCTTGTGATTTTGTCTTAGTGTTACTTCATAATCTTATTGGAAGCTTAAATGGAATATGCTTGTTGACTTGTGTAGGGAATACCTTGGTATTTAACCCCGCTGATGATTTGGGAGCAATTTAATTCTTGAGAATGGCTAGTGTTTAGGTGGATTCTTAACTTGGGAAACCTAGTTTATGACCTTGCATTTAGTAATGGAAATGTTCCCGAGACTTTTGACTTAAAGAGGGATGTGTGCTTCAGGAAATGTAAAACTAATGTGGGCTTGCATGTGTTGTTACCTAAATGCCACGATTCTCTTAATTTGTCCCTTTTTCAAAATCTCTTGAGTAGCCAAGTAATTTTTACCTTGTGGGGTTACCAACCCTTGATTAAACCATTTGATGCTTGATTGTATGTTAAGTGTGTGCATACTTGGTATGGTGATAAAATTATTGTTGCTAACATTAACCCTCATTCCATGAGGATATTGTGGTTCCTTGTTTCTTCTAAAGTTTTGTAATATTTGGATTCAAGAATCAATCTTTTTCAAGAAGAGAAGGATGATACAGTCGAATCAACATCAACCTTTCAAGGCCTATAGCTCAAGATCAACACAAAGGGATTCAAGCCATAATCAACTTAAGGATGCAAGGACATGTTTGGAGGATCCTTCGTGAGCTTCCTCCTGAGCAATATCGTGTTTAGAAAATGCTTGGAACAATAAAGGTCCCACAAAGCAAATGAAGAACCAAAGGACAAACTTTTTATTTTGGTGATGCAAGAGAGAGGGACAAGGGTGGATCGTCCTTGATTTTGGCAATGGCTTGGTATCGCCAACTAGGTAATTCACTCCTTAATGGATCACTTTTGGACTCATTTGTAATAACTTAGTCCTAGACAATGAATAACTAGTCTTTCATTTCATTAGGTTGTTTATGTTGAATTATGAAGAATACACTTGAGAGTGTGAGAGCTTGAATAAGCTTGTGTTGATTATTGCTTTGAAACAATGGTTAAAAAGTGACTCAATTTTCCTCGAGGTTATCGTAAGAGTTAGATGCTTATTTAGATTAATTTGATTGAGGGTTTACGGTTTGATATACCCTTTATTTATTTTTTATTTTTTATTTTTGTATTTACCTGTCTATTTTTTACTTTCTTCCCTTAAATTTTTCATACTTCGATTTCATCTTCATGGGTCGATTCGTATCTTTTCAATGATATGAATTGACTCATTTTCTTAAAAATGTCTCACACTATTAAGAGATCTTACACCTTATATATAACTACCTAATCTTTCAATACAAATATGGTATTTTAGTATAACACCCGGTAAGTTCATTCATGCCTTGTTATGTTTTCTTGAACCCTTAGATCGAGTATACATTATTTAGGATGAGTTCGTAAATGTTAAGAAAGATTTATTTGTGATAATGGACCCATGCATCGTGTCATAGGAGACTAAGCTTTGGCATTCACACCACACAATCAAGCAGGGGAACTCACTGGTTCACCTCCGCCGTGGCCTATGCACTGCATCAGGGAGCGCCATGCTATGGGTGTGCGCCACAACCCCCCCATCACACGCACTCATCTGATGAGACTTTGTTTTATTCACTATTTTAAGAGTGTTTTGGTCTTTTTATATTATGAAAAACGTCTCCTAACATTCTAAAATATCTCTACTTTCCTATTTGCCCTAAATGAACCAAAACACCACCTATAATCCTTTCTAAGTCCAAAAAAATTCAAGGTTCCATAAGCTAATTCTAAGGTCATGTTTCAAGGTTTATTTTCCAAATTCTCCGTCAAAAGTATGTAGAACGACCCTCCTTAAATTGATTTCAAAAGTATATTTTTTTAAACCCTTATTTATGTATAAATAATGTTTTTAAATTAAGATTGAGAATTATTGCACGATAAACGAAAGATTTGGGTCTTGAAAATACTTTTCTTCATTTAAAATTGTTTTTAATTAAATATATCTAAGTGGAGTTGGAGATTTTTACGTGGATTCTAAGCTTATCTTTATTACTACTATAAATATATGGTTGTTTGAGGAAGTGATTTACGTTTAGTGCTTTAGAAAGATCTTGAACAAGCTATGTTGTCTTAATCTTTAAATACATTTCAAAAAGAGTTTAATGTGAGCCTAAAATGATCTTTTATGCAAAGCCTTCTGGTGACTATGATGATTACAAGAGGATGACATGTTTGACTTGCAAGCTTTGATATGGCGATACCAATTTAATAAATGCCCTAAGAGTATGAAATGTCCGTAAATAATGATTTTTACGATTTAAAAAGGCTAAAAGACGAACTTAAAGAGAATTAGATGGTTAATCGAGAAGGTATGATTCTGAAAGACTCATTATCCAAAATCATATTTTGCTGACACAAGAATGAATTTATCGTGAAATATGGATAGCCACTATATGCTTGATTCGCTCAGTAGTATGCGGTATATGATATGATATGCCTCAGTTTATGTGTCAAATATGGATTGAAGGCTTTACTGATCGAGCAATGGTCGGACTCACATAGCCCATAGTGTAAAGAGATGTTGGTGATACCATCTATCTCAGAACTATAGAAAGAAACTGTATTTATCTTTCAGTTTCACTCGAAGTCTCTATTTACATCCTTTATAACTTGACTTCTATTCTCATGATTCTTTTGTATAGAACTGTTTTATTATTTTTCAGTTTTGCATATTAATACATTCCACGTATTGATCGTCTCCGGGCGCTACCTTATTTTATAATATAGGTTTGGAGATATATTCCCATGGTTCTGTACAATGTTAGGATCATTAGGACAACTTTAAAGTTGGTGAGTCCTCCATTATTCGGAAGATTGCTTGTATTCAGAGTTTCGATATTTTTCTTCATGGCGTTGTCAGGACCTTGTCCCAGTTTGGACAGTTTATTATGTTTAAAGGTTTCTTAGACAAAGGTCGATGTTGGATAGAAATTTCAGTATTTCATATTGTGTTTCCTTTGAGATTGTTAAGATGATTAGTAATTTGCATCCAGATTCTTATATTCTTCTTTCGTTTTATTTTGCAAATTATATTATGATGCTCATGATGAATGTTAAGAGGTCTTTTCGAAACTTCAATGGTGTCGAATGTCTGCAACGTTTAGAGCCTAGTCTTCAATCGTGACATTTAATTTGCACACGACACACCCAATAAGATCAATGGGAACAAAAAATTAACACTATAGCTTAATAATAATCAAATAAGCACAAAAAACACTTTTTTTTTTAAAAGAAGGGTGTTTGTTAAACTTGCAAAAGTGATTTTAAAAATAAGCAGAAGCATTTTTTTTTGCTTCTGGGAAGAAGCAAAAAACTTCTGCTTCTCAAAATAAGCAGAAGCAAAAAATTAATTTTTTATGACAAAAATATCCCTATCACACACAAATATATATATATATACACACACACACACACACACCTTATTAACTAACATATCTTACAAGTTTGATTAACGTTTAATTTTTAAGAATTTATATTTCATATTTCGAAGAAACAGATCAACCTTTTGGTATACCTTCAGAAATACAAGACAGATGTTCTACAAGTATGGAGACATTGCGTGATAAAATTAGGGATAAAATCGTTGAGAATTTTTGTGATGTATCAAGGGCTAGTTATTTTTGTCGTTAATTTTTTCATATATAGTGATTTAATCTATGAGATAACTTCTGTATTCATTTTTGTTTGATGTTTTAAGTAATATTTAAATTATTTAAGTAATATATCATCATTTAATTTTTTAATATATTTATGTATATAAATATTGATAGAAAATTTTAGAGTACGTACTATTTAATTAAATTAAAAAATTTAATTAAAATATTATAATAGATATTTAAAATAATTTTTCTCTATAAATTGATTTTAGTAATAAAAGTCAATTAATAGATGTTCTTTTTGGTCATTTGTCTCAAAAAAATACTTCTTGAAAAAAACTATCCAAACACAATTTGATTATTAAAAACACTTTTCAAATGAATTTACCAAACAAAAACTATTTTTTTTTTTAAAAAATTATTTTATAAAAATCTTCTCAAATAAACAGTTTTGTAACAACAAATTAAAGAGCTCTAAATTCCAATCCTAGCCGATGAGTGAGAAAAGAATATAGAACAGTAAACGGTTTGAAAGAATTTAATGTACTAACAAAGAAAAAAGAAAACATTTAAATAATACCAACCAAAGCAAACCAAAAACCAGACCAAAAAAAACCAGTTAAATAACCGAGAATTTTTTTTTACACAAGTTCAAAAAGGGTGTCATTTTCTTACACAAAACCTTAAGAAAGATAAAGTGGATAGTGATAGAAAGCAAAGTGAGAGAAATATATATATATATACCACTAGCAGTATTGTATTGTGGATTTCTATTTGGTTGAGTTGCATGTTATACAAAATACTACAGAGTGTATTTAATTGGATTATTTTAATGTTAGTTTTAGAAGTGAAAAATGAAATTGAAAGCAAAGGCCATGCCAGATAAAATGGGAAAGACATAAAATATTGTTGTTGTTGAAGAAGCAGACTATGCTTATAATGTTTATGGAGATTAGAGCCACTATACTCTTCCTTTTTCTCCTTTTCATTTTTGTACTCTTTGTTCTTTAAATCATTTAACAATTCAACTTTTTTTTCTTCTTTTTTTGTGTGTGTTTTCTTGATCTGGATTCTTTTGTTCGACACTTTTCTTGAAGTGTTTTTTTTTTTGGTTAGTTTTAACTGTTTTGTGTGAGTTCCAAGTTCTTGATTTTGTGTTTCTTGAAGTGGGGTTATTTTTTTCTTGGAGTTTTTAGTTAGTGTTAACTGTTTTTATTTGAGTGCCAAGTTCTTGATTTTGTGTTGCTTGAAGGCGTTCTTTGTTTTTTGGTAAGTTTTAACTGTTTTATTTGAGTATCTAGTTCTTGATTTTGTGTTTTTTTTTTCTTCTTCGAGTTTTTGGTAAGTTTTAACTGTTTTATTCGGGTACCAAGTTTTGAATTTTGTGTTTTTTTTCCAATGAAAAATTGGATATTGGGAACTATTGTTGAAGATTCTGGGATTGGTTGAGCTTTGTGTCTTTAGTTTGGTCAAAAGCACTTTAATTTTACTCCTTATTTGTTCAAGATTTTATACTTCCTAGTCCATGCCATTGGTGTACGTACCAAAAGACTTGGTTTGACTAAATTACTGTCATCTGTTTTCCCCCTCCCCAGTATTTAGTGATTTTTTGGGGAAAAAAAGAATAAAATTACCAACTGTAACTTGCAGAAAGGAAAAAGAAGAATCCACCACCATTTTTGTTGTGGGTTTTAATAGTTTCCATTGTGTTTAGATAGACAGATTAGGAGAAAAAGTCATAAACTTTAATCAGTTTGAGGTAGAATTGGTTATCATGCTTGGTGGGGTTGTTTGTTGCCAGTCTATGGGAGTACCTAAAAGTTCAATTCTTGATTTGATTGCGAAAGTTAAGTCTTGGATTTCGTGGGGAACGAGTGGTCCAACTTCCTTGGATTGCAGATTAAACATGGATGTTGACAGTAGCAAAACTTGTTGGGAATGCAAGATGAAGTTTACTGATTCTTGCAACAAGTACAATTGCCAAGTTTGCAATGGTGTTTTCTGCAGTGATTGTTGTATGCACAGTTATGGATCTTTGGATGTCGTTACATCTGGATCAGAAGGGACAATTGTTGATATAAAGTCTTGCAGGTTTTGTTCTGAGTTAAGGATTTGGAATAAAGGTGTTGGGAAGTATAGAGGCAAATTTTATCCTTCTGAGTTTCATGGAGGAAGCCTAGAATCAACATCACCAAATTTCAGTAGTGATAGATTTGATGGTTATTCTTCACATACACCAGTTAAGAGTAGTTTTACAACCTTTTCAAGTCATCCATCTCTGATATCTCTACGTCACTCACCAAGCAGGTACTGGAACAAGGTTATCATATTGTAGAATTTTCTTTCTTTTTTTGGTTATCAACTTTGTTATCAAGGTGATGTGCATTTCAAATGTGTTAATATATTGAATGGACGAACATATATCCTTATTATGTTTTCTCAAGATTTGTTTTGGATTGGTACCCAGAGATGTTATATCTTAAGTAGCAGATGGTGGTGCTAATATGAGATGATGTACTCAGATTTGATGGTTATCTTGAGCTGAGGGTCTATCGGAAACAACCTCTCTACTTCCCAAGGTAGGGGTAAGATCTGGGTACAACTCGACCCTCCTCAGACCCTATTTGTGAGATTACACTGGGTATGTTGTTGTTGTGTCATTTCTAAGTTCCTTTCTAGGATACTCAGCTTTCGATCATCAACTCGCATTTCTTTTAGTTGATTTGGGAGCTCAATTGTATTTGTACTTATAAGCTGTTTATGGGACCAAGAATTTGGTACTCTTGTTGGAATGAAATTTGTCTCTTTTGCTAATAATTTCAGGAGTGATGAAGACGAAGGAGGGGATTCAACAAATCAATTTTTTAGTCCGTCGAGTAGCTATTTTCATGATACTCCAGATATAGATTCGAGTAGTGTTAGTACTAGACATGAATTTTACAGTTTAAGGTCAGCTGGATCAAGTCCATCAGACAGCCCCTCTGGGATTCGTTTTACTTCCAATAGAGTTGGGCATTCTGTACAGCAAGATCGGAATGAGACCCTAAGGTCTCTAAATGATGGTCCCTTTGATCAAGAAGCCTCGTATGTTTTAAGAAGGCTTGAGAAAGGGACGAAGGATCCAGAGACTGCTGATGACAGTGTTGAAAATTTGTCCAATCACAACCAGTTAGAGAAGCAGCAAAAGCCATTCGATCTTAGAAATAGTGATCTCATATGGTTTCCTCCTCCACCGGATGAAGATGATGAGGCAGAAAATAATTTCTTCACATATGATGATGAGGACAATGAAATTGGAGTGTCGGGTGCAATATTTTCTTCAAGTGCGAGCCTTACTACCATGGATAAAGAGCATGTCAATCACAAGGAACCTATGAAAGCTGTTGTACAAGGCCATTTCAGGGCTCTAGTCTTACAGCTATTGCAAGGTGAAGGAATAAAGTCAGGGAAAGAAAGCGGTGCTGATGACTGGGTTGACGTAGTTACATCACTAGCATGGCAAGCTGCGAATTTTGTGAAGCCGGATACTAGTGAAGGAGGCAGCATGGATCCAGGTTATTATGTAAAGGTTAAATGTCTAGCTTCTGGAAGCCCAAGGGAGAGGTATCATGCATCTTTTCTTAAACATTTGCGTCTTAATCTTGGTTAGTCATGTCTCATCATTCAGCTTGTTTCAATGCAGCACCTTTGTTAAAGGAGTAGTCTGTACAAAGAATATTAAACACAAGCGCATGACTTCACACTGCAAAAATGCTAGATTGCTTTTATTAGGAGGATCACTTGAGTACCAAAGAGTTCCCAATCAGTTGGCATCTTTTAACACTTTATTGCAACAGGTAGTTGGTTGATTTTTCTATCTTTCTATGACTGAGATAAGAGTAATTAGGGACAAGTTTATGAGTCCTATTATCCTAACAGGAAAGAGAGCATCTGAAGATGATTGTTGCAAAAATTGAGGCCCACCGTCCTAATGTGCTACTTGTGGAGAAAAGTGTATCTTCTCATGCTCAGGAGTATCTACTGGCAAAAGAGATCTCTTTGGTGTTGAATGTTAAGAGACCACTGCTGGAACGGATAGCCAGGTGCACTGGTGCTCTTATAACCCCGTCTATCGATAACATAACCACGGCAAGATTGGGATATTGTGCGCTCTTTCACTTAGAAAAAGTTTCTGAAGAGCATGAACCTCCAAACCAGTTCAACAAGAAACCATCAAAAACTTTGATGTTTTTTGATGGTTGTCCTAGACGTTTAGGTTGCACGGTAATTTTCTCTGCCTCATATCCAACGTTATTTTTTCTTCTGCTAAAATTTTTAATGTTTGAGTTCTAGTTAAGACTTATATCATGCATATCTCATAAGTACGTTGGATCTAAAAAGTACCTTGTGCTAAAATTATGAAACTTCTCTATGGCGTAGCGCTTTAATATTCTCTTATTTATTGCCTATGTCTACTATTTATGCAGAACATCCTCGACCACTCTTACTAAGAAACTTAAAAGAAGCCTCAGAAACAGAACAAAGGGTGGACATTTTGTTCTGCTTGTTTTCTCTTTCCTTGAATGACTAAATTTATAATTTCACCTTCTTGTCATGTAATTTATTTGGAAGTGCCTTTACACCAGTCTTTGAGCGCGACATATCCTCTTCTTTCCACATTTTTGAATCCACAATATATAATACTGGTTATAGCTGTGCTTGCAATTCAAAATGACTTGAATTCCACACTTGTGCTTAATGCCAATTCTGCAGTTTCATGTTTCCAAGAGCAATAATAACAAACATTCGAGATATGCTTATTGATGTAGTGTTATTTGGGGCATCGTAATGTTGTAATTGCAAAGAATCAGTGGTCCTACTGTTCACGGCAAACCTTCACATATTGTGCAAGCTATATCATGGAAAGTAAGTACTCCTTCCGTTTCATTTTGTTTGGCCTGTTTTGACTTGGCACGGATTTTGAGAAAGTAAAGAACAAAATTCAATTATGTGGTCTTAAATTAAAGATATGTCAAAAGTATCAAAATGCCCTTTAATCTTGTGGTCTTAAACATGCCATTTGGAAAGTTGAAATTAAAGAGTTGCTGAAAAAGGAAATAGTCATTCTTTTTGACATGGACTAAAAAGGAAACTAGGCCAAACAACTTGAAACAAAGGCAGTATTTTTCTTCAAGGAAAGGCAAAAACTTTTTTCCTTGGGAGCAATGAGAGGGACAAGAGAAGGCAGTATAAGCCATAGAAACCATAGATTGAATTGGTCGATTCTTGTACAATCCAAATGATACACTTGAGCAAAATCAAATGCTCTAATCTTTCTGTTTGATCTATGAATACTTCTGTACAAAACAGACCTACGTCATACCTCCAAAATACCTATACTTTATAATATCACCTTTCCTTTTAAATTTAGACTCCGTTGCCTCTGCCGTCTCTTCAATCTTTCATATTATTAATCATTTGTCTTCATATAATAGTTATATTGGGCTTTGTCTGATGACTTTCTGTATCACTTGTACATTCTCAATTCCAATTAGTGGACATTTTACAAGAGCTTGGTGAAATAGTAATGATAACTTATAGCGTACACCATCTGCTATAGTAGATTATTGCTCTAGTAAAATTTGGTAGGTTGCTCATGCTTCAATCATCTGTAGCTCGTCATCAGGTATCAGTCTTAAATGCTGTATTGATTTTGAAAATGCTGAATGAACTTCCATTCTGTTATTTAGTCACTGAATTGATGCCTACTGGGGTCTTTTCTGCCCATAATGATTCTCTGAGCTAAAAAATATTAACAAAGGAAAAAAATGATCTTCAGACTGTGCGTGGTCATAAAGAATTAGCAGTTGTATCTTAGTTTAATAACAAGAGGCTGAATACGTAAGCAGATGTTAGTTATCCTTTCATTTGACATTTTGTAGGTCTTGCTGAGGGGTTTGTGTTGTGAAGAGCTCAAGAAGGTGTTTCAGTATGCAGTCTTCGCAGCATATCATCTGTCCCTTGAGACATCTTTCCTTGCTGATGAGGGTGCTAGTCTACCTAAAGTTTCTGTAATACCCTCAATTGCCATACCAGAGATGGCATCTGCTGATAATGCTATTTCAGTGATTTCTCATACTGCTTCCCCGACAAGACATCGGAGAGTTACTAATGACCCACATAATCGTGTTGGATCTTCCAGCTGCAATGTGGACATTGGTTTACCAGCATCGTTGGTGGAGCATCATTACCCTCCTTTTAAAAGTCCACCTACGCAAGATGATTCTTTAGGCAGAAATGTTCTCTCTACTGCATGCCTTGAAAATTTACCATTGTTTCATACACATGTACCTGTTGAATCTGTTGAAATAAAAAGTCATACCAGTGAAGAATCAGGAGTAACTTTAGGTCAAGGGGAGAGTCAACTAAGAGAATCACCAGAGCTGTCAAAGCTTGAGATATCAGATGAAATTGATGAATTATTTTCAGCTGCTGACAGTCATCAAAGCATATTAGTATCATTTTCAAGTCAACGTATTCTAAATGGAAGTGTATGTGAACGTTCTCGGCTTCTTCGCATAAAGTTTTATGGCTCTTTTGACAAGCCACTTGGACGATATCTTCAGGATGATCTTTTTGGTCAGGTAAAAGTTGAGAGAAATCATCTTGTTATGTCCAATGTTAGTACTTTCGTGATATTTATGTGTTGCACTTCATATTCCAGATTCCTTCCTGTCAAGCATGCAAGGAGCCAGCTGAGGACCATGTCATTTGTTATACGCACCATCAAGGGAACCTTACTATACATGTTAGACGGCAACCATCAGTAAAGCTGCCTGGTGAGTGGGACAACAAGATATGGATGTGGCATCGATGCCTCAAATGTTCACATATAGAAGGAGTACCACCAGCAACTCGCAGAGTAGTAATGTCAGATGCTGCTTGGGGACTCTCATTTGGGAAGTTCTTGGAACTTAGTTTTTCAAATAATGCAACTGCCAACCGTGTTGCTAGCTGTGGTCATTCTCTCCAAAGGGACTGCCTCCGGTTTTATGGGTGCGTGCTATACATTAAGAATGTAGTTTGTCGTCTGCCAGTAATATGCACTCACTCCGATCATTCAATTGTTGATTTGCACTGCTGCAATTTAGAGAAATAATATTTTCCATTTGCCTTTACAGGTGCGGAAGTATGATTGCAGTCTTCCGCTATTCTCCTATTTATATTCTGTCAGTTCATCTACCCCCATCAACTCTTGTGTTCAGTAGCTACAAAGAGCAGGAGTGGTTACAGAAAGAAACAGATGAGGTGCTATAAGTTTCGAAAACATTCCCCATTATCTTGCAATGATGCTGCGTGTTTAGGATTTTTCTGGTTTTCTCTTTTTTTTTTTAAGCTTCCGATAGCTCTTATTAATACTATCTTATGTTTCTTGTAGCTACTGTGCAAAGCCAAAACCTTGTATGCAGAGATATCCAGTGCTTTCCGCAGGGTTGGAGAGAAATATTCCTCTTTAGAACACAATCTATCTGATAAAACTGAGCTGGATGACTGCATCATGGAGTTAAAAGACTTACTTATGAAAGAAAAGAGCGATTACCATGTAAGCACCAGCACCAGCACCAGTTGGAGATTAATGTCTAATACTTACACATGTTCCTTTCATAGATAATTATGTATTCAAGCATGTAGGATAAATGCATTCTCTTCCTTACATCTGCTGGTTCTGTTTGTTTCTACAACAGGACTTGCTTCAAACTGCTGATGCAGAAACTTCTGAACGAGGGAAAGCATCGGTTGACATTCTTGAACTTAATCGCTTGAGGCATTCCCTCGTGATTGCTTCACATGTTTGGGATCGCCGGCTTTTATCTGTGGAATCTTTCCTCCAAGAGAGCTTTGGTTCAGCGGGTTCAGAGGATACTGGATCTTTTAGTGAGGTGATAGATTGGAGAAATGACATGTTTCTGAAGAATGACCCTCTCGAGCATGTCTATGAAGAGTCCGAACCTGAATACTCAAATTTAGATGAATATCCTGAGAAATCATTTCAGTCTGAACAGGAGGAGACTCATGAGTCACCTTGTGGACTGGAAGACTCCATGTTTACCTCATGCGAGTTCGAGAAAACGCAGGATATGCCGGTGGAAGGAGAGAATGCTGTTAATGGGACATCCTTGGAACGAGCTCCTTCAGCTGGTTCTGTTCTTTCTGATCAGATAGATTCTGCTTGGACTGGTATTGATCGATCTCCCAAAAAAGCTCAGTTAAATATGACATTACAAAGAAATGGATCTGAAGCTGCTCCTTTCAGGCACCTGAGTCAACTTGACTATCCTACTATTGCAAGGCTAAAATCACCAGCAAGAGTTAACTCCTTCGACTCTGCATTGAGACTACAAGAAAGAACCAGGAAGGGCTTGCCGCCTTCTTCACTGCATTTATCAGCAATTAGATCTTTTCATGCTTCTGGAGACTATAGAAATATGATCAGAGATCCAGTTTGTAGTGTTCAGAGAACTTATTCTCAAATGTCTCCCAATGATGCTCAGAAGTTTAATCTCCTAATGAATTCATCACCCTCATTTATTTCTTATGCAGCTCTTACACATGATGGAGCCAGGTTAATGGTTCCACACCATGGCTTCAATGACATTGTAGTAGCTGTTTATGACAATGAACCTTCTAGCATAATATCCTATGCTCTTACTTCCAAGGAGTATAAGGACCGGGTAACTGATAAGCCAAATGTACCTGAAGCTGAAAGGGGTTGGAACGCGAATGGCACCAGGAAGGAGGATGGTGTGGCCTCTAATGTTTCAAGATGGCAGTCTTTTGGCTCTTTAGACATGGATTATATCCATTACGGAGGCTATGGTCCGGAAGATGCTTCCAGTACAATTAGTTCCTTCTTTGCAGATTCCAAGACTTCCCCACACCTAAGGATCTCTTTTGAAGACGAATCTTCAAATGCTGGGGGAAAGGTGAAGTTTTCTGTCACTTGTTACTTTGCTAAGCAGTTTGATGCTCTCAGGAAGAAATACTGTCCTGATGAACTGGACTTTATACGATCTTTAAGCCGTTGTAAGAGATGGACCGCTCAAGGCGGAAAGAGCAATGCTTATTTCGCTAAGTCATTGGATGAAAGATTCATAATAAAACAAGTTCAGAAAACTGAGTTAGAATCTTTTGAAGAATTTGGACCGGACTACTTCAAATATCTTACAGATTCTGTTAACTCAAGAAGCCCAACTTGCCTTGCTAAAGTTCTGGGAATATATCAGGTTGGACTCCCTTTTTCTCTTTGTGCCTGTGCTATGCCAGCTTCATTTGGTGGTGAATAGAAATGCTTCTCCTTTTATTTTGAAAATGTCAATGTGGTGCCGAATCTTATTTTAATTCATGTTGTTATATGCTAGATTTCAGTCAAATACTTTGAAGGAGGCAGGGAGACAAAAATGGATTTGATTGTGATGGAGAATCTCTTTTTTGGAAGAACTATATCTAAGGTCTATGATCTTAAGGGTTCTCTACGATCCCGTTACAATGCAGACAAAACTGGGGCAAACAACGTGCTGTTGGACTTGAATCTTTTAGAAACGTTGCGCACCAAACCTATATTTCTTGGAAGCAAAGCAAAAAGAATCCTGGAGAGAGCTGTTTGGAATGATACATCCTTTTTGGCGGTAGGCTGCTTGGCTTCCAACTTTGAGTGTCAAGATTTCTTTTAAATATAACGATGACTACTACTGAGCCTCAGTTCAAACAAGTTGGGATCGGCTATATGAATCCTCACTGACCAACTTTCTCCATTAAATCATCTCAGGTCATCATTATACAAAATGTTCTCGATATGTCCTACTGGCATAAGAACCTCTAATAGGGCTAAAAGACTCCTAGAAAGCAGAGTATCTCAAGTACTCCCTCCGTTCCTAAATAAGTGATCTTTTTAGCTTGGGCGCACCCCTTAAGAAAACAGTCATATCTAGATGACAAAAAGCATTTTTAAACTTACCCTTGATAAATACCTTGAAAAAGATGCAACTCTTTAGTAGTTTCTTGGTTATGTCAAACCATCTTTATTTGAAGAAGGATAAAATTGGGAAAACATCACTAATGTCTTCTTTATTATCTAAAGGATCACTTATTTAGGAACAAAATAGAAAGGCTAAAAGAGCATTTATTTAGGAACTGAGAGGGAGTACTATGAAAAAGATCTGATAATGGAGGGTACACTAGTCTTCTTTGGTTTGGTGAGCACTTTATCAGGGAATACTGTAAGTTGTAATTATTTGTCTCCCAGTAATTTTATCAGGGTACACTGGGTATGTTGTTGTTCCTGTTCATGGGTGTCCACATACGAGTCCGCGTGTGAGTATGTGTAGAGCCTTTTGGGGTTTTAGCAGGGATTGGAGACCATACCCATACGGTTTTGCTGTGCGAGAGTAGCAAGGAGCAAATCTCTTACTAATCAAATTTAGGAAATCCAGCAGAAATTAGCCACTCTACTGAATTGAGCTTTGAACTGCAGGAAGGAAAAATAGCTGGACTTGCAGGCTTGAAATTTTTAGATTTATCATCTAACTTGGTCTACGCAAAGTTGTAGACTAATGGGATTTTACTCGTTACACAGCTGTCTAATATTTTAAAGATTTGCTGACCAATTCTAAACATTAATTTGTTGTGTACCTAATATGGCATATCTAGAAATTGTCTGGTTTTCAGTCTATCAGTTGCCATGAATAGTATACGAAAACCCAAGTGTGTTGCTGTTTTATCCAAGGAAGTGCACAGCAATATACAGTACAGAATTCATCTGAATCATTCTTTGTAACGGGAGATGTATGACTTATTGCTAAAAGTTGATTCATTGTGATAGCGATATTATAGTCTGACACTGTTGTATGTTCTCTAGGGTAAGGAATGTTTAGGTTGGCACACTGCTACATGATAAAACGTTTTCTGGAGTGGAACGGGGTAAAGTGATTGAACATGTTCTCTTTAGCTGGTTTATAGTTGTTTATTAGTGCTGAAGTAAAATGCTTTGTACTTTGGAACCTGCTCCATGCTGTTCAGTTGCCACTTTCTCTTCTTTATGCATATAGTTTGAGCAATGACTAATGAAGTTGCTCTTCTTGCCAGTCGGTTGATGTGATGGATTACTCTTTGCTAGTTGGGGTGGACGAAGAGCGCAAGGAGCTAGTCTTAGGGATCATTGATTTCATGAGGCAATATACTTGGGATAAGCACTTGGAGACATGGGTTAAGGCATCTGGCATACTTGGGGGACTAAAGAATGCATCACCAACTATTGTCTCCCCGGAACAATACAAAAAAAGATTCAGAAAAGCGATGACAAGCTATTTTCTCACTGTGCCTGATCAATAGTCATCTTAAATTCATTACAAGAACTTCCTGTCAATAAGCAAAACCAAATTGGTTTTTGCAAATAACAGGAAAGAAAGTTGATAAATTCCAGTTAGTCCATTATGTTCTTTTTCTAGTGTAGGATAGAAATCAAATAGCCCCTTAAGAGGGTATAGAAATAGGGAACTTGTATAATGTACATTTGATCATTTGTACATTTACAGGCTTCATCAAGAAAATTGATCAAGCTTCTTTTTGGCAAACCACTTTGATTACTTCTCCCATCCCCTACAAATTTCCCTTGATAATTGCTACTATTATACATTGTATTATCATTGTTAACATTGTGTTTTTGGACTTTGATTAAGTGTAAGGTTTTCTTTAAATGACCTACTCTAGGTCGCATGGGGAGATGATGCAGTAAGGGCAGTCCGGTGCACAAAATATCTTGGCACTTATGTTCATAATGATGTCATGCTTGCCTTTGGCACTCCGGAGAAGCAAATCTTGATTGAACCTATATTTGCTCAATGGATACAATCCGCTCATGGTAAAACTTCATATGGGTTCGATGTACTTTTATCGTCAACGAGTGGCCCAACATTCAATGCGGGTCGAAGCATCTGGTTGCCGGGTTGGTTAAATGCTGTTAATGAAAATAGTAATTCATTATTCTTAACGATAGGTCCTGGAGACTTTTTAGTTCATCATGCTATTGCTCTTGGTTTACATACAACTACATTGATCTTAGTAAAAGGTGCTTTAGATGCACGTGGTTCCAAGTTAATGCCAGATAAAAAGAATTTCGGTTATAGTTTTCCGTGCGATGGCCCAGACGAGGTGGTACTTGTGATATTTCGGCATGAGATGCGTTTTATTTGGCAGTTTTTTGGATGTTAAATACTATTGGATGGGTTACTTTTTATTGGCATTGGAAGCACATCACATTATGGCAGGGTAACGTTTCACAGTTTAATGAATCTTTCACTTATTTGATGGGCTGGTTAAGGGATTATTTATGGTTAAACTCTTCACAACTTATCAATGGATATAACCCTTTTGGTATGAATAGTTTATCGGTTTGGGCATGGATGTTCTTATTTGGACATCTTGTTTGGGCTACTGGATTTATGTTCTTAATTTCTTGGCGTGGATATTGGCAAGAATTGATTGAAACTTTAGCATGGGCTCATGAACGCACACCTTTGGCCAATTTGATTCGCTGGCGAGATAAACCAGTGGCCCTTTCCATTGTACAAGCAAGATTGGTTGGATTAGCTCACTTTTCTGTAGGTTATATATTCACTTATTCAGCTTTCTTGATTGCCTCTACGTCGGGCAAATTTAGTTAATTAATGTGTGTATCCGCGATAATCTCATTTCTTTCAACGGAGAGGGGGTTCACCTTCTTCTATTTCTACATCTAGGATTCGACTTTTATCATGGATACTAATAGGAATTCAACCATTATGGCAAAGAAAAGTTTGATTCAGAGGGAGAAGAAGAGGCAAAAATTGGAACAGAAATATCATTCGATAAGTCGATCCTCAAAAAAAGAAATAAGCAAGGTTCCGTCGTTGAGTGACAAATGAGAAATTTATGGAAAGTTGCAATCCCTACCACGGAATAGTGCACCTACACGCCTTCATCGACGTTGTTTTTTGACCGGAAGGCCGAGAGCTAACTATCAAGATTTTGGACTATCTGAACACATACTTCGTGAAATGGTTCATGCATGTTTGTTGCCAGGAGAAACAAGATCAAGTTGGTAAGGATTAATGCTTCATTTCTATTTCTATGGTTGATGATCATAGAAGCCCCTTTACCATTCTGTATAAATGGGCTATTCTATTTGTACAAATAGGGTGGAGGGGCGCATTTTATCCTTGCTTATCTATTAGTTTTCAGTTCTTATCTTCGGCGCGGGGTAGAGCAGTTTGGTAGCTCGCAAGGTTCATAACCTTAAGGTCACGGGTTCAAATCCTGTCTCTACAACATCTTGTTTTTCCAAACTATTTTAGGGTTGACTCTAGTAACTAGTAATTAATTCCCGCCTTTCGCTTTTTGGGGGTGGAAGGCAAAAGAAAACGTAGGGAAGGGATAGAATCACTACACTATCACGGCCAACTATACCAAATCCTTAATTTAAGGATATATTTAATGCTATTTATGAAATTAAATAATAAATATTAAAAAAATTACTTTATCTTGGATCTTGGGCGGATAGCGGAAATCGAACCCGCATCTTCTCCTTGGCAAAGAGAAATTTTACCATTCAACCATATCCGCATTTTTTTTGTTCTTGATACACAATATGTACCCACATATATGATATATAACCGGATCTTATTTGTGCAATGCCGGGACACATATTCTCTTCGGAACGATTCCAATTATTTTTTTAATTGTATTCTTTTTATTCAAGAAGTTTGACCCCTTCTAATTTTTGTGTTTTCTTTATTTGATTTGCATTTTCTTTGGGGACTTAGATTCAAATTTAATGTGTCTCACAATCGAGAAAAATTAAGGGGGCATTTTGGGTCTGCGACGAATAGGTTCAAGAGATGAGAGAATTAAGGATACCCACCAGAAAGACTAATCCAATCCATAAGGATGTACCAAAAAATACAACATTTTTGTTACTTGACCAGCCATCAGGAGAAGGAAATACAACGGGTACGCTAATCAATAAGATTAATGAAGTAGCAATTAATGCAAAAACAGCCAATTGGAAAGCAAGAGTCATGCTTTTAATCCTCCAAGCTACCAACAAATGAACTATATACCATTTGATCCCTCTATCAGCCAAAAAATATTAATTGTGATAAAATATGTCATCGAGGGATTTTACTTTATCATGAATCCATTGATTCTATATGACTTATTACTACTCCCCCTTTCGCACTTTATTCGTACATGGAGTGGGGCGGAGAGAGGAGAGAAATGGAACTTTATTTTTTATTTCACAAATGGGCATGCTAGATCATATATCTATATACGGATAGATAGATCGACCGGTGGGTTCGCACCTGAGACCTTTCTACAGATAGTGGGGGTATCCATCCCTATAGCCATGTTCTATTCGGAGGAATAAAATAAAAATAGTCTTTCGGAAAGATGGCTGAGTGATTGATAGCCCCGGTCTTGAAAACCGGTATAGTTTTGAACAAAGAACTATCGAGGGTTTGAATCCCTCTCTCTCCTTTTTTGCTAATTGAATAGATTTTTTTCTTTAGTGGTTTTGCCCAATCTGCTATCCGAAAGAAAGGGGAATGGCTCGGCTATCCCACCTAGCCAAGCCAGAAAAATAGATTCGATATAAATTAGATAAAATGAGTAGAAAAAAAAAGAAAAAAGGAATACTTAAGCTGATTCCAAGATGTATGATTGAATCAAAGTGATTTGTACTTCATTCAAGCATTGGATCTCCTATCTCATCTCAATTAAGAGGGGCCATGAAAAGAACAGGTTCAAGGTCACGATCAATTCTTTTTTCAAATCCTGCTGCAGCTGCACGGGCCCTTCCCGCGTGCCACAAATGACCTACGAAGAAGAAGAATCCTAGAACAAAATGAGAGGTAGCTAACCAACTTCTAGGAGAGACATAATTGACTGCATTGATCTTGGTAGCTACACCACCCACGGAATTTAAAGAACCTAAAGGAGCATGAGTCATATATTCCGCGGAATGTCGTTCCTGCCAAGGTTGTATGTCTTTTTTCAACCTACTCAAGTCTAACCCATTTGGACCCCTTCGAGGCTCTAACCATGGAGCACGCAAATCCCAAAAACGCATAGTTTCTCCTCCAAAAATGACTTCTTCGGTTGGGGAACGCATTAGATATTTACCTAAACCAGTAGGTCCTTGAGCGGATCCCACGTTAGCCCCAAGGCGTTGGTCTCTAACTAGAAAAGTAAATGCTTGAGCTTGAGAAGCTTCTGGTCCAGTAGGTCCGTAAAATTCACTAGGATAAGCGGTATTATTGAACCAGACAAAACAACAAATAATGAAACCAAAGACGGCTAAAGCCCCTAAACTATAAGATAAGTAAGCCTCTCCAGACCATACAAGAGCGCGTCGAGCCCATGCGAAAGGTTTGGTTAAGATATGCCAGATTTCACCAAGTATACAAATGGAACCTAACCATACATGTCCTCCGATTATATCTTCTAAATCGTCCACACTAACAATCCATCCTTCCCCTCCAAAAGGGGATTTTAGTAAATAACCAAATATGATACTCGGGCTAAGGGTCAAGTTGGTAATTTTTCTTACATCTCCCCCTCCCGGAGCCCAGGTATCATATACTCCCCCAAAATAAAAAGCCTTGAATACTAGAAGAAAAACACCTAGACCTAACAAGATTAATAGGAGTTTGGGGAAAGGCAGCAACCCAAGATGTGTGATGTAGATATCTTAAGCTAATTCAAGTATCGTTGGTTCTCCGATTTGAACCCGTGATCTATAGGTTACACAAAATAATAAAGGTTCTCCGATTCGAACCCGTGATCTATAGGTTACACAAAATAATAAAGGTTCTCCGATTCGAACCCGTGATCTATAGGTTACACAAAACAACTTTATCTTTGTTCCAGCGCTCCCCTTTCATGCTTTGGTGGAGTAAGGGATCAATGTTTTCTTCTTGCACTTTCGTGTTCAGGTTTAAGTCAAGTCGAGTGAAGAACCATGTAAAGGAGAAGTCGGTTAAGTATATCCCGAAGACGTGTGCTTTGTACATTTGTTGAATCAACATCAACTCCGCTAACCAATTCTCTTCTTGCTTGAAATGTACTAGTTTTTTTTTTAGAAAGACAACCTTTCACTAAAAAATGAGCTCAACGGCCTAGAGGGTACCACATCATGTGGAATACCTACGGCTTGTTGCAAGACTTATTTTTTAATATGGGTCATAAGACGAGCAACTTTACGTGATCAACATCGGGCACAAGGGTCCTGATACTATCCTATCCAGGTCTGAAGAACTTCACACTGAAGGTATGGTGTATGAAAAAAAAAAGTGCAAGAAACGAAGAAAAAAAAAGGACAATCTTTTGATGCTTTTATGCAATCTGGAAGGTACATTTTTTAAAGGTTCATATAATCTCATATGATTAAGCTTAAGCTTCATATGTAGTTATCAAAGAATAGGCTAAAGGCTCAACGAGGCTAACTAGGATCATCCATTGTGGGTAGGTACAACAAAGGATAAAGAAATAGGTTAATAAAAAAAAATACCTATATAATCTCCTAAAGTAAACATTTCTCATTTCGCTTTGTAAACACACTAGACAAGTCTAGACATCAATATAAAAGCACGAAAAAACAACAAACACCTCACATACATGTCACACGTTCAACTAAAGAAGGATCCATATATAATCTAAATCAAGCAAATAACAAGAGTTCAAATTTAAGCTAAATATCACATACGAGTCAAGTAAAAGTGCCTAAGTGTCTCAAGAAAAGTTATTCAATTTTTTTTCTAAACATGTTTTCATTCTCAAAACCAACTTGCATCATTCAGTCATGTGTAACATCTAACAAGAGCACCCACATTCAATGGGTCCTAAAGACTATCTAACTCCTAACGACTTACTTTTCCCTCAGGAAGATCATCAACCATCCATCGTTAAAAAGTGGGTGAAGTATGCTCAACTAAAGAACTAAAAAGTTAAAAACCAACTGTAACACCCCAGATTTTTATCCTTGAAAAATCCCTGAGATTTGAACTCACTGCCCAACATACGACTCACTATACGAGTCGTAAGATCTCTTTATGGGTCTTAAGATCCCAATCATAGCCTGACCAGTCTGCTAGCCTAAAGTTTTTGTTGTGAATATGACTAGGGGTTACGAGTCGTAATGAATCTATAAGCATTATAATGTACCAATCATAGGGTGACCAATGTATACCCTAAATATAATACCCCATATTTCCCTAGCTTAATTTAAGTCTTAGTACATGAGTAATCCCATGTAAAATTTTAAAATACTTAGTATTTTTCAGTTTAGAAACTACTGTTGCGTAGAAGATTCAATTAGTTTTTTAACGATATAAAATTCGCCCAAATCCAATACCTGGACGAAGAGTTATAGCATATTTTGTAAAGAAGAGTGCCAAATTGGCACCCAGCGCGTTGCGGAGACCAGCCAAATGACAATGATCATTTTCCAGTGAGCTAACGCGATACCACCGCATCGCGCCACCAACCAATTTTCCAATTGTCAATTTCTAGTGTTGCTCTGTGATAATGGCGCGTCGCGCCAAGGCCCAGTTTCCCATCCAGTGAGGCACCACGATGGCACCGCGTCGCGCCGTCAGCCCAGTTCCCAGTTGTCCACTTTCCAGTGGCACGATGCGATTGTGCCGCGTCGCGCCAGGTGCCAAAATTGAATTTTCAGTGACGATTTAAATCTTTTCCAGGGGTACTAGGGTCTTTTTCCATGACCCAGATCAACCTTAAACACGAATTTATGCCCTAAATACCCTATTATGTCATTATTCCCCCACTTTCTCCCAAGAAATGAATCATTCTCTCTCAAGAGGCAAAAACCCTAGCTTCAAGAATCAAGGTCAATCCTCAAGAAATCTTCTAAGAACCTTCAAGAACTCTTCTTCTCAGGTATGTTAGGTGTTCATTCATGGGTCCCTTTCACCCGTGAAGTCCAAGAACCCCTTTTAAACATACAAGATCTCAGATTCATGATTTCCATATTTTAATTAGATTGAATTCATGTTCATGATATTAGCTGGGTTTTAATCCATGATTTAATTGCAAGTTTCATGAAAATTGAATAACATGTGTGATAAATATGTGATTATATTGATAAACCCTTGAATTTACAAATTGATTAATGTATCATGATGTTCATGTGGTGGCCATTATCATGTAAATAAGCCATGTTTCCCAAGTGTTTGCTAAATCGCCTATGTGAAGTAAATAGTGGAATCATGACATATTATTATGTGGTCCCAATCATGTACAAGCTTATGCCCTACAAGTGTTTGATGAAATACTTATGTGACTTGACTAGTGAAAGCATGACATGTTGTTATATGATCCCATCCATGCACAAGTTCATGTATATCAAGTGTTTGACAAAATGTTTAAATGAGTGTATTATTAGCAAGTAAGTATTGTTATGCCTTTATGATCATGTGATGTCTTTTTTTTATGCTATCGAGTCCTGGGGGCATTTAATACCCGACAATTTAGCTGTGTACCTAGAACCAGTGTTAGTTATAGAATAGTATCAGTCATGTACCAATCAGTAGAATTCAGTCAGTTACAGAACTCAGGAAAACTCAAAAAAACTCAGTATCAGTCCAGTCCAGTTCCGTATACTCAGTTCAGTGTCTTTCAGTTAGGAGTAAGATTTAGCACTGAGCGAGTGCAGGGATGATGGATTCCTCATCAGAGAGGCAGAGTCGTTAGTTGTAGTCCCTGTACTCCAGAACTGCGTAGCGAGCGCAGGATGAGGAGTCACCCATCAGACTAGGCTTGACTACCTCCCAGGGTCACCCGTTAAATTAGGCTTGGCTCCGCCCAGGTGTCACTCGTCAGTTAGGCTAGGTATCCTAGTTTTCCAGTATTAGTACCCGTGACACGGTATTAGCACCCTTCCAGTTGGGGTTACAGGTTGGACCCCAATCAATTCAGAGAGGGGCATGTTGGTTAGATGATTACCTCCCACAGTTTCAGTTTCAGTCTCAGTTTAGAATTCAGTTCAGTTTTACAGAATTAGGACTGTCAGACACAGTCAATCAGTATCAGTAAATCAATTATCAGTAACTTCAGATATTAGTTACTCTGTTATCAGAACTCAGTACTTAGCTTTAGAAAATCTAGGATACAGTATATATTTATGTATGTCCACAGTATTGCATACTCAGTGATTTCAGTAGTATCAGTTACTCACGTACTCTTACATTCAGTTACTCTATATCATTCAGTCAGTTACTGTTCATGCATATGAACCCTTGCATTCAACCTTACCTCATCTAGCATACCAGTATATTCCATGTACTGACGCATATTCTTTCTTTGCGCTATGATGTCTCATATCATAGGTTCGGATGCGCAGGTTCCCGACCGCACTTAGACAAATCCAGTCAGCAGTCGCAGATTTAGTAGTCAGTCCTTATCTATCGAGTATATGCTTTTATTTCAGCAATTCATTAGTTTAGTTATTGTATTAGTTGGAGTTAGTTGGGTGCTTGTCCCATCAACTCCATATTCAGACAGTTCAGTTAGAGGCTTTCAGACTAGACCAGTTTAGACAGTGTTTAGTTTTTAGATGTTTCTACCAGATGTTATTATTTATCTTTATTTAGATTTTGAACCTTATGGCAATTCAACCTAATTCTGCATTTATTTCAGTATTAGTATTCAGTGCTCACAGCAGATATCGGTCATGGGTTAGCTTGTGGTCCTTAGGGTCGTAAGCACTGTGTGGCGTCCAGGGTGTACTCTTGGGGCATTACACCAAATGCTTTTGTCATGACCCAAACCAAGGCTTGGCCATGACGGGCATCTCAAGTCCATCAGGGACTGGAGACCACCCTTAAACACCTAACCAAACAACACAATATCCCCAATGTCGGATGAATTTCGAAGATATAATAAGATAAGTTTAAAGAATAAAGGCTATTCTATAACCGACAACTATCGACCGGCCAAAACAACTGGCGAATATCACCCAAGTCTATGGTAATCCAAAAAAAGCCTTCTAATACAAGAACCAAAAACCAGTCTTGGTCGAGACATGTCCCCGACTCTTACAGATGATAATGAAAATTAAAATGATAATGTCAACGCTAATAAAACTCTCAACTTTAGTCTATGATAAGAACTGATTAAATGTCTAAGTCTTTCAAAGTATGAAAGCTCACCACAACGAACCAACGAACCAAGCCGATCCACCTAACTCTGTGCAGGAAAAGTAGAGGTATCTTTTTTGCCTGCATCGCGTGGGGATACATCGTCCAAAGATGGTTAGTAGGGTGAACACTAGCATGTAACTTGAGGATAAGGATAACATAATGTCATGATCAATAGTTCAAAATCATTCAAAACCAATACACATAATCAAATGCATATATATATATATATATCACATGGCGGGATAGGGAACAAGGCTTAATATGCACTTTAAAACTTTAGCCTAGATTGTGTAGCTCAACCATAATCACATAAGAAGGTACCCACGGTATATATGGGCCCAACTCTCCCTCAGCTAGTAGGGCTCAATGCGTATGACCACACGAACTAAAGGGTATACATATGCAGTATGGGGGACTCGAACCTCTCGGCATATCAAGGTGACACAAGCACCAAATCATGTAGTATAATGTGGGGGATACGAACCTCTCAATCATATGAAAATATTAAGGGGGACTCAAACCACCCGGTCATTTAGACCCCCGCGTCGGCCATCGCGGTTTCCAGTGTTAGCCCCTCAGGACCTCCACTTTCACAACTCAGCTATAGAGCCCTCATTAAAGCCCAATTAAAACAATTAGCACATACATTATCAATTATTGAACCATGATATACATTTAGGCATACATTATTGGTATCGTCATACCAACGATACTTCCAAAGTAACTTTAATATGCCACACCATTTACCATCACTTGGGGAAAATCACAATTCCCTTTGGTTCAATTATATATTTGCTTGGGGAATTACACAACCCCATAAGGTTTAATTCAACATCATTGTACTTTATTGACTTTTCACATTGTGCAATAGTTCAAGAGTAGTTCAATATGCATATTTTTCATATTCAAAACAAATTTCACAATATGGGGTTGGGGTCATAACCATTTCAAAAGTCACAAGTTTGGGAAATCACAATCCCTCGTCCATTCACTATTACCATGCATCAATTTGAATTTAAAACCACTGTTTAAACGTAACCCATGCAGGGATAAACATGAAACATCATATAAACAACAATTGTTCAAGACCCTCAACCCATGTTTTCAAAACTAACCTCAATACCATATGGACAACACTTTAAAACTCATGCTTTTAGCAAATTAATAATTAGAGAAGAGTAACATGCCTGAAATACCAATTTCCATGGAAATAATTCAAACCTTGAGCCCTTGGATGACCTACTTCTTAAAAACCCTTAGTACGACTGCTTAAGAGAATTTAAGAGAGATTTAGAAGTGATTGAGTACGTTATGAATGACAAATAACCCTTCTTAAGTGCTTTATGAATGTGCAGTTTTAATTGGGTGAGAAGGGAATTATCCAAAGTGCCCTTAATTTAAAACTAAAATTTAGCCGTCAGTGACTATGGGTCACTATACGACTCATATAGACTCATTACAACTGGTCATCACAAGTCGTAGCCAAAACAGTGTCCAAGGCACTCACAATCTGTTGACCCTATGACTTAACTACTATGACTCGTAATGGGACCTTACAACTCGTAGGGTCCAGTCACAATCAACCCAAAAACTATTTGGGGTATACACTGGACACTCTATGATTTACACCCAGCGACTCATAACGAGTCCTTATGACTCATAGTGAGCCAGTCGTACTCAGAGCATAACTCAACCACACACTTACTAATTTGGTTACAATTTGAGTTCAACAACTTGTCAAGACTCCCTACGACTAGTATCCCAAAGTCATACTCAGGACAACAACTCAAGCACCATTCACTGGACACCTTACGACTAGGGTCACATGATTGGTCAAGACTCCCTACGGCTCGTAGGGTGAGTCGTAGTCAAGACAGTGAGGATAATATTTTAGAAATTTTCAAGGACCAAAAACCCAGGGTGTTACATACTTCCCCTGCTAGGATCATTCATCCACAAATGATAGGACAAGGCATTTATTAGCACAATTTGACTCCAAATCCTTTAACAAAGACAGAAAATAAAGATACCAAGGGAATCACAATTTCCTTTAACAAAGTAAAAAATAAAGAGATTAAGGAATACACATACCTCAAGCACGATTTTACTAAATGGGGAACAAGAACGGATACTTGGACCTCCTCGGCTTCCCATGCAGCTTCCTCGACCTCTTGGTTCCTCCAAAGAACCTTTACCAAAGTTGCATCCTTGGTCCACAACCGAAGGACTTGCCAATCTAAAATCTCAATTGGGACTTCCTCATAGGACAAGGAATCCAAAATACCTACCTCCTCCAAAGGAACAACCATCGAAGGATCACCCAAAAACTTTCTCAATATCGAAATATGAAACACCGGATGAATTGAGCTCAAACTAGAAGACAACTCCATTTCATATGCAACATTACCAACTCTCTTCAAAACCAAGTACGGAATAACGTAACGGCGACTGAGCTTCCCCTTCCTATCAAACCATGTCGCTCCGTTCACGGGAGACACCTTCAAGAACATCCAATCACCAATATTGAACTCCAATTCCCTTTGCCTAACATCCGCGTAGGACTTTTTGTGGCTTTGGGCGGCCTTAAGTCTATCCCGAATCACCCTTTACCTTTTCCATGGCTTAGTGATCCAAATTAGGGCCAAATAACTTATTTTCACCAACCTCAAATCGACCAATAGGAGATCTACACCTCGTACCATATATAGCCTCAAATAGGGTTATGCCAATCCTAGAGTGATAACTATTGTTGCAGGCAAATTTATGAGAGGTAAGTGCTCAACCCAACTTCCACCAAAATCAAATAAACAAGACCAAATTATATCTTCCAAAGCCTGTCTTTTTCGCTTGCCTATCTATTTGCGGGTGGAAAATGGTACTAAGGGTTACCTTAGTCCCCAAACCTCTCTGAAACGACCTCCAAAAATGAGAGGAGAACTGAGTACATCGATCAGATATGATGGAAATTAGATCACCATGCAACTTTACGATCTCCTCAATGAACAACTTGGTATAATCCTCAAAAGAGAAATTAGTCCTCACTGTCAAGAAGTGAGAAGACTTAGTCATACTATCCACGATGACCCAAATCAAATCAAACTGCTGGCGAGACCGCGAAAGGCTAATAACAAAATCCATATTAATTATTTCCCATTCCATACCGGCAACTCAATCTCTTGAGTCAACCCACCAACCCTCAAGTGCTCCACATTCACTTGATGACACACCATGCACTTAGCCACTAATTTGGTGAAATCCCGCTTCATATTATTACACAAAAAAATCTCCTTAAGATCATGATACATTTTTGTTGAACCAGTATGATCCATATAATGCGACTCATGAGCTTCAACCAAAATTCTTTCCTACAACCCATCAATATCGGTAATACATAATCTACCTTGGTACCTCAAGATACCATCACCACCAATCTCAAAAACCATCACCTTCTACCTGTCCACAACATTCTTGATTTGTATCCAGATAGGGACCAACACTTGTTTCTCTTTCGCCTCTACACGATGACTTTGCCACCTCTTGAACAATCATTCCACCATCCTCGAAATCTAAGAGACAGACTCTAAGATTAGATAAATGGTGAATATACTTCACCAAATCCCTCTTATCCTCGTCTACATGAGATAATCTCCCATGGACAACCTGCTAAGAGCATCAACAACCATGTTAGCTTTACCTGGATGATAGTGAAGATTCTTGTCATAGTCCTTGAGCAACTCAAGATATCTCTTTTGCTTGAGATTTAGCTCCTTCTGAGTGAACATGTATTGTAAGCTTTTATGATCAAAATAAATATCAACATGGAACCCATACAAATAATGTCGCCAGATCTTCAATGCAAACACCACAACCAACAATTCCAAATCACGAGTCGGGTAGTTTTTCTCATGAACTTTTAACTGTCTGGAAGCATAAGCAACGACCTTGCCATGATGCATCAACACACAACCCAATCCTACTCGAGACATATCACAATAGACAATAAAAACATCAGTGCCTTCAGACAGAGTCAAGACCGGAGCCAAGGTTAACTTATCCTCAATTTCTCAAAAGTTTTCTCACAAGCATCAGACCATAAGAACTTTACCTTCTTCTGGGTCATCTTAGTCAATGGGGAGGCAATAGAAGGAAAACTTTCCACAAACCTTCTATAATAATCGGCTAAACCCAAGAAGCTTCAAATATTGATTAGAGTCATGGGTCTAGGCCACTTCTTAATCACCGCCACCTTTTGTGGATCTACCATAATCCCTTCACTAGAAATAACATGTCCCAGATAAGTCACACCATTTAACCAGAATTCACACTTAGAGAATTTATCTTACAACTGCTGCTCCTTAAGGATCTGCAACACAAGGCGGAGGTGGTCAGCATAATCTTTCTCACTCTTCGAATACACTAGAATATCATCAATAAAGACAATTACGAACAAATCTATGAACTGAAAGAAAAACCAATTCATATGATCCATAAATGCTATCGGGGCATTGGTCAAATCAAAGGACATCACCAAAAACTCTAAATGACAATACCGAGTTTGAAAAGAAGTCTTAGGGATATCCACCTCCCTAATATTTAACTTATGGTAACCCAACCGAAGATTAATCTTAGAAAAAAACTTAGCACCCTGGAGATGATCGAACAGGTCATCAATTCTTGGAAGGGGATACTTATTCTTCACGGTCACTTTATTCAATTGGATTAATCAATACACATCCTTAGGAACCCATCCTTCTTATGCACGGAAAGAACAGGAGCACCCTACGGAGACATAAAAGGGTGGATAGTTCCATTGTCAAAAAGATCTTTCTACTGCTTCTTGAGTTCCTTCAACTCAACTGGAGCCATTCTATATGGAGGGATAGAAATAGGATGAGTGTCTGGAAGAAAATCAATCCCAAAATCAATTTCCTTATTGGGAGAAACACCAAGAAGATCATCAGGGAACACCTCAAGAAATTCACAGACCACAGGGATAGTCTGCAAAGAAGGTCCTTCATATCTAGAATCCTTAAAAAGCCCTAAGTGACAGAGGCACCACTTAGAAGACAATTTCCAAGATCTAAGATATGAAATGAACCTTTCCTTAGGCTCTAGAGAGCTTCCTTTCGACTCGATCACTAGCTCATTTGAGAAATGAAAATTGACTCTTCGGGTCCAACGATCAAGAGGCACATAACACGAATGCAACTAATCCATCCTCAAAATCACATCAAAGTCTATCATGTCCAACTCTAACAGATCCACCAAGGTCTACCTACCATAAATTAACATCACATAACCCCTATAGACTCTTCTAGCCATAATGGAGTCACCCACCGAGGTGGACACAGAAAAGGGGTCTAGAATACACTCAGGGTCAAAACAAAAATAGATGGCCACAAAAGAGGTCACATAATAGATGGTTAAACCGGGATAAAGTAGACAATATACATCATGAGAAAAGATTTTAAGCATACCAGTAATAACATTGGGGGATGCCTCAGAATCCTAGCGAGTGGAAAGAGCGTACAGACAGTTCCAACCAGTATTGGAGCCAGAAACAGATGTAGCATCCTTTGGTGTAGGAACCGATGAAGTAGAAATAAAAATCTTATTTTCTACAGAAGCAACCTTAGAAGAACAATCCCTCTGTATATGGCCAATCTGACCACATTTAAAGAACTTATTCCTCCCTTCTTCACAAAAACCAGGATGCACCTGACCACAAAATCTACAAGAAGGATATGACGAAGCTGACTAAGCCCCACTAGCCTAAGTCTAGGCCCCTAGTGATCTAAACCCACTATTATACTGAGAATGACGATCACCTGATATCTTTGGATAAGGAGCACTAGCCGTAGAGTAGGAACCAAAATTTTCCCACTTCTTCTTAGACCAATTTCCACCGGCCCTACCACTTTGCTTCTAATCTCCACCATGATCCGAATAGCAAAACTTCTTATTCTGCCTTTCACTCATCTTTGCTTACTTCTTATTTTTCTCTTTCACTTATTGCATATACACCACGAGTCTAGAGATGTCTATATCCTTGTTCAATAAGGCAACCTTGCTCTCCAAAGTCAACTCATGGGATAACCCAAAAGCAAAATTCCTTATTCTATCCCTCATGCTAGACACCAAATCAAGAGCATAGCACGACAACTGATAAAACCTCAAGGCATACTCTTTCACTGTCATCCTGCCTTGCTTCAAATTTATGAATTCCTCATCCTTCGCTTCCCTCAACTCTCGAGGAAAGAAACAATCAAGGAAAGAACTAGAGAAATCACCCCACATAGCATACTCAGTATTATCGCCCCTACGCTTCTCCTACTCTTCTTACCATTGTTATGCTACATCTTTCAACTGATAAGCTGTGAAATCTACGCCCTCCATATCAGTAACATGCATCACATGAAAGATCTTTTCCATCCTATTAATGAAATTTTGAGGATCTTCCTCAACTTTAGAACCAGTGAAAATAAGAGGACTCAACCTTATAAATTGGACAACTCTAGTGGCCTTGGAGGATGGAGTAACAGAAACAACCACTTAGTCTGGGATGCCACCAAATGGGTAGGCAAATGAATTGACTAGCAAAACTCAACATTAGACATGCCAGACTGGGTTGCCTAAGGAAGGATAAGGGTAACCGACTGAGCCCCCTCAGGGCAATCAGAGACAGCGACCTTCGATTGGGTCTGAACTCTTAGAGTAGGATGAGCTTTGTCCACATTGTCCTTAAATGGGACAAAAGATTTTCCACAAACATCAGACTTTCTAGAAGGCATGATCTGAAAATCAAATATACAAAAATTAGAGGAGATTCAATACCTTAGACTCTACAACTCGAAATAGAACAATAAGAAAGAAAAATATTCCTAAATGCCTCGTAGCCTCTCCCTTATAAGTATGGTACGCTACACACCCATAAATGAGACTCTACTCGATATGGCTTTGTTGGACACCTAATGGTACCAAACCTAGGCTCTTATGCCATCTTTGTCACAACCCAAACCAGGGCCTTTTCGTGACAGGTATCTCAAGTCCACTGGGGATCGGAGACCACCCTTGAACACCTAACCAAACAACATAATATCTCTAATGTCGAATAAATTCTGAATATATAATAAGAAAAGTTTAAAGAATAAAGGGTATGGCTATAACCGACAACCATCGATCGGCCAAAACAACTGACCAACATCTCCCAAGTCCACAGTAATCCAACAAATCCTTCTATCATAAAAACCCAAAACCAGTCTTGGTCGCGATATGTCCCTAACTTTGATAAATGACAATGAAAATAAAAATGATAATGTTAATGATAATGAAACTCTTAACTCTAGTCTATGATAAGAACTGATGAAATATCTAATTCTTCTGAATAATGAAAGCTCACCACTTTACCACAATGAATTGACGAACCGAGCTAAGACACCTAACTCTGTGCAGGAAAAGTAAAGGTATCTTTGGTGCCTGCATCGCATAGGGATACAACATCTAGAGATGGTTTTGGAGTGAACACTAGCATGTAACACGAGGATAAGGATAATATAATGCCATGATCAACAATTCAAAATCATTCAAAACCAATGCATATAATCAAATGCATATATATATCATATGCCAAGATAGGGAACAAGGCTTAACATGCACTTTAAAAATTTAGCCTGGATTGTGTAGCTCAACCATCATAACATAAGAAGGCACCCAAGAACTAAGTGGGCCCAACTCTCCCCTAGCTAGTAGGGCCCCAGTGCGTGTGGCTGCACAAACTAGAGGGTATACATAAAGACTATGAAGGAGTCAAACCTCTCGACATATCAAGGTGACACAAACAACAAATATTGTAGTATAATGTGGGGGACTCGAACCTTCCAATCATATGAAAATATTAAGAGGGACTCAAACCACCAGGTCATTTAGACCCCCACATCGGCAATTGCGGTTTCCAGTGTTGGACCCTCGAGACCTCCACTTTCACAACTCAACTACGTAACCCTTATTAAATCCCAATTAAAATAATTAACATATGCATTATCAATTATTGAACCATGATATACATTTAGCCATACAGTGTTGGTATCGTTACGCCGCTATATTTGCAAGGTAACTTTAACATGCCACACCATTTACCAATACTTGGGGGAAATCACAATCCCTTTTGGTTCAATTATAAATTAGCTTGGGGAATTATATAACTCTATAAGGTTCAATTCAAAATCATTAATCTTCATTGACTTTTCATATTATGCACTTGTTTAAGAGTAGTTCAATATGCATACTTTTTACATTCAAAACAAATTTCACAATATGGGATTAGGGTCATAACCACTTCAAAATTTACAAGTTTGGGGTATCAATTCCCTAGTTTATTCACCATTCCCATGCATCAATTTTAATTTAAAACCACTATTTAAACAAAACCCATGTAGGGACACACATGAAACATCACATAAATTATTGAAGACCCTCAACCCATGTTATAAAAACCAACCTCAATACTATATAGACAACACTTTAAAACTTATGATTTTAGCAAATTAATAATTAGGGAAGAGTAACATGCCTGAAATACCAAGTTTCATGAAAAGAACTCAACCCTTGAGCCCTTGGATGACCTACTTATTGAAAATTCTAAGTATGACTTCTTGAGAGAATTTAAGAGAGCTTTCGAAATGATTGAGTACGTTACAAATGAGAAATAACCCTCCTTAAGTTCTTTATGAATGTGCGATTTTAATTGGGTGAGAAGGGAATTATCCAAAGTGCCCTTAATTTAAAACTGAAACTTTGTCATTCATGACTATAGGTCACTATACGACTCATAAGGACTCATTACAACTGGTCATCACAAGTCGTAGCCAAAATAGTCTTCGAGGAACTCACAATCTGTTGACCCTATGACTCAACTACTAAGACTCGTAATGGGACCTTACAACTTGTAGGGTCCAGTCATAATCAACCCAACAACCATTTGGGGTATACACTAGACACCTCATGATTTAAACCCAATAATTTGTAACGAGTCCTTATGACTTATAGTGAGCCACTCATACTCAGAGTAGAACTCAACTACACACTTACTGATTTGGTTACAATTCAAGTCCAGAAACTCATCAAGACTACCTATGACTCATATAATAAAGTCGTACTAATAAAAACAAATCAAGCACCATTCACCGGATACCTTACGACTAGGGTCACATAACCCGTCAAGACAGCATACGACTCGTTAGGTGAGTTGTTGTCAAGATAGTGAGTCATGTCACAAGCAAACAATCATCAAGACCAACCCTCATGCTGGAAAAAGTGAGTTTCTAGTACAAGTCCTTCAAGACTCACACCTTCACGACTTAGTTACATAACCCCCTTTAAGCCCATATTAAAATAAATTTCACAAAACCCTTTCATTAAATCATAGATTTTTTTTTTATATATATATATATATATATATATATCTATATTTATATCCTGGATTGACATGGGGTCGAGGCATTCATGGTCTTTCTTGATACCCTTGGTTTGTGCGGCTAACATGCACTGGTGCCCTTTTAGTAAGAAGAGATGAACCCATATAGCCTGTGAGTTCCTTTTTATGATGATTAAGCTACATAGTTTAGGTTAATGTTTTAATTTCATTTTAAACCTTGTTCTACCCCCAACATGTTATATATATGTATGTACAATGTGTACATATAGATTTTTACTGTGGTTTTGACTTGGCATTATGATATCCCCTTTCCGAGTCACATGCTAGATCTTAACTTGCTAACCATATCCAGATATTGTATCCCCACATAATGCAGGAATGTGAGACACTACTCTTTTCTTGTGCAGTGATAGGTGATCTTGGACTATTCGTGAGTCAGCTTAAGGTGGTGAGCCTTCTTCTTCTAGAGGGCTATTACTTCTTAGTTTAATTTATGGCATAGACTGTTTCTCATGCTTTCTTTTTGCTATCATGAGAGTATATCCTAACTTACATCATTTTTGGTTGGTAGAGGCTTTGTGGATACTGTGGATTGGGGATTGGTTGTTGACATTCTTAGTTTTTTTTGATGTATTGATTATTCTATCTTGTTATATGTTTAAAATTTCACTGCTATATTTATATTGTGTTCTGTTTGACTGGGCAAAGGGGGTGGTCTGTAGTCCACGGTGGACTTGAGATACCCGTTACATCTAGGCCTTGGTTTGGGTCATGACAAAGTTGGTATCAGAGTCCTAGGTTCATGGTCAATTGGGCGTCTACAAATCCATATCAAGTAGAGTCTCTTTTATGGGTGTGTAGCACACCACACTATAAGGGAAAAACTACGAGGCATTTAGGAATGTTCCCTATTTTTGTGTTCTACTTTTGGGCTATAGAGTCTAGGATGTTAAAATCTCCTCCAATTCCTATTTGTTCATATTTTAGATCATGCCTCCCAGGAAATCTGATGCTCATGAAAACTCTTCTTTCCCACTTGAGGACAACGTGGATAGAACTTGTCCTCCTTATGGGGTACAAACTCAGTCTAGTATACCTACTCCTAATTTTCCCCATGGAGTTCCACCAGTCCCGACTAGTCCTCCTTGGTATGATAATACTCCTGCCTCGATGCCTCAGGGTGATGTGTCTAATGCTGAGTTCCGCTAGTTGATTCATTTTTTTCTCAGTTGGTGGCTTCTCAGTTGTGCTAGTCTGACCGTGTTTCTCGTATCACTCCTTATTTTGAGGCCATAAGGGTTGTGCAGTTCATGAGGTTGTGTCCCCCAACTTTCACTGATTCCAAGGTTGAAGAGGATCCTTAAGGGTTCATAGATGAGATGGAAAAGATTTTTTAAGTGATGCATGCTTATGACTCGGAGGGTGTGGAGTTCACCACATATCAGTTGATGGATGTAGCATATCAGTGGTATGAGGAGTGAGAATAGTTAAGAGGGGACAATGTTGAGCCAACTATGTGGGATAATTTTTTGAGTGCGTTTCTTTATCGCTTCTTTCCTCAGGAGTTGAGGGAGGTGAAAGATAAGGAGTTTATGAATTTGAAATAAGGTAGGATGTCTATGAAAGAGTATGCCTTGAAGTTTTATTTTTTGTTCCGTTATGCTTCGGAGTTAGTGTCTTTAATGAGGGCTAAGATAGAGAATTTCACTTCGAGCTTGTCTCAGGACTTGGTGTTGGAGTGTAAGGCTGCCTTGCTGAATAACGACATGGATATCCGATTACGCTCAACTTACACCTCAAAAAGTGCAAGGCGGTCATCGTCAATATATTTACCCAACTTCGGAGTCGGGGTTGAATCAACAGGGAACAATGTGAGTGACGATTAAACTAGTTTGAAATTATAGCTACAAGTTAAGTTCAAACAATTGATATAAAAAGATAAAATGGGGGTTTAAGGTTCACAGAGAGTTAATTGTCACTTTCAATAATTTAGTGTTTGAAATCAGTCTAATGGGAAACCAGAGCTATGTTCACCAAGGGTTTCGGGAATTGACAGATACTAGGTAATGCTAGAGATTCTCGGAATGAGTAGAACAACAGAATATCCCTGACGATTATACTATCTGACTTATCTCTCGACCTCACCAGACAATTTATTATCTAATTCTCTCGAACTTAGATAACTTATCTATTTCCAATAGGATGTTATCTCAGGTAGATTAATCCAGTTACGACATTAATCATTAAACAGAAGGTTGGTAGCTTCCGAGTCCCTGTTGATAATTTATGTTCTCTAGTCTATTTCTCCGTTAGAAGCAAATAAAACCTAAGGCATAACCTAATGTTTGCAACCACTATATTTTAGTTTAAACAACAGAATCTCAAGATGTTTTACTACTCTTTGAATCCGTTAAACACCTAGTATCATATCAAACCCTAATCCATGGATCCCATAACTCCGGCTAATGAAATTAGCCGCTCATGATTTGATGAACGAAATAACAAGTTGAATTCATGATTATAATGATAAACTTACGAATGGGTAGAAAACAACAGGTAGTTCCTCCGATTTAATCACAAGGTAGAAACCTCAAAAATAGTTGATACGAAAACACAAGAATATTTTATGAAAGAGAGAAAAAATACGTGTCTCTCCTCTTATGTCTGATAGATGAATTATTACTTAATCAAAAACCCTAAAAGATGTTATTTATACTAAAGCCTAATTAAAGAAATAAAATAACAAAATTAATAAAATTATCCAGAATAGGTGATGCCCAGGCTGACACGTCAAGAAGTTGATGCCCTAGCACGGATAGTGTCAAAGAGGCTTCAGTTTCCTTCAGATTCTATCTTAGGCTGATGATGTAGATGACGCCGCGTCACCGATCTGACAGCGTATCACCAACGTCGTCATATTTCTTCTTCAAACTCAATTCTCTGGTTTAGGCTGACGCCCTTCGTGATGCCTTATCACTAACTTGATGCCTTATCACCAACATCGTCAGAACTTCTTCTCAGGCTTCAAGTTTCTGGTTAAGGTTGACGCCAATGCTGATAAGCTATCACAAGGCTGACGACGTATCACGGAGGTCGTCATCCATGATTTCTTCTTTTTTGCTCAGATTTTCAACTCTTTTGCTCCATTATCGTTTGTTTTTATTCCTCCACCCCTTTACTGTAATATTATGATCAAACACATCAAAACAACAAGAGTTGCTTCAGAATTCATAATTATTTTGAGCTAAAAAGCATTAAATGTGTTAGCTTTTGCTCACACATCAACACCCTCAACTTAAAACCATTGCTTGTCCTCAAGCAACAAACTAACTAAGAGAATACAAAGAACATTTAGCAGTCAACAACCATTTTACCTCAAAACTCAGTTACCATCTCCAAAGTCAACCAATTTAAATTACTGTGTATATTATTGAAAAGCAATAGTGTAACACAAAGGATTCTAGCCATGGCATCAATTAAGTACCAATAGTCATGCATGTATCAATATAACACTACCCAAACAAGTAAGTAACCTAGCAAGATACTAGTGTGCCCTCACAATAAAGAAATTCCCCTTTTTCTCTCATCTCAGAAGTCAAAATTTAAACATGGGGATTTGCAAAAAAACACTCACTCTCAGAACGAAGTTCTATCCAATGTATGCCAAATACCATATGCTTGCCCTTATCTTTATTACCAAGGTATCCAGATAGGTGAGTTAGGATCACTATAGGTCTTTCTCGGCTTGTAATGTAGGCTAAGGTCTGGTATGATATTAAATGGCATTTAGAGTGACTAACCTCCTTGGCACTACCTTAACTTGTGGGGTCCACTTATTAACCTTTTTTTCTCTCTTTTTCGTTCCTCTTTTCCTCTTTTCTTGATCACCCATTATTCAGGATGGGTGTGAATTTTCTTTTTCATTCTTTTTCTTTTATTCTACCTCCACACCACCCAACTTTTTATTCCTTTTTTCACTCATTCTTTTCCTTTTATTCTACCTTTCTTCATACCCAGTTTACATCACGCACCCCTATGATAGCCACCCTTAAATTAAGTTGTTTACCCAAGTCAAGGTGCACAGTGTCTAAGGAGGAACAGGGACAAAATAGGTTCATTATGATCTAAACGGGAAGGTGATAGGTGTCATAGAAAGAAATGGTCAATTCTGGCTCAAAACAGGGATCAAGTGATAGCATACATAATAGGGAAGGTTATTTAGGCTGAAAGTGGCTAAAAGTCAAAACGTCCTATGATCCTTTCCTAACCCCTATCTTTCAACTAAGGTAAGACGAATTGGGCAAGTTCTAGATTCGGCAGTACAAAGGGAACTGAGTAAGATCTCACACACATACATGGCACACAAGTGTATTACCAGCTACTACTTATCCAGTTCGTTCAATTGTTAGCAGTGATTATCAAGCAACTAAAACTTAATGCCATAAAAAGATGCACAGTGGTTACACATGAATGCAATTCACATAGCTACCACATAGACAATTGGAGAGGTAGTTACCATTCCAAGAAAAATTAACAAAAAATATGTCAACTGCCATAGATACTTGTTTTTCTCCCAGTAACCACAACACATCACAAAGCAAAAATAATATGCCTAAACATGCTGGCTGTACTAGGAACAAGACTCCGGGGAAAAGAGGCACGGCAACAAAAACCCACGGAGGATATCAACACCCACAAGTAGCCCCACCCTCAACTTAATATCATTATTTGTTCCCAACACGTCAAATCAAAATAAGAGAGTTAGAAACATACCTGTGGCACCATGGGTGCAAAGATCTGATGTCAATCACATAATATGAATACAAACAACAAATTACCGTGGGTTGCCTCCCAAGAAGCGCCTAGTTTAACGTCGCGGCATGACCCAACTCAGCTTTTTCCTCCATCTTGAGGATATGAATTTCACCCCCAACTTAGAGTCCATCTTTTTGCCTCGCTCATAGGGAGGTGGTACAAAGATTAAGAAGCCGAGTAATGGATGATGCATGGTAAACATCTCAGCTTTAAAGTGAGGTGTGTTTTTGTATTGCTTATCAAGTGTAAAATAAAGAAAATAGGATTCTTGTTCCTCATCTTCATAGTCTTCCACTATTTTAGATGATTCCACAGACAAGATATCATCTAAACATAATGTGGAAAAATGCTTCGAGTGTGACCCAACAAATCCTACTTCAAAATTTACACTATCCTCTACACACTCACTTTTATTCATCTTCTCAACATTTTTACTTTGAATTAGGCTAGAGTCTTCATAAGATATTGGCTTGGCTTCTTCTTTTGCCTATAGCACCATTCCCTCAATTTTGGCATCATCCCTCATGGTTATCTCGGTTGGTTGGGAAATCTCCAAGGGTTGATCAATATCAAGCTCATCATCAGTATAGGAATCTTGATCTTCATCGTCACACTCTTACATTATTTTAAATGATTCCACAGACAAGATATCATTTAAATATAATGTAGAAAAGTGTTTTGGATGATTGACCTCGATATCCATCTCTTCAATCCTTTCTCTTCCCTCATTAAATGCCCTAATGTCTTGACGTATGTCACATATGGTATCATTCATTGTATCTATATGATCCAACATTAGTTGAAGCATAGCTTCAATGTCACTCTTTCCAGTGCTGCGTTCTTCCTTTCTTGACCATAAAACCTGTCATACTCATAAGAAGAACTACAACTTGGGTTAGCGCAATAGGGGGAGGGGGCATTTGGGAAATCACTCCAATGTCCATCTTGACCATCACATAAAGAAGAATTATACTCCCAGTAGGATGGAGATGGTGCACACATCTCTCTCCGGGGGGCATATCTACAATCTTGCCAAAAGTGGGGTCCATCACAATATGGACATGGATCATCCAGATAAGATTTCCAACCATCAAACTTACATTCATTCCATGATGCCATAGTAAGAAATAAACAAAAATAAAGAAAATCTACCTAACACAAGAAACAAAGGAAATCACAGTGTAAGATTTCCAACCATCAAACTTACATTCATTCCGAGTCCCTGTTGATAATTCACGTCCTCTAGTCTATTTCTCCATTAGAAGCAAATAAAACCTAAGGCATAACCTAATGTTTGAAACCACTAGATTTTAGTTAAAACAACAGAATCTCAAGATATTTTACTACTCTTTGAATCCGTTAAACACCTAGTATCATATCAAATCCTAATCCATGGATCCCATAACTCCAACTAATGAAATTAGCCGTTCATGATTTGATGAACGAAATAACAAGTTGAATTCATGATTATAATGATAAACTTACGAATGGGTAGAAAACAACAAGTAGTTCCTCCGATTTAATCACAAGGTAGAAACCCCAAAAATAGTTGATACGAAAACACAAGAATATTTTATAAAAGAGAGAAAAAATATGTGTCTCTCCTCTTAGAGTTGATGTCTGATAGATGAATTATTCCTTAATAAAATACCCTAAAATATGCTATTTATACTAAAGCCTAATTAAGGAAATAAAATAACAAAATTAATAAAATTATCCGGAATAGGTGACGCCCAGGATGACGTCGCATCAAGAAGTTGACGCCCTATCATGGATGGCGTTAGAGAGGATTCAGTTGCCTTCAGGTTCTATCTTAGGCTGACGATGTAGCTGACGCCGCATCACCGATCTAACGGTGTATCACCAACTTCGTCAGATTTCTTCTTCAAACTCAATTCTCTGGTTTAGGCTGACGCCCTTCGTGATGCCTTATCACTAACTTAACGCCTTATCACCAACGTCGTCAGAACTTCTTCTCAGGCTTCAAGTTTCTGGTTAAGGTTGACGCTAATTCTGATAAGCTATCACAAGGCTGAAGACGTATCATGGAGGTCGTCATCCATGATTTCTTCTCTTTTGCTCCATTGTCGTTTGTTTTTATTCCTCTACCCTTTTACTACAATGTCATGATCAAACACATCAAAACAACAAGAGTTGCTTCAAAATTCACAATTATTTTAAGCTAAAAAATATTAAATGTGTTAGCTTTTGCTCACACATCAATATCTCTAAGCGTGTAGCGTATATGGACCCACACTATTTCACCCCACACTCATCATTGACCATCTCTGTGACCATACACAAGTCTCTATAGTGTGAAAGAGTAGAGAGTAACTTATACACTTTAAATATCACTGCCTTATCATGGTCCCTCATCTTAAACTCCTCTTTTTGCACATTAATCAAGGCTCTACCGGTGACTAAGAATGGGCATCCCAAAATAACGGGTACCTGCTCATCTACTTCAAAATATAAAATACCAAAGTATGCAAGAATCATAAACTTACCTACCTTGATGAGTAAATCTTCAATTACTCCTTCCAGTTGTATACGAGAGCAGTCTGCTAATTGTAGAGTGATAGTAGTTGGGCGTGGCTCTCCCAAACCAAGTGTATCAAACACAAATAAGGATATTAAGTTTATACTTGTCCAAAGATCACACAATGCAAGCCCAACCTCATCTTTACCAATTTATATAGAGAGGGTAAAAATCCCAAGATCTTTGAACTTTTTGGTAAGCTTGCTCATTACCCTTAAAATACACTCTTTAGTGAGTGCAACTATCTCAAACTATACATGTCATCTTTTTCCAGACACCACCTCTCTCAAGTACTTGGCATATTTAGGCATGTCCCTCAATGCATCAATCAAGGGAATATTGATGTGAAGCTGCTTGAAGATATCAAGGAGCTTCTTAAAATTTGCATCCTCCTTGCTTTTTAAGAATATTTATGGAAATAGTGGTGGAGGTGTCTCAACCATAATCTCAGGTTGTTCAACCACCTCTTCTCTTCTTTCCTTTTGCATGGGTCGTACCTCTAAAGTAGGTGTTGGGATTAACCTTTGTGGGAAAGGAATTGGATTCTTGAAGTTGTCCTAGTTAATTATTCTCCTCTTTAGAGGCTCAACGTTAAAAAATTTAACACTTACATATTGACTTCTTTGTTAAGGAGGATCTTCAACTAGCCGTCTTTCATTCCTGAGTGAGACTACCATTACCTGTTTAGTATTATTCTCTGTATCACTCAGTAGTGCACCTGAAAGTCTTGTATTTTGTGATGAATCTAGTTGGCCTACTTGACACTCAAGTTCAACCATGGACTTATGTATTTCATTCACAATCTGAGTTTATTGTCCAATGAAATATTTCATTGTCTCCTCGAAAGAATAGATCTTCTATGGAGCTTGTGTTGTATACTGCTGTCTTTGGACCTACTGATTTACACCCTAAGAGAAATTTAAGTGGTTTCTATAATTTTTTTGCCCTACATAATATATAGATTTTGGGTTCAAAGGACATCCAGAGTAAGCATAATTTTCACCACATTTCTCATACGAAAATGCAACTGCTTGAACTTGTTGTACCTATTGAACATGACCTGCACTTGGAGCTATTTAACTCTGATTCATTAGGGAACACAACTTCTCAATATCATCTCAAATAGATGATACACCATCCTACTCTAACTTACCTAGTGTTTTTTTTATGTAGAAGTGAACACTATGCTGGGCTCTGAATAGTCTCGGTGACCTGCAGACATAAGATTAAGAAACACCTCTATTTCATCATAACTCTTGGAAACAAATTGCCCTTGAGCTGTAGCATCTAATAAAGACTTACAGTCTGGCCTCAATCATTCAATAAAATTATGCCCAATAATTTTCTTGGGCTGACAGCGGTGTGGGTAATATCTCAAGTATCCCTTGTATCTTTCCCAAGCTTGGGGAAGGGATTCATTATCTTTTTGAACAAATCTAGAATTCTTGCCTTTGAGCTCTTTTGTTCTTCTAGATAAGAAAAACCTATTTAGAAACTTTTTAGACAAATCACCCCAAGATGTGATAGATCCTGTCAGTTCATTCTGCAACCATTGCTTTGCTTTCCTAATCAGTGAGAAAGGGAATAGTGTTAACTTCACGTATTCATCTAAAATATTTTGGTAATGGAAGTGGTCACTCAACTCAATAAACTCTAGTAGGTGCTTTTGTGGATCTTCATGTGGTTTACCCTCATTTTGAAAAGTGTTCTGCATTAGTCTCACCATGCCCTCTTTAAGCTAAAATTTTTTGGTGATATTCGACTTTACAATAGATATATAGGCATTTTGCTGATTTGGCCTCGCAAAATTTAACACTAAAACATAAGGTGAAGGATGGGTTGGACTATAGCCCTATCTACCATAACATTTGGTGTATCTTGAAGAACTGTATTGTTTAAGTTATCACCCACAACTCTCAATCCTCTAATAAACATTCAAGCTCGTGGTTAATTGAAATTAAGGTATTGCCTTGACTTCTGGTATTTAGCATAAACTAATATGTACCTTGAGAGAAATAAAAACAACAAATAAAAGTAAAATCTGAATAATTCAATAAAAACTCAAAATAATATCAATTCTAGCAAATCCCCGAAACGATGCAAAAAACTTATTGCGTCCTTTCGCACACGCAAGTGTTGGTTGTACTAGTAATAAGGAATGTAAGTCAAGATATCGTACCCACAGGGATTTGATAAATTGAAGTTATACTTTGAATTATTATTCAATCTATTCAGTAGGTGACTAATAACAAAGAGTGATTTATGTATTTTGAATGTAAATAAAATAATTGTACGCAAGTCATTGATTGGTTATATTATAATTCAGATTTGAGAAAGGATCAAGGGTTATGCTATTTTGACAATCCAATTATTATATCCAATCATTCATCTAATTTGCTTTCTTGAGTTACTAGTTGTAGGTTAATTGTAGCTCTATTGAGCATTTTTTAACAACTATAAGCCTACTTGACTATCCCTAATGCCTATATTTCTATAGTGATCGATTAATAGTGAAGTTCATAAAGAAATCATCTATATCGACTAAACTAGGTCACAAGGTATATTTCTATCCTCAGTGATAAATTGATTTCCTTTCCCCATAAGGTTCACAAATGTAATATCCCGTACTTCTACCTAGCTTAAATTCATCCCGAAGATGTCAAATACATGCTTTAAAGATGAATACACTTTTATATATGTGTAATTTTCAAGATTTTCACTTTTTTTATGTGGGAAATTCAATAAGCTTTCCAACAATACCAAATTCGCCTAAATCCGACACCCGGGCGAAAAGTTAGAGACTTTTAGTGAGACAGTGTGTCACCTGAGCCATCAGCGCGTCACGGAGCCAGCTTAAATGGCAATTTTCAATCTCCAGTATTGCTCTACGATAGTGGCATGTCACACCAAAGACCCATTTCATAATTATCCTTTTCTAGAGTTCCAACGCGATACCACCACGTCACGGTAAGATTCTAGATCACGTCCAAGGTGGCAATGTGATTGTACTGCATTGCGCCACCATGCAATTTTCTAGTTGTCACTATCCAAAGAAACGATGTAATAGCGCCACATCGCTCCAGGGGTCCAGCTGAGGTGGATAAACACTATCAGATAAGGGTCCCACCATTATCTTTTGGGGACACTGTCAGATGAAGGTCACCCACAACTTGTCTTTACTAGTGGCGCAGTATTGACACCCTTCTAATTGGGGTTACAAATTGGACCCCAACCTAACTATATTGCTTTATTTGGGGCATATCGATTACATGACTACTTCTCATAGTTATAATTTCAGACTTAGTATTAGTAATAGAACTCAGATAGTTCTTTAGATCTTTAGTACTATCAGATACAGTCAACTCAGATAGTTCTTTAGATCTTTAGTACTATCAGATACAGTCAACTCAGAATAGTATGGAACTCAGTTAGTTCCATCAGAACCTAGACTATCAGATACAGTCGCTCAGTATTAGTTATATCAGTTATCAGTGACTCATGTTATCAGTAATCCGACTCAGTAGTCAGTACCATCACGAATTCAGTCACAGTCACTTATTCATGTATGTATTCTCACGTTCATATTATACAGTCAGTTAGCATTGTTTATGCAATTTAACCCTTTGCATTCAGCCTACCTCATATGCATACCAGTACATTCAATTGTACTGATATATTTGCGCTATGGTGTTTTATTCTATACCATTGGTTAAGAAGCACGAGCTTTAGAGCATTAGTAACATTCCAATTTCAGCAGTCAGAGTTAGCAGTGAGTCCTCATCCTTCGAGGATATGATCATTACTTTATTTCTTCATTACTTAGTTTATTTCAGTAGTTGGAGTTAGTTGGGGACATGTCTCATCAACCTTCTTATTCAGACAGTTTAGAGGCTTTTAGACTACAGTGTTTTCAGACTAAATGTTTTCAAACATTGTTTCAGTTTTTGTATTATCGTACCACATTATTCAGATATGGTTTTATCAGTTGTTTATTAGTTTTGAATCTTATGGCATGTTCCAACCTACTATTTATGCATTTATACAGTATATTATGCAGTGTTCGGGTATAGATATCAGTCATGAGTTAGCTTGTGGTCCTTCGGGGTCATGAGCATCGTGTAACATTTCGGGTACCAGATTCGGGGTGCTACATACTTGGTATCAGAGCCTAAGGTTCAATAGAGTCCTAGGAAGTCTGAAAGCCACATCTAGTAGAGTCTTGTACATGGGTATGTTGCACGCCATATTTATGTACAGGAGGCTATGAGATGTTTTAGGAACAATTTCCCTTCTTTCAGTATTCATGTCGTGCCAGTGAGAATGAGCTCAAATTTAACTCTCAGTCTAATCTGTTTCTTCCTTTTTTATACAGAACATGCCTCCCAAAAGAAGAAACGAAAATTAGTCAGCCTCTTAATCCGTCCAAAGCGATCCCTTGGATGAAAACATTTCTCATGCAGAGTTCAGAGATGCATTCACCACTCTTGCTAATTCAGTTGCTGCTCAGAATAAATGACCAGCTGTCATTTTGGCCAACGTAGTGGCCAATTCAGCTACAGCCACGATTTGGGACTTCACCCGAATGAATTCTCCATCTTTTTTAGGTCTAAGTCAGAAAAGGATCCTCAGGAGTTCCTAGACCAGGTTCAGAAGGTTACGGATATCATGGGGGTTACTTCTAGTGAGAGTGCTGAGCTAGCTATATATCAGTTGTAGGATGTTGCTCACACTTGGTTTAAACAATGAAAGTCAGAGAGGTCAGTTGACGCAGGGCCTATTGAGTGGAAGGAGTTTGTCACTGCATTCTTAGATAGATTCTTTTCCCAAAAGCTAAGGGAAGCTAAGGTGTTAGAATTTATCAACCTCAGGCAGGGAAACATGATTGTGAAAGAGTATTCTCTTAAGTTTACTCAATTAGCCAGATATGCTCCTTATGTGGTTGTAGATAGCAGGGCCAAGATGAGTAAGTTTTTTTTTGGGGTGAATGATAATGTGGTCAATGAGTGCAGGTCCACGATGTTGAATAGTGACATGAACATAGCCAGGCTTATGACCCATGGTCAACAGATAGAAGAGTAAAATATTAAGATGAGAGAGAGGCAAAATAAGAGAGCAAGGATAGGTAGTTTCAACTTTGCTCAGCCTAAGTCAGAGGGAGGAAACTGTTCTCAGTTCTATCCTAAGTCATCCGTTCCAACTTCTTCTTCAGCTAGTGCTATAGCTCCTAAGTTCAGGGATGGTAATAGAGATAGGGCGCCAGGATCTAAGTCTCAGGGCAGTGTCAGTAATGCCTGAACTAATCCCCTTTGTCTGACTTGTGGTAAGAACCACAAGGGTACTTGCAGAGCTGGCAGTGATGTCTGTTTCGAATGTGGCAAGCCAGGCTACACAGTCAGATATTGTCCCTAGTCTGGTTATCAGGGTCAGCAGAACCGTTTCTCAGCCCAGTCCGATCGCCCAAATCAATAGAGTGCCACTTCCAGTGCTACTAGTAGGCAACGCCTAAACAGACTTTATGCTCTCCAGTCTCGGCAAGATCAGGAAAATTCTCCTGATGTAGTTACTAGTACGTTACAGATCTTTCACTTACATATTTACACTTTTCCAGATCCAGGAGCTTCTTTGTCTTTTGTTACTCTTTATATAACAATTGATTTTGGAGTCAGTTCCAAAATTCTAGTAGAGCCCTTCTCAGCATCTACCCTAGTGGGTAAAACCATCATAGACCGACGGGTATACAGGAATTGCCCGATTATGATATTTCAGAAAGTCACCTCAATAGACTTAGTTGAATTAGAGATGACTGATTTTAATGTCATTCTCGGCATGGATTGGCTCCATTCCTGCTATGCCATAGTCGACTGCAGAAATAGAATAGTCCAGTTCCAGTTTCCAAATGAACCTATCCTAGAGTGGAGGGGTAGTACTTCATCTTTCAGAGGTCATCTTGTTTCCTACCTTTGAGCACAGAAAATGATATCTAAGGAATGTGTCTATCATCTTGTTCATATTAAGGATTCTAGTTCCAAGACTCCCAGTCTTGAATCAGTCCTAGTAGTGAGTGAATATTCAGATGTCTTTCCCAAAGATCTTCTAGGAATTCCTCCCGAAAGGGAAATAGACTTCGACATTGATCTTCTTCCAAATACTCAACCCATATCTATTCCGCCATATAGAATGGCCCGAGTAGAACTCAAAGAACTGAAAGAGCAGTTGAATGATCTCTTAGATAAGGGATTCATCAGACTCAGTATGTCCCCGTGGGGCGTACTAGTCTTATTCGTGCGCAAGAAAGATGGTTCTCTCAGAATGTGTATTGACTGACTACCGTCAACTTAACGAGGTTATGATCAAGAACAAGTATCCATTTCCCCAAATCAATGACTTGTTTGACCAACTTCAGGGTGCCAGATATTTCTTTAAGATAGACGTCAGATCAGGTTATCATTAGCTCAGAGTCAGAGAATGTGAAATTCCAAAAATAGCTTTTCAAACTCGATATGGTCACTTCGAATTCTTAGTCATGTCCTTTGGTCTTACCAATACCCCAACAGATTTTATGGACTTGGTGAACCGTGTGTTCAAGCAGTACTTAGACATGTTCATTATAGTATTCATAGATGATATTCTTGTCTCCCACAGTGAATGTGATCATGCAGACCATCTCAAAATCGTACTTCAGGCACTCAGAGATCATCAACTATTCGCCAAATTTAATAGGTGTGAATTTTGGCTAAGGTTAGTAGTATTTCTTGGTCATATCGATTCTGGTTATGGCATTAGAGTTTATCCTTAAAAGACTGAAGCAGTAAGAAACTGGTCCAGACCTGTCTCTCCATCAGATATTAGGAGTTTCTTGGGTTTGGCTGGCTATTACAGATGGTTTGTTGAGGGATTTTCTTCTATTTCATCCACTATGTACAGATTGACTCAGAAGAAAGTCAAGTTTCAGTGGTCAGATCCTTGTGAGAAGAGTTTTCAGGAGTTGAAGACTCGACTCACCTCAGCTCTAGTTTTGGCTTTTCCAGATGGTTCAGATAGTTTCATAGTGTATTGTGATGCATCCAGAGTAGGTTTGGGTTGTGTCCTCACGTAGCATGGTAAGGTCATAACCTACACCTCCAGACAACTTAAACCCCATGAGAAGAATTATCCTACTCATGATCTTGAGTTAACAGTCGTAGTATTTGCCTTAAAGATTTGGAGGCATTATCTAGACGGAGTTCATATAGATGTGTTCACAGATCATAAGAGCCTTTAGTATGTCTTTTCTAAGAAAGATCTCAATCTTCGTCAGAGAAGATGGTTAGAGATCTTGAAAGATTATGACATGAGTGTCCTTCATCATCCGGGCAAGGCCAACGTAGTGTTGATCATGTTGAGGACAATAAGAAGAAGTTAGATTAGGAAATCCATCAGCTTTCCAGACTAGGTGTTCGCTTAGTCGATATAGAGAAAGGTGATATATGGTTTCAGAGTAGTTCAGAATCATCTCTAGTTTCTGAGGTAAAAGAAAAGAAAGATATAAATCCCAATCTAGTCAAGTTGAAAGAGTCAGTCAAAGATCAGAAAGTAGAGGTTTTCTCCAAGGAGGAGATGGTGTATTGCGTTGTCAGGGTCGTCTGTGTGTTCTAGGTGTAGATGACTTGAGACAGTGAATTCTTGCAGAAATGCATGGTGCGCGCTACTCTATTCATCCAGGGGACACAAACATGTACCGCGACTTGCGGGAGATCTATTGGTGGAGTGGGATGAAGAGAGATGTGGTAGAGTTTATGGCTAAGTGCTCTACATGTCAGCAAGTTAAGATAGAGCATCAGAAGCCTAGTGGGTCCATGCAAGAGTTAAATATTCCTACTTGGAAGTGGGAAGAAATGATCATGGACTTCATGACAGGTTTGCCTCGTACTCGTCAGCAACATAATTTAGTTTGGGTCATTGTAGACAGGATAACCAAGTCAACTTATTTTCTTTCAGTCCATACCTCTTATTCAGCTGAGGATTATGCCAAACTCTACATCAGAGAGTTGGTCAGATTACATGGTATTCTATTTTCTATTATCTCAGACAGAGGTACCCAGTTCACCTCTTATTTCTGGAAAGCGTTCCAAAAAGGTCTTAGTACCCAAGTTCATCTCAGTACAGCCTTCCATCCTCAGACAGATGGTCAAGCAGAAAGGAACATTCAGACTGTAGAAGATATGCTATGAGTGTGTTCAATTGATTTCAAGGGCAGTTGGGATGTCCATTTTCCTTTGAGTTTGCATACAACAGCAGCTATCATTCTAGTATTAAGATGGTTCCATTCGAAGCTCTCTATGGTAGGAAGTGCAGATCTCCAGTCGGTTGGTTCAAAGTTAGTTAGGCCTTAGTTATAGGGCCTGACTTAATATTTGATGCCTTAGAAAAAGTCCAGTTGATCAGAGAAAGACTCTGGGCTGCTCAGAGACGACAAAAGTCTTATGCAGTTGTGCACATAAAAGATCTCGAGTTCGAGATTGGTGACTATGTTTATCTAAAGATATCTCCCATGAAAGGAGTGAATAGATTCATAAAGAAAGAAAATCTCAATCCCTGATATGTCGTTCCCTTCAAAATTCTCAGTCGGTTTGGTAAAGTAGATTATGAGCTTGAATTGACTTCAGATCTAGCCTCTGTTCATCCAGTCTTCCATGTATTTTTGCTCAAGAAGTGCATTGGTGAACCAACAGTTGTAGTCCCTATTTAGAGCATAGATATTTAGAACAACCTCTATTTTAGTCCATTGAGGGAGCTACTTGGGAAGCAGAAGTATACATGCGTACCAAGTATCCTTACCTATTCTCCGCTAATTTAGACTCAGCCCAAGGTAACAACTTTTCTTAAGCCTTTCAGTTTCATGTTCAGATTTCAGTTATAACTTGGTGTCCAGTTCGTGTTCAGAATTCCATTATAAAGTTGGTATCAATTACCATTGCATAGTCATTCATTCATTCATGTGTCAGTTTATTCATGTATTCATGCATCAGATATGCATGTTCAGTTTGATGAGAAACTCATCTTATCAGTAATTCAGTCATGCAGTCATAAATCCGTTATTCATGCATCAGATATGCATATTCAGCATAATACATTCAGCTTATCAGTTATATCAGTCATGAAATCATGTTTAGCATGTACTTCAGTCTATCATTTCTCCCATCTCAATCAGTCTCATTCGAGGATGAATGTTTCTCAAGAGAGAGATATTGTAATACCCCATACTTCTACCTAGCTTAAATTCATCCCGAAGATGTCAAATACATGATTTAAAGATTAATACACTTTTATATATGTGGAATTTTCAAGATTTTCACTTTTTGTTATGTGGGAAATTCAATAAGCTTTCCATCGATACTAAATTCGCCCAAATTCGACACCCGGATAAAGAGTTAGAGCCTTTTTAGTGAGAGAGTGTATCACCTGAGACATCAGCACGTCGCGGAGCCAGCTTAAATGGCAATTGTCAATTTCCAATGTTGCTCCACGATAGTGGCGCGTCGCGTCAAAGGACCAGTTAATAATTATCCATTTCCAGTGTTCCAACGCGATACCACTGCATCGCAGTGAGATTCCAGGTCATGTCCAAGGTGGAAACGCGATTGTACCACATCGCTCCACCATGCAATTTTCTAGTTGTCACTTTCCAGAGACACGGAGTGATAGCGCCGCATCGCGCCAGGGGTCTAGATCGGGAAATTTTCACAAAAATTAAAAGACGCGTTCAGGGTTAAATGGGTCTTTTCCTATGATTTTATTCCACCCAGATGTGGGATTTAAGCCCTAAAAACATCCTTAGCTACTTATTATTCACTTTTTCGCCAATATCAAAAATATTCTCTCTAAAGAAAAAAAAACCCTAGCCCTTAAGAATCAAGGTCAATCTCAAGAAATCCATCCAAAAACTCCAAGAACCTTCAAGGTTTCCTTTCTCAGGTATGCATAATGTTTATTCATGGATTTATTTCGTCCATGAAGCCCAAAAATCAAGTTTTAAACTATGAATTATCATATTCATGCTATGTGTTGATTATGTTCATGCGGTTGTTGTTGTTGTATGATTCTCAAGTTGGAATCTTTTTGTGCTTTTATGAAAATATGTTAGCATATGAGTTGAAAACCATGAATTTTAGTTGGTTATGATATGTTAATTTGATGATTATGCCATGTCCTAAGTAATGCACCCTAAGTATTTGACAAAATGTCTAAGAGACTAGAAATTATGTAATATGACTCAATTGTGACTTAAGTGAAGGATTCATGTTTTACCCTTATATTCAAATGACTCCTATGTTATTGATGTGCAATGTAGATATTTGTTGGAATGATCATGATGTTAGAGTATGAAATTATGACATTGAGTATATGCATTCCTACTATGTACAAGATTATGATAACCATGTTCATGAAATCCCCAACTTATTGTATTATGGATTGTTGATGTTGGTCGTGTATTCAAGAATGTCATGCCTTGTCAGTTTCCTTCTATCGAGTCCTAGGGGTACTTGTACCTGATAATTTAGTTGTGTGCCTAGAGCCAGTGTCATGTTTTCACGATATCCTCAGTCAAGCCATGTTCAGTAGAATTCAGTCAGTCATGTGGCTCAGGAAAACTCAGTAAACTCAGTAATCCCAGTAATCTCAGAAAGCTTAGTACTTCAGTAATCTCTGTAGTATTCCGTCAGTCAATGAAACTCGATGAACTCGGTTTATTTTAGTTCAGTTAATCATGAGGACACACTCTGATAGTTGAGGGTGTGATCCTTAGAAGCAATCCTTGCATTCCAGAACTATGTAGCCAGCATAGGTTGATACATCAACACTGAAAGATGAGAGTTGATGAGGTGGATAAACACTGTCAGATGAGGGTCCCACCATTCTCTTTTGGGGACATTGTCAGATGAGGGTCACCCACAGCTTGTCTTTATCAGTGGCGTGGTATTGACACCCTTCCAATTGGGGTTACAGATTAGACCCCAACCTAGCTATATTGCTTTATTTGGGGCATGTCGGTTAGATAACTACTTCCCACAGTTATAGTTTTAGACTCAGTCTCAGTAATAGAACTCAGATAGTTCTTCAAAACTTCAGGACTATTAGATACAGTCAACTAGAACAATACAGAACTCAGTTAGTTCCATCAAAACCTAGACTGTTAGATACAGTCGCTCAATATCAGTTATATCAGTTGTCAGTGACTCATGTTATCAGTAATCAGACGTAGTAGTCAGTACCATCACGAATTCAGTCACAGTTACTTATTCATGCATGTATTCTCACATTCATGTTATACAGTCAGTTAGCATTGTTCATGCATTTGAACCCTTTGCATTCAGCCTACCTCACATGCATACCAGTACATTTAATCATATTGACACATTTGCGCTATGGTGTTTTATTCTATACCATAGGTTCAGAAGCACAAGCTCCGGAGTATCGGTAGCATTCCAGTTTCAGCAGTCAGAGTTAGTAGTGAGTCCTCATCCTTTGAGGACATGATCATTACTTTATTTCTTCATTACTTAGTTTATTTCAGTAGTTGGGGACAGTTTAGAGGCTTTCAGACTACAGTGTTTCCAGAGTAAATATTTTCAAACATTGTTTCAGTTTTGGTATTGTTATACCATATTATTCAGATATGGTTTTATTAGATATTTATCAGTTCTGAACCTTATGGTATGTTCCAGGCTACTATTTATTGAGCTTGTTATTGAGCTTTGCCCTAGACTTTTCCTTCCCTAAATCAGTTCTCTCCCATAAAAAATGTGTAAAGGTTGTTTATATAGAGTTTAGAAACCCTTAGAATGTTAAAGGCCAGTCCTAATTGGGTTAGGATAAGTTTCGGTTTGCGCCACAACCCAAAAGCGGAGCTATGGCATGAAGAACAACCTAAAATTCAGTTCAGTGGCTTAACTTACACCACTCCTTGCTTTGGGTGAGTGGCGCAAGACATCCTGACACCAACACAAAGTTGCGCCACTGCTTGCTTTGCAGCAGTGGCACAAAGAACAATAAGTTTTCCCTTCTGCACTTATTTTTCAATGCATTGCGATGCGGATTCTTCCTTGGTTTCTTTTGGTTCCTTGATGCTTTTTTTCTGCTTGTTTAAGCTCCAAATACCTCAATATAATCCTATATAAGCAAATCATGAAAAACAAGCATAAATCACATTATTTAAGGTCAAGACAACACCAAAAATAAAACAAATGTGAGGTAAAATATAGTAAAATAAGGTGATTTTATCCTCACATTAAGGACTGAGATCAGATTACTTACTAAATATTTTGTAGCAGCTAAAATGAAGAAGGTGAATATAGTGGGTTCATAAAGTAGGGCATCTAGGTATGGAGATTCAAATTTTGAGGAAGAAGCAAAATATCTTAATAGAGAGGTAGTGGGTTTATGCGCTAAGGGTCTAACCAAGGCCATTGGAACATGAGGTAAGGTAATCAATGTCACAATTACTACAGAGATAACTACTACAAGACTATCTATAAACTACTACAAGACTATGTATAAAGATAGAAGTAGGGATTGAGATGGTGATTAGATGTGAAAGGACGAGTACAAGGATTTAAGTGACCTTTATATTTCATCAGGGAACTAAGATGTAGGTTCTAGCTATTCAAAAATGGAAGACATGATTGTAAAAATTGTAAAAGAAGAAAATAAAATGTAAGACTACCTTAAGGCTATTAAGGAAGATATTTTGGGTATAAATCAAAAAAATGAATCACATGCTACCGCCATCAAGAAGCTTGAACAATAATTTGGTTAGATTTCTATGTTATTGTATCAGCATCAACAAGGTACTCTCCCAAGCAACGCCATCTAAAATCCTAAAGAATAATGGTCAGTGTTTGGCTATTACTACTAAGAGTGGTAAGCTGACCACCGATCCTTCTATGCCCGTGATTATTCATGATTTTGATGATGTGGTAGAACTATTAATAGTAAATGATAAAAACTTGCCAACTCTAAGGAAGTGGTGGTTAATGAGAATGTATCTGATAAGTATCAAGTTGATAATCATGAGGCCAAGGAAAGAAATGGGAAAGTTAAGGAGGTCTACCAATTATTTACTCCCATTCCACGACCTCCTTTTTTTCCATAAAGACTAAAAAGAAAGCCAATGAGGGAAAGTACTAGAAGTTTATTTCTATTATAAAGGAGTTGATAGTGAACATACCTCTAGTTAAGGCACTTTAACAAATGCCACGTTAAGCAAAATTCATACAGGATTTGGTGACTAAGAAACAAACAATGATTTTTAAGCCTGTAGACAACATGCACCACTGTAGTACAATAGCCACTGGATCTTTGGTTGAGAAAAAAGAAATACTAGGAGCATTCATGACTAATTGATCTATTGGGTGTTTCAACTTCGCGATGGTTTTGTGTGATTTGGGTGCTAGCATTAACTTAATCCTACTAGTAATTTACAAATAGTTGGGGTTGGAGTAACCCAAATTGAATTTGATGACACTTTTTATGGAAGATTGAATTGTGAAGAAATTTGTGGGTATCTTATGTGATGTTTGATAAGGATTGTGTCCTTTATCTTTCCCACTATTTTTTCATCCTCGACTGTAAGGTTACTTTGAGGTCCCCATTATTTTGGGAAGGCCTTTCCTTGTGACTAGGCATGCACTGGTTGATATGGAGATTGCACTGATAAAGCAGGTTGACTAATGAACAAGTCACTTTTAATTTATACCAATCCATGATGCATCCAAAGGATATGCAAGTGATATCTATGATAGACACGATCGAGGAGGATGATTTGGTAGCTCCTATTGAGGAGAGACTCAGCGTTGTGGACCTTTTAATAGTCATTATGAATTTAAGCGTAATGGAATTAATAACTATGATAAGATGGTTAGCATATTTGAAGGTATTGGTTCGTACATGTATGCACCGAAGAAATTAGATCTTGATTTAAAGAACAGAGTGACCCCTCTAACTCGACCTTTTATTGAGAAGCCTTTAATTTTAGAGATCAAAGCTCTTCTATCCCATCAATGTTGTGTTCTTAGGAACTAACAATACTTTATTCGATTATTATTATAGCTGATCTGGTATATTAGCAAGTTGAGGCTTTGGTTTCTGTGTTGAAAAGGTTCAAAAAAACCATTAGATGGTTTATACTGATATTATTAGGATATTTTATGAAATTTGCACACACAAAATCCAACTTAGTCTGGGGCGTGTGCCTATTATTAAGCATCAACAAAGGTTGAATCCACCTATGTAAAAGGTAGTGAAGAAAAAAATCATCAAGTGGTTATATAAAGGTGTGGTTTATTCAATTTTAGACAGTAAATAGGTAAGTCTGGTCTAATGTGTGCTGAAAAGAGTGGAATCATGTGGTTCCAAACAAGAAAAATAATATTATTTTAATGAGTCTAGTTACGAGTTGGTGTGTGTGCATGGACTATAGGGAGCTGAACTCTTGGACTGAGAAAGATTACTTTCTAATGACTTTTATGGATCAAATATTAGGCCGACTTGCTAGTAGAGGTTGGTATTGTTTTCTTGATAGATACACGAGTTATCATCGTATATCTATTGTGCTCGAGGACTATGAGAAGGCAACTTTTACTTGTCCATATGGCTATATTTTCTGACATGGTTTAGACTACTATATTGATGTTCATGGATGACTTCTGGTTGTTAGTAATTCATTTAATGATTGCCTGGAACATTTTCCCAATCAACCGAGGAGATGTGAGGAATGTAAATTGGTATTAAATTGGGAGAAATGTCACTATATGGTTAAATAATAAATAGTGCTTGGTCATAAAATTTTGAAGAAAAGGATTAAAGTCAATAAGGCAAATATTGATATGATTAAAAAATTGCCTCTACCAATTTCTATGAAGGGTATTTGTGGTTTTTTGGGGTATGTGGATTTTTATAGAAGATTCATCAAGGACTTTTCTAAGACTTTCAATCCTTTATGTAAGTTGTTGGAGAAATAGGTGAAATTTGTGTTTGATGATAGATGTCTAAAAACATTTTAGTGCTTCAAAGAGAAGTTTGTTTCATGCTCTATTATTGTATCTCCCGATTGGTCTATGTTTTTTGGGGTTATGTATGATGCTAGTGGAATTGTGATAGGTACAGCCTTAGGACAAAGGTGAGAGACGATCTTACATCCCATCTACTGTGCTAGCAAAATACTTAATCCTTCCCAAAAATAGTATATTGTGACTGAATAAGAGTTTCTTGTTGTTGTGTTTACTTTTGAGAAATTTTGGTCTTATTTGCTTGGTATAAAATCCATCATGCATATTAATCATGTAGATCTTAGGTAACTTATGGAAAATAAGGATGCTAAATCAAGGTTAATTTATTGGGTATTATTGTTGCAGGAATTTGACTTTGAGGTTAAGGACTAAGGGGGGACTGAAAATCAATGGTTTACCAATTATCATGCCTTGAAGAAGAGGCTATGTTGAAACTGAAATATGAGTTTGAGATTGATGACATTTTTCTAGATGAATAGATATTACCGCATCACTTGATTTGATACCATGGTTTGCAGATTTAGTAAATTATCTAGTGTGTGATGCAATTCTTGAAGACCTATCATTTTATCAACACAAGAAATTTATGAACATAGTTCTTTTAGGACGATCAATACTTGTTTTGAAGTTGTACTGATAGAGTGGTTCATATATGTGTTTTGGAGATTGAGATGATAAGTATCTTAGAGACTTGTAATTCTTATCCATTTGGGGGTATAATAGTGGTGCCTGTACTATGCACAAGATCTTGAAATGTGGACACTATTGGACTACCATTTACAAAGATGCGTATGGCTATGCCAAGTCATATGACCAATGCTAAAGGGAAGAAAACATCTCACGAAGGCAAGAGCTTCCAATAATGAATATTCTAGAGCTTGAGTTGTTTTATGTGCAAGGCATTAACTTCATGGGCCCTTTTGTGATTTCACATAGTATGTAGTGTATCCAAATAATGAAGGTAAAAATGTCACAACATTCATAAAAATAATATTTTTTTTAGATTTGGGACTCCTAAGGTTATCATTAGTGACGGAGGCCTGATTTTTTGCAATCATCTATTTAGAGCCATGCTTGAGAAACATGATGTGAAAAACAAGGTGGCAACACACCACCATCCTCAGACAAGTGTGTAGGTTGAGGTCTTCATTTGCGAGATAAAGTCTATCTTGGTGAAGACTATGATTGCCAATAGGCTGGATTGGGCAAGAAAGTTAGATGACGTATTCTAGGCCTACCGAATGACATTTAATACACCCATTGGTACCTCTCGATATCAGCTTGTGTATGGTAAAACATGCCACTTGCCTATCGAACTTGAGCATAAGACATTGTAGGCTTTGAAAAAGCTAAATCTAGAGTGGTATGATGCAACCAAGTTGTGAAAAGTATAGCTTAATGATATGGATAATTTCTGTCTCCAACCCTAAGAATGATCAACTTTGTACAAACAAAGGATGAAGCTTTACCACAATCACAAGATTGATAAAAGAAAGTACACCATCAGTGATTTGGTATTACTTTTTTATTCTAAGCTAAAGTTGTATCTCAGAAAGTTGAAGTCAAAATGGAGAGGGCCATATATAGTGACTAGAGTGTTCCTCTGTGGTGTAGTTGAGCTAGAAAATAAAGAAGGTATCAAGTTTAAGGTGAATGGACAAATGGTAAAACAATATCTAGGGTCCATGACGAAGTGAAAATTGTTTAAGATGTGGATTTAGATGGTGCTTGAGGTATTGAGCACACCTAAGTCATGTCGTAATATTAAATCAGACGCTTCATGAGAGGTAACCTACGGGGTTGTTGGTGAAGTCTTAGTATCCAATTTAGCTATGTCATGCCACGATGTTAAATCAAGTGCTTCTTGGGAGGCAAACCATGATTTTATACTTTTTATGTTATAGGATAATATGTGTTTTAAGTGTGCAGGATAGGGTAAAATTGAAAAAGACACCATAAAATTTTTGGTGCCCAGTCCAGATGAGCTACCCTACGATTCGTAAGAACATGTGATGATCTATTTGTTGAATCATTATCAATAGAGGACTTAAGAAAATGTCAATGGTAGCCTAATGACTCCTAGAATAAGTCATCATTACACACTACGACTCACCGCCTTGAGTCGTAGGGACTGGTGACTTCAGGTAAGTGCTTTAAGTATTTCAATCACAATGGAGGGAGAGTACGACTGGTTACCACTGATGATGAGTCATTACGTTCAATAGTCTTCCCTATATAAATAGTCGTCCTAATATTTTTTTATAAAAAACTAGTGACTCAACCCGAACTAATTTGGAAACTAAAATAGGAAGGGATCCGATTTGATTTCCATTCCTTTTCAAACAACTTATATCCCCCCATCTTCCTTAAACATTCCTCTCTCTTAATTTCAATACTTACTAAACCCTCATCAACCCAATACAAAACAAACTGATTCTAGTCCTTAAAGTTTTTCTTGACTTTAAGATTTCTTATTGAGGATTCGAATTCGCTAGTTGTTTTCAAGCATCACTATTTGAACTTAAGAAAGTATTGGATGTTGCTTTAAAACTTGTTTAAACTTACTTTAACGATGAGTGGTGAATTAAACGGTTTTCTCAAACCCTATATTTAAATGCTTGAACAATAGGGGATGGTTGGGTGACTTTTTTTGTTAAAAATAAGTTGTTAGAACCTAGATTAGAGGTGATTATGCATTTAATTATGAGTTGGAAATTACTCTGGGTAAAGTCTGAGTAACCTTGGTATTGTTCGCATAAGGTACGAGAGGAGTATCCTTAGTGTCACTCCGATGATCATTCGTTATGTTAAATGAATGATTTTACGCTAAAACACAATTGAAAAGGTTTGGATTGTTGAAAAATATAAAGACCACCAATTTTTTGTCCCTATGACTCCTAGAATGAATCATTTACATAGGTCACAAGTCATCATGTGATTCATAGTGACTGACATCTTGGTTGACAAATGGTTAAGTCCCTACTAAGTGTAACTGTTCTCCCGACAAGTCACTCAGTGATTCATAGGGTCACTAGACGAATCATCAGACAGAACCATTCTGAAAGGACCTCATTTACAATTTGTAGGACTTCACTCGATGACTCACCCAATGAGTCGTTATGTGACTTGATGACTCATAGGGTGCAGTCATCAGGACAATAGTAAAAATGACTTATTACTTTTAGACCCTGCAAGGTATTATCTAACTGAATGGGAATAGGGGTCACATGTAATATTTTTCCTAACTTTTCTTACTTTATTTGATTAGTTTTACTAATGTGTAATTCCCCACCGATTCCATAGTGCCAAAGAATGACAACACAAATGGAGGAAGCAAGGGGGCAATGAGACTCCCAAGAAACAAACACAGTCCACTCACTAACTAAGAGATGAACCTTCTGTGGAAGAGCAGAGTCAAGTTACTCTATTGAAAAATACTCGCATAACCCGTGCAACCATAGAGTAGATTGTTCCAAGGCAGTCGATCAAGGCCCCAAATAAAGAGTGCTTGAGCCTCGCCACCATATTTACTTTGTCCTTCCCAGTCAAAAGAGAGAGGAGAGTCTAGTTTTGGGTTTGATAGTAAGGAAATCAAAGATAAGATGTCTATAAGAGCAGAGACGAAGCTACATCCGGGAGCAAGTCAAGTGAAGTTGGGTTGAAATATGACTCGAAAGAATCCCTTGAGAGTGAGAATGAGAATATTTTTGATAGTCCTCCACATATTGTACCATCTCTACTACCAGGACAACATGGTTTACATATTGAGGCCACCCCGATTCTAATAGTTAACCGTTGGGTTTACCTAGACATGCAGGAGCTATATGAGTGAGACAATTTGTCCCCAATACTTTCCGGTTGAAGCGAGGGTTTTATGTCGAGCCTAGATATTGACGGTAGGGATGTTTGTGATGTACCGAATTTGAGAATTTTTTCAAAAAGTATCACTTTAAGTGGATGACAAATGAATTAAGCATATACAACTCGACCCTAGTTTGAGAATTCTATGCCATGTTCCAGATGGAGTTGAAGCAGTCATATTTATAAAGGTTGTCTTGGAAGGTTGGTGAACCTCTTAAGTCACTGATAATTCACAGGGTTTGTGAGAGTATATATACAGACTTTATCCCATTTCTAGTATATTTACATAGACTATCTCCCATTTCTATATGGGACTAATTTTGTGCCCCCGATAGACACATTGGGGATTGACCACCAGATTGACGAAATGAGGAAGGTCAAAACAAAATAGATTAGTATTGAGGAAAATTTGGTGCATTTTTGGTAGATTGGACACATTATTGCTAATGCTAAGGAAGATATTCCTTGGGTTGTTGGTGCATCTTTGCAGATAACAAAAGAAAGTTTGAATTTTGCGGTGGTCATGGTGGACACTAGTTTACCACAGGTTACTTCCGATGGTTGGTGACAATACTTTGATCTTCGACAAGGTTGCTTTAATAGCAGGTATTATGGAAAGTTATGATATTGATATCATGAAGATCATCACACGTAAGATCCAAGATAAGGTTGTGAGCACTGATAGTGTCTGGTTTTTCTATGTTTGGTGACACAGATTTGTTTGATGGATAGGGTACCTATTTATATCTAGATAAATTATTTTGTTTGGGTCCATCGGAATACCGATTTGGGGCTAATTCGAGATCAGGCAAACTTAATTTTGAGGGTAAAGGTTGGTGCTATGCTACTTCAGGGTGCATTCCATCTGGGTACACTAATGGATATTGATACCTTGGGTTTCGCAAAACTTTACACACAGGTTGAGTCTCAGGTTACGACTGAGCGGCTCTACAAGATATTACCGATCCACTATATCCACAACCTTTAGACCACTTTCAGTACCGATACCACCGACTTCTAGACCATCCATGCCCCATCCACCTACTGATGGATAGATCTTGGTCTCATAAGAGTTCTAGAATAATGTGATGAAAATATCAGTCACCCTTGAGTAGGAAGTAGCTAACATTGAGGAAGGGGTGAAACCATGAATTAAGAAGGAAATTTAGGGTGAAATGCATCCATTTTGATAGTTTTAAGAGGAGAATCAACAAGAATATCAAAGGGGTGTAGTCTCCAAATTTATATAGTATCTATAAGGAGTTGGTTGTACTAAGTGATGCTATGAAAGACATAACTGTTAGGTTGTATCCAACTTTCCCAACTCCTACCAATAGCGATCATTGATGAGATTTTTATAAATGAGGTTCTTAATAATTGGGGCATAAAATGTAAGAAGAAGGTCCCAAAAGACAGTGAAAAGAGGGAAAGCACGAGGAGAAAAAGATGATGCGAAAGAGATGAGTTAGAGAAAGCAATTGAGGAAAGAAAGAAGATGTACAGGACCAATTATTTGAGGAACATGAGGTAGGGCGAGGAGCTGGGGCCTCTAGAGGTTTTGAGACCCTACTTGCTTATATTATGAGAGTTGAGGAGAGTGAGGGTATGGAACATGATCCCATGAGTGTGAAACCATTGAGTGCATCAAACACCACCAGTGCCAACATTGATGTGAGCATTACAGCGATGGTCGAGGCTATTATTATTGAGACTGAGGTCTATTCTGCAGCCCCAACAGAGGAGACTTCATGAGCTGGCACTTTGTGCACCACAAGTATGTCCCTTACCCTAGTTTTACATTTTTTCCATGATTTCATACAATGAGGACATTTCACAATTTCCTAGTTGGGGGTGGGGATGTAACACAACTGAGAGTTTTTACCGTACTTCTCTTTCTGTTGACTGCACTATCTTAGTTAAAACAAAAATCTTTAGGGTTTTTAATTGATTTTATTGTTATTTTTAGTTTGTGTTTTGTGTAACTTAGAGAAAAATGAGAAAACTCGATCTGGTTGAAAGAAAAAAAGAGTTTGCAAAGATATTTTTGAATTATTTAAATGAACTCTTGAGATTTTCTTGGGTTTTGCTGTGTGCTTACTTGGACTATAACCAGTGTTGGATATCATTATGGTATTAGTATTGTTAGTTTGATAACCTAACCTAAATTTATATGAATTGAATAGCTAGTGATAGAAATAATAGCCCTGAACCAAAAGTATATAAGGATTGCCCTGAACCAAAAGTGTATAAGGATTTCCCTAAACTAAAAGTGTATAAGGATTTGCCTTGTCAACATGTGTGTGTGGTCTATAACTTGCCCAAATAGTCTCGCTAAGGTTGTAGGTTAGAAGGTTAGGAAAGGATCATAGACTTTTCTTGAAATAGTCCACTAAATGCCTAATAAGTCTTCCAAATGAATGTAATATCCCTTGAACCCAAAGTCGAGCCTAAATAGACCTTTTCTTTTGAACTCTCTTGTTCACCTTTTTTATTTTTATAATTAAGATGCTTTGGACTCGGTCCCTCCTTGGACACTGTGTACCTCAAATTAGGCAAATCGCTTAAGTTGAGGGTGGTTGGCGTAGGGGTGTGTAATGGATTGGGTATGAAGAAAATATAGTGAAAAAATAAAAATGAATCCAGGTGCGATATGATGAAAAATAAAAGAATTTTTTTTAAAATAAAGAACTAAATAAAAAAAGAAGAGAAGTTGAAGAAACAAAAGAATCGCACTCTATATTCTAAAAAGGTGAAAAGGGGAAAAGGAATAGAAGAAGGTAGACAAAGTGGTAGCCAAAAATAGTGTAGTATCAACAAGGGTTAGAAACTATATCCATATCCATCTGGGGAGCGGGTACTTATTTTTTATGGTGACTTTGTTCAACTGACGATAATCGATGCACATTCTGAGAGAACCATCTTTCTTTCTCAAAAAAGGACTGGAGGCGCCCCTTGGGGAAACACTAGGCATGATGAATCCCTTATCTAGGAGATCTTTTAAATATTCTTTCAATTCCCTAAGCTCGCTGGAGCCATTCGGTAGGGAAGAATAGAGATAGGCTGGGTATCTGGAAGAAGGTCTATCCCGAAGTCAATTTCCCTTTTGGAGGAACTCTGGGAAGATCCTCAGGGAACACATCTGGAAATTCCCTCACTACTGAAACTGTCTCTAGATTGGAGGTCTCAGAATTAGAGTCTTTAACTTGAACAAGATGGTAAACACACCCCTTGGATATCAGTTTTCTCGCTCTAAGGTACGAAACATGATGACCCCTAAGCGCTAAAGTACTACCCCTCCATTCAAGGACTGGTTCATTTGAAAATTGAAAATAAACAACTCTATTTCTATAATCAACTAAAGCATAGCATGAGTGGAGACAATCCATGCTGAGAATGACATCAAAATTCGTCATCTCTAACTCTACAAGATCAATTCAAGTGACTTTCTGGGATATTGTGACCGGACAGTTCCTGTATAGCTGCCTGGATACAATAGAGACACCTACTGGGGTAGACACTAAGAAGGGTTCTGCTAAGATTTTAGGACTAACTTTGAAGTTGATAGCTATATAGGGGGTTACAAAAGAAAGTGAAGATCCTGGATCTAACAAAGCATAAACATGTAAATGAAAGACTTGCAATGTACCCGTAACCACATCAAGAGAACTTTCCTAATCATGAAGGAACTGAAGGGCATACAATCTATTCTGGAACTGATCACTGGTGGCACTGGAAGTGGTGCCCTGCTGAGTTGGGCGACCTGCTGGTGTTGCTGAAGAGTTAGCCTGACTATGTTGGCGGTTGCTCCTACCTTTCTACATAACTGTCACACACTTCCTTATCCTATGGCTTGGCTTGCCATATCAAAAACACACATCATTTCCAGCCCCGCATACACCTTGATGATTCCTACCATATTTCTGGCAAAGAGGATTAGTCTGACCATTGTTCATACTACCCTGAGTCTTAGAGCCTGGCGCCATATCCTGGTTACCATTTATGAACTTTGGAACTAGAAAACTAGCTAAAGACGGAGCTGGGACAGAAGAATTTTTATGGAATTGATGATGGTTACCACCTCCCGACCTCAGCTGAGCACAGTTGAAACTAACTATCCCAGCCTTCTTATTTTCTCCATAACCTTTTCCTTCTCAATCTGCTGAGCATGGACCATAAGCCTATATAAGTCTATCTCCTTAATCAACATTGTGGTCCTACACTCCTTGAACACACTATTAGATACACCAAACACAAACTTACTCATTCTAGACCTGTTATCAGACACCATATGAGGAGCATACCTCGCCAACTGAGTAAACTTAAGCAAATATTCCCGCACACTCATGCTACCCTATTTTAAATTAATAAACTCCAGCACCTTATCTTCCCTCAACTCCAAAGGGAAGAATCTATCTAAAAAGGTTGTAGCAAACTCCTTCCATTCTATAGGACCTACGTCTGTGACTTTATACCCCTTCTACAACTTAAACTAGGTGTGAGATACATCCTACAACTGGTAAGCAGCCAACTCTACACTCTCACTAGAAGTTATGCCCATAATTTTTGTTACCTTCTGAACCATGTCAAGGAACTCCTGTGGATCCTCATCAAACTTGGATCCCGAAAACAAAGGAGGATTCATTTGGGTGAAGTACCGAATCCTAGATGCGGCAGTATTAGCCACTGGGTTGGCTGGAAAAGCAGCTAGTTAATTGTTATAAGATCCTACTGAATGGGCTAAAATAGTGAATGTTGCTCTAAATTCGGCATGAGAGATATGCTCGTTTAGGGGATCTTTCTGAACAGGCGGAGGTGCAGGCTGGTTTGCATTTCATTTTTTGTTAGTTTTTTTGGGAGGCATGTTCTGTAAATGGAAGGAATATTGAATTAGAAAGAGAGTTTAAATAGAGATTATTCTCTTTCACATGACATGAACACTGAAAGAAGGGAAACCTTTCCTAGAACATCTTGTAGCCTCTTGTCCATAAGTGTGGCGCCCATCACACCCATGTAAAAGACTCTACCCAGTGTGGATTTCAGACTCCCTAGGACACTTTAAAACCTTAGGTTTTGATACCAAGTTTGTAACACCCCAGAAATACACCCTGGATGCCAAACGGTGCTTACAGTCCTGAGAGACCACATGTTAATCCATGAGCTAGTACCCGCTATGAGCACTGAATAAAAAAAATAGCAAAATAACATGTGCGGAATTTAACTGAGAATGCCTTAAGGTTTTAAATAATGCAACGTGCGATTAAAAATCATAATTCTAAAAGCATTTGAAAACAATACTGGGAAGACTGATGATAACAAATGGTAAACTGACTACCTATCTGAAATAGTCTGAAAAGTCTCTAAGTGACTGAGGAGTTGATGGGACAAGCCCCAACTAACTCCAACTGACTATTAAGTTAAAAGAATGAGATAAACATAAACGGTCCTCGATATATGAGGACTCACCACTGCTACTGCTGTTGATACACTGGAATGTCTAAGTACGGTCGGGAACCTAAGCGTTCGAACCCAGGATATAAGATATCATAGCATAAGAAATGAGTATTGCGGTTAGTACCTTGAATGTACTGGTATATAAGATGAGGTTAGGGTAAAATGTACGGGTTATATGCATGAGATAATAACTTACTGAGTAGCATAAGGTAACTGAGTATAAATGCATAGAGGCTATAAAAATCCAAGAATGCATGACCAAGGATAAAATATGATTCTGATATAGTCTGTAAAATTGAATTACTAAAATACTGTTACCAAATAACTGATAGTTGTATGGTATGGTCAAGTAAACCTGAAACTGAGCTCTGTACTAAATACTAAACTGAGATTGTAGGAGCTAGCTATAACCAACATTCTCCAATGTACTGTTAGGGTCCAACCTGTAATCCCAGTTGGAAGGGCATTATTACCTTGCCACGGGTACTAATATTGGTTGTGTTGATCCACTAATCTGATATCCCAAAGGATGAGGGTGTAATGCTTAATTGATAGAGGACCCCTCAAAGTCTATGGTGGCACCGTAGGTCTACAACTTAGGAACTGCTACTAACGTCTTATGCCTATTGACGGGGGAGACAAGTGCCTCATGCCTACGAATGGAGGAGACGCCATCCCTACGTTCACTCGGTGCTAAGTTGTACTCCCAATTGAAAGACACTGATTTCTTAATTGATTTAAGTTTAACTGAATATGATAGCTGACTGACTGGTAATGTTCTTACATATCTGAAACAATTCTGAAAATACTAAGATTAAGTAAACAACTAAGTTTTTTGGTATTCATAACCCCCATGGCTCGATAGAAATAACAATAGGAACAAATGAACACTTTAAAACCATTATAGGAACCATTGTTCAAAACTCATCTCTTAGACATTTCATCAAACACATGAGGGTCATGAATTAAAGCATGGAATATTTTAAAACATATAATAATCAAATAGCTAAAATAATAAACCATAAATTTGGGATTTAACTTGAAAACATCATTATTCCAACTTGTAAAGTTTAACTTCAACATCAATTACTTATAAACACCATGTAAAAATCAAAATTCATAAGGATTTATGGAGATAGTTTATTGTAAACATGTAAATTCATGATTTAAATCTTAAAAATGGATTCTTGGACTCAATGGGTGAAAAGGACCCATGAATGAACATCACACATACCTTAATTGAAGAGTTCATGAAGGTTCTTGGTGATTTCTTGAAGTTTGAACTTGAATTTTGAAGAGGCTAGGGTTTGTTCTCGAGAGAGAATTGTTTTCTTTTAAGAGAATTGTGAATAGAATGATCAATTTCTCCTTTTGGGACCTTTAATCCCATGTTATGGACCAAATGGGTGAAAGGAAAGACCCATTTACGCTTGCATAAGTAAGAACAAAAGCTAGAAAAATTAAGGGTGGACGATAGAGCATGAGCCGCAGGCTCTGGTGCGGTGCACTAGAGTGGGTTCTACGAACTCTACTATGGTGCACGATAGGGTGCGCAGCGGGCTTATCCCTATGAGTCTATTATTTTGGAATTCCAAACATGCCCTTACGCTCGTTCAAAAATTCTAAAACTCACCCGAGATGTTCTATGGATAACTCCGATCATGAATCAACTTAAAAATTAACTTTTCGATGTCGAAGAGGTCAAAAATAAAATCATCGAAGCTTAGGAGATTTAGAAATGACTAAGTCCTAACACTTAGTGAAATTTTATAAGTCTTTGACCCCTTTAACATACTATGGTGAGCTGAATTGAGCTAGGATCTTACGGGGTCTTACAAGTGTTGGGTTGTTTATTGATAATGTGATGTCATGTGTTGATCTCTTTGTGTTATGGTGATTGGTTTATATACGGCATGCACCTGCTGACATTGAATAGTATAGGAAGGTGTTGAACTTTGTTTTGAACATGTTGAAGAAAATAGTCTAAGGTGAAAATTTGACTGCCATAGAGATCTTGGTTTACTCTAAGATACACGTTGTGATAATATAGTATTTTGTCTTCCTGCGAACATGCGAACGTTCTAAGTTGAGGGGGTTGATGTGCAATGATTTTACGACACTTTCGATGTCTAAAAAAATAAAAATATGCCTATTCAAGGCTTGTTTATGTATATATGAGGTGGTAAGTGAATAAAAAGATGAAGAATTGCACAAATATAGATAAGGGACACTGGACCATGAGTTTTTGGGTCATAATACGACTCGTAGCCTCAGTCTTCATCAAACTAAAACAATTTTGGACTTGATAATTGAAGGATGACTTGACCATGAGTACTGCCTACGACTTGTTGGGTTACATCACGAGTCACTGGGATCAATCGTCCTGAGAGAAAAGGCCAAAGTTCTAAAGATGTGCAAAGTGGTATAGTGATGACGAGGCATAATACGACTCATTGGGACACATGATGAGTCGTATCATAAAGCCATTGGGACTCTAGTAAATTTTAGATACATGGAATGATTATGGAAAACCAGAGTACGACAGGAGGCTACAACCCATTGGGTTACATGACAAATCATCGTGATATGTTATCTTGAGCAGACAAGAAAAGTCCTATAAGAATGCAAAAGAGTCTCAGTGTAAATGAGTCATCCTAAAACTTATAGGGTGACTAAATAAGTCATCACCATCCAACCAGAACAGTTGGCAACGACTAGATAAAAGACTGACTAAGAGTTGTCATCAAAACAGATGACTCATTGTCAGAGAAGTAGTCATCACTGACTTTGTATTCTAAATTTGTTTAGGATAACTTTCCTTTTTGTCTGTAAATACCCAATGTGGGTATATTGTTTTTTATATTACATTCTATTATTATCTTCAAGACATATTCTCAGTTTTACAAGTACAAATAGTGATTTCTAGGGTTTTAATTCAAAGTAAGATTTTGGAGTTTTTCTATTACTCTTGTAAATTCATAGTTATGTTTTCTTTAATGAACTCTTCTCATGTGATTAAAATTATAAGTATCTTGTCACCACAACTAGGGTTGTGGGAACCATGACATGAATGATGTAGGATTCAACGTTTGGAGTAATCTTCAGTTGGTGTTTACGTGTATTTATTGTTCCCTTGATTTTGAATGCTTTTTAATGATGACCAACATTAGAACTCATCTAATATGTATTTTGGATGAAAGGATGTGTAAATATGGGAAAAAGAGAATAACCAATAAATATTTGGAGATATCAACCTTCACTTAATAACTTGAGCCTCTAATACAAGATAGCTATCTGGGATCTTTGATAGGGGTTAGTAAGGCAGGTTCACATACTTGAGAATATTACCTAAACTAGAGTTTAAAGTTTTTCTTAGTATGCATAACCTATCAATTCTGCAGATCAAACACTGGGAGAGATTGCAAAGTACAACAAACTTACGACGTTACAAAGTTATTGGGGAACACAGTTCTAGTGCCTCTCTCATATTGATTACAAATTTAACAATTTAACACTTGTTGCTACCAAATTACTTATTTACAATCTCCTTTCTTACTAGAAATTGTATTGATTGCCTTGACTTACATATTGATTGATAGTTTAATCTATTCCTTGTAGGATCGACCCCAACCTTGGTTTGCTTTTATATTTGACAACGACCTCGTTATAATTTTTTTAGAGGTGTAATCTTGGCAAGCCAATACCCATTCTTTGAAACAATGAGTAACGGGCTATTGAGATGAATGAACAATTTGAGGGATAGTCGGTTCAAACATGACGAAGCCCATAAAATATATACATAAAATAAGAGGGACAAAATATACAAAATACATTCTCAGAATATGTATCTATCAATATAAAATTTTCTAGGTACATAAGGAGTACTGCATATACATCACAACTTTAGACTATCTTCGAGTATCCAAAACAAAGACCAATCAAATTAGGGGGAGGAGAGTAACTTCAATCATCAAATTCTCACCTTAAATCTTTGGTCCAAGAAGCTCCACGTAAGGTGACTTCAATAGTAAGATCTCATACAAGGATCTGTATCTAGAAGCAAGATGTAGAAGTGTAGTATGATTACTAAAACACATAGTACCCGATAGGTATCATAGGAAGACTGAGATCAAATAAGATATAAATATGATAAAGAGTAAATACAAAATAAGGATAATGCTAGTAATGTTATAAGATGGATAGAATAATAAAACAGGTAAACATGTAGAAAATTAGTGAATAAGCTAAAATAGGTATGCAATAGCAACCTAGCTAAAACCTAATTGGACCCCCATTAGATCAGAAAGCACAAACAATAGACAAAATAACCTAGTCGGACCCCATAAGCACATAAAGTACACACAATAAATAATTCAAGTTATAAACAATGAGTATGACTAATAGAGAGATTAAGAGGGGACAAACAATGCAAAATAGGACCCATGCATTGATAACCCAGAATTTTACATCGGGCACTCCAGAATCTTACATTGGGTACACCCAAAATCTTATATTGGGTCCTAGTCATATGAAAATGAGTAAAGAGGCACCGAATCCGCCTCAACTCGAGTTTAAAGGTGGAACAATCACTTTAAAAGATCATCTTAGAAAATTATTACTCCTACTATCCCAATTTATATGAGTTTTTTTGACTTAACACAAAGTTTAGGAAAGAAAGAAAGACTTGTGAAACTTGTAGTCTAAAATAAGTCATTGATGTTTGTATGACTATGAATCATTTCATTAAGGGTAAAATATCCATTTCAAAGTTAAGTTATTACTAAATGTAGAAATGTGTCATTCTTTTTGGGAATGACTAAAATTATAAGTGAGTCATAGAAATTAGGATAAAGGTCGTTGTATAATAGTAATATGGCTAGTTTAAACTCAATGAGTGTAGCATAGCGATCTAAATTCAGCAAAATACCCAGAAAAAAGTATAAGAAGAAGTGAATCAATGAATGCCTGACAACCAAATATCTGTATATGAACATAAACACAGCTGGAGCAAGATTGGTAAAGAACGAAATAAATTAGGAGTTGTCGGGGAACACTACTCAAAGGTGAAAGCCATTAAAACACTATATTTACCCCGAGAACCCATCCTAAGTAACAAAATACCCAACCCTAAGGTAAGACTTGATGTATATATCCTACAATTTCTAAGCATACTAGATTAAGGTTCAAGCCAGGAATACCCCACCCACGCTAAAGTTCTATAGTAGAATCCTATTCTAAGGCTCCTAGGTAGGCTAACGATACAAAAATAACTCAAATTACATCCCATAAATATGAAATCCCACCACCAATAAAAAAGTATCATATAAATACCCTCTTCATGAAAAGTTTAAGAGTAGCTAAGCTAAGATAATTGGGAATCCACCCAAAGCTACAAGTTAAGAAATAAAGTCTTCCAAATGACATAAATAGACCAAAAGTGGCAATTTGAGAAATAACCCCAAGGACTCTTTTTGATTGATCAAATAACACTTTGAATTCCCCATTGGCTCTTTGCATCACCAAAGGCTTCTGTGTACACTTGGCGTCGCCCATGTGTACCTTGTATCACCAAAGTATCTTGTGTCAAGACAAGCTCGACTTGATGTTTGCCAATGTTGACTTGAACTTACCAAATTGGCTTGAACTTGTTTCTTTGCTTGCCTCTTCCTTTGATTATGGCATCCTTTAGGCTCCAAGATATCATCTATATATGGAGTACCCTCCTTTCCTACTCTATATGATCCATATAATCTATAATTAAGACTTGTGTATCCCAGGGTATAGGTCTAGCATGAAATCACATAACACCTTATCTCGATACTTAGCAATGATAAAATTGATTACTATTTGCTTGGTTACCTTCACTCTACAATTCTCAATGATCTATTAAAGTGTGTATGGCTTTAGGTGCTTTTTGTAGGAAGCTTTATTCTATCAACCATGGTGTGACTTATCACATTATTGCTACTCATACCATCAATGATCAAGGAATATTCCCTATCCATCATCTTGAACCTTGGATGGAATAGGTTCATACTTTAATCAAGTTACTCTTTGGAAATATCCCCCATGACTTGCTTTAAATTACAAGAAGAGTCTAAGTCCTCATCCAATTGCTCATCATCTACCTTCGAGAATGGTTCATCATGCCTAACCTTAAATTCTTTATCACCACACTCAACTTCACACTCAATAGCATTTTTAGCACAAGGTCCATCATATAAGATCATATTTGACCTATTTGTGGACATTTACTCATCATGTCCTTCACCTTGAAATTTGTAACATTGAACAATAGAAGGAAAAGAGAAGAAAGGTATAACAACATTACTTTTATAAGCTTTGTCTTCCCCTTTTGTGTTGTATTTATCTTGAATAGCTTGACTACCATCTTGGAACATTGTAAGACTCACCACGTTGTCACCCATACATTGATCCAAAACACCTTAATCACCATATTGTTCTCTTCAATCCCCGCGCCATCCTCTATCCTTATACCTATCTCCACTATCCCTATGCCTTGGTCCGTACTAAAGCCTCTAGGTCCTTTTCACCATCTATCAGGGTTAACTTCTTCATACATCTCATCATAAAGAGGGTTTTGATAATAGATATCTTGGTAGGATATTTGTAGGTTATATTGTTGGGTTGGAACACAGGGTACATATAAAGATGTATGTGATACATTTTGAGGAGGTTCTTGGTTCCTAACTTGGATTTTGAAAAAAGAACAACTCTTTTGTGGGTGTTGATATATTTGTTCATTTAGATATGGGGTGAATTCTCTAATATAGATCAGAGAGTTTTTTGGTTGGCATGTAGGTCAGTGGTAGGTTTGATTCTAATTCGGTTAGGGGATGTAAGGGTTGTGGTCTTGACCCAAGGTCCTCCTTTACCTCACACTATCCATCTTTCTCACCCTTTATTCCATACATCTAAACCACCCATTTGATTCATCTACCCTTTCATCCACATTGGTCACTTTTCTTGGCACATTGGAATATGACCCCATATTATTCACTCAACTCTTTTCTCTATGGTTATATGAAAAGTAATATATTTTACCTACAAAACTCATCAAATGAGGTTAGTAGAAAAAGAAACCTCACATAACTCGTATTGAGCTCTCACCTTACCATGTATGGTGTTTTTTTATATTTTTAATGTACTATCATAACTCAATAAATTCATAAGGTCACCTATCCTTCATAGAGGATTGAATTCTTATTGACCAAAAGAAAGAATGACTCAATATCCAATCAATTGAGCCAAGAAAGTACAATGATTATGTAAAACGACAAAAGCTTCAAAGAATTAGCATGGAGAAATTCGGCCTCAAGAAATAATACAACCAAGTAGAACAAGTAATAGTCATAAATTAGATTTAATAATCAAGAAAAGAGATTAAGAATCAAAGGAATGAACCCAAAGGATTAGAACCTGGGATTAGTTGCACAAAAGGCTTGAGATCTTTAAATTTCAACTTGCTATCGTCATACTAGCTCATTAGATCGCCAAGTTTAACTTTTGTAGATCATGAACGCACAATGGTAATGCGTGTAATACTAATGTTATGTGTTCTCACCCCATAGACGTACAATGTTACAGAATTTGTCCCGGTGTTTGTGCGCTCAACCTCTCTTTGTGCGTTCAACCCAAGCCTTGTGTGATGGTTCCCATAGAGGCATAATGCTCCAGAAACTCTCCTGGCACTTATGCGTGCAGGCTACCCTTTGTGTTTGCAGTACTCACCTTGTGCAAGCTTTATTATGAGCGCTTAATGGTATAACAACCACACCCGAAACTTTCAAATATTTTGTTTTTGGGATCTCCTTGTACTCTATTAACCTAGTACTTGCCCTTTTTGGTAGATTTCTTTTATACAGACAAGTACTACTCTTTTAACTTTTTTCCTTTTTGGATCAAACACACCTTTTCAGATATTCTTCTTCAATAATCTATGAAGATCATGAAAAACACCATGAGCATTGATGAACTTCAAAAATTCATAGATCTCTCATTTTAGCCCCAAATTTGGTGAAATTCATGATTTAGGCTCTCCTTATTATAAATAAAAAAACAATGCTTTTCACTCTAATTTTGATCCAAATTTTTCAAATATTGAAACCCACTTCAAGCTATAAAGAACACCATGAACAAGGTGAAACTTCAAAAACTAAACCTTGTGAATTTCAACTCTATTTGCTTTTAATTTTTATATTCAAGCTCCAAGTGATAAGGAGAACAATCCCCAATATAATTGATCTTTCTATTCACCCTAGACCTTTAACCCACTTATTCTTCCTTAAGCTTTCTCCACCTTCAATAATGGCAAATTTTTTTAGTTCACCTCCAAACAAGTTGAAACTCACATCTAGACCCAATATCAGTAGAAAAACACATATCTTGTGATAGAAACACAAACAAGACACAAATCAAATAATTTTTTTTGAAATTTTTCCAAATTCATTTTCCACCCAATGTTTTTTTTAAAATTATGAACATGGAATTGAGATTCGTAGAAATAAATCCCTAGCTTAAGATCTAATAACAAATGATACGGTTCTAATTCGGTAATTATAATAAAAATTTTAAAAAAAGGATGGATATGTGGAATATATAAATTCAATCGATTTGTGAGCAACAAAGGACTCTCTGCCTTCACCTCTCAATTGAATATGAAGTAACAACAATAATCTCTAAATCAAACACAAGAGAAACCAATTGAATCTACAAATGAATGACTATATAATTAGTCAAGTAAGGAATTTGAAGAATAAATAAGATAATCCATCCCCAATTGCTCAACCTATATTAAATACCTAATCAAGAATCCACCCACTAAGCTAAGCTAAGATAATTTGGAATCCACCCAAAGCTACAAGCTAGGAAATCAAATTTTTTAAGACAATTCAACATTCAACATCTATGGAATGAAATGCCTAAGGCATTTATTTATATTAATGCCTTTACATAATTAGCCCAAAATAGGTTATTTGGGAAATGATCCACAAACGCTCTTCTTAATTGCTCAAATGACACTTTGAATGCCTCATTATCTCTTTACATCACCAAAGGCTCTTATACATGTGTGTGTGTGTGCATGTGTGTGTATGTGTGTGCACGTGCATGCATGTGCGCACTTGACATCACCCATGTGTGCCTTGTATCTCCAAAGGATCTTGTGGTAAGCCAAGATTGGATCGATGTTTGCCAATATTGATTTAAACTTACCAAACTTGCCTTGGATTCATTGCCTCGCTTTCCCCTCTTCTACGATCGTGGCCTCTTCGGGTTCCAAGGTATCATTCATATGTAGAGGTCCCTTTACTCATGTTTCATAAGATCCATCTAATCTATCACCATGAATTTTATAGCCTGGTGTATAGTTCTAGCATGACTTATGATAATCGTGCTTGTGTAACTGCTTAAGTGAGGGTCCTTGTTTACCCACCCCTCAATATAAGTGACTCTCTATCTATATTAGCGAATCTATAAAAGAAGAGGATAGTCAGCTTAAGCAGTAAGATCTGACATCATCTCTGGCCATATAATTGGCTCCCTATCCACTTAAACGACCAACGGGCCATAAAACCGACTGCACAAGATGCTTGCACCAAAAATATATGACCAAGTCCTCAAATCTCCATAAATTCTCAAAATTTGTTTGAGTAAAAAAAGTATGCTACCTAATAGAAATGACATTCTAGACTCAATGAAGTTGACAAACTTCCCAATGCATGCCATTTTGATGAAAAGTGGCCCTATATCCATACTTTTCTTTATACCAAATTCGAACTAGTAACCCGAAAGGTCCTGAAAGCCTCAAGACCTGAACCAAGGGTTCCCTAGATTAAAATCCATATTCTGGACCAAATGGAACAATCAAAATTCTTATCTGAGATTGTTTACTAAGAGTCTTGGCCGAAGGCTAATTTTTCAACTTCAAAAGCTCCGAAATAGGAAACTGACATAAAACCAAATTAGCTATCTGAAAACCACATTACTAGTCCCATCAACTCATAAGTGACTTTGGACAGCTATAGGAACACTCTAAACACAGAAATGAAAAAAATTGACATGGGGGATCATGACATAAATGAAAGTAAAGGAGCATTTTTTACCCTTTTTTCTTTATTTAAATAGATCTTATTTTATATGAATTTGAATTAATTAGAACCAATATATTCGAATTCCCTACATAAGAAGGTACAGGCCCATCATGAAATTCTCATCGAGGCTATTTTGAGGTTGTCCTTGATTTACTTGTCAAACAACCACAAATTCTGATCCTTTTCCCAAACTGTATCTTCTTCACTCTACCTTTCCAATGTACAAGAAATTCTATATTTATATTCTTCTTGTTGTTTCCCACAACTCAGTGATCAATTATCTTCCAAATCTTAGTATAATACTATTTTCGATTCAAAGAAGGAGATCTCTTTGATTTGTTCCTTCTCAAATCATCTACATCCCAAATCTTAGTATAATACTATTTTCGATTCAAAGAAGGAGATCTCTTTGATTTGTTCCTTCTCAAATCATCTACATCTTTATGATATGATATTAGAAAACTTATATGGAAAGTGGTATAAATTTTCAATCTTTTCAGCAATTTCAACTGGTAAGAAATTTCACCTATCCTCTCAATAACTTCAAATGGATCATCAAATCTAGGTATCAATGGTCTTACTTGCAATTTATTTTCAAGTTTTGAGAGTGAGCTTATGCAGCACCTTATCTCCGACATTATACTCCATCGCATGTCTATGCTGATCAACATACATTTTCATGCATCTCTGGGATATTCACAAACTAACTTATGCTTCTACAAGCACTTATGCTTGTCTTTTACATATCTATAAGAAGTTGGACATATACCATGCTTTTCTGGGTTGTAAAATTAGGGGGCCTTATAGGTTACATGCCTAAAATAAGTTTGAATAGACTCTTCTCCATTATCGACGACCTATGCAGATTATAGCAAAATAGGGTTGTATCTAATAAATCTTCCCAGTTCTGTTGACTTGCTATCAAAAGTGCCTCAAGTATTCTTTTAGTAAGTGATTAAGTCCTCCTGTCTGGACATTAGTTTGAGGATGATTGGTTTTTTAAAACTTCAAGTTAGTCCCCATCATTTTGAACAAAGCCTACCAAATTGACCATTAAGTTGTACATCCCTATTACTTATAATATTACTTGGCACACCAAAGAACTTCACCATATTCTTATAAATAAATCTGCAACAACTTTAGATGAGTATACAACTAGGAAACAATGAACATAGAGTATTTAGAAAACCTGTCGGCCACTACCATGATCGAAGTATTAACATCAACTTTAGAAAACCAGAAATAAATTCATTAAGACAGACAACCATTGCCTTTCAGGAATAGAAAGCGGTGCAACAAACCTGCTTCTTTCTTGCGTTTAGTCTTGTCCGTTTGACAAACATGATATCTCTTCATGTTAGCTTCTATATCATCTTCCATCTTTGGCCAGAAATACACACAGGACAGCAAGGCTAGCATATGTTCAACACCCTAATGACCAGCCCAAGGAGTATCATGCATTTCTTTCATTAAGTTTTTTCACAGTCCACTACCTTGAGATACCCTGATTCTACCCCTTAAAATAAAGGAGATCGTCCTTAATCCACTACCTCCTAATTGCCCATCTTGAACTTGAACCATTCACTTGACATAGAGTGGGTCATTGATAGCACAAATATAATTCTTTCAAGAAAACCAATTTGAAGTTGAGAAATAAGATACATAGCAACAAATACCTCTTTTCTGTTCAATGTACTGACAAATTGATTGTGTTTTCCCAGCTTATATTCCTGCATGAAATCATATTCTACCAAGAATTCCTTCCAACATGTTTTCTTTGGACTTAACTTATTATGCGTCTTAAAAAGTGCTAGCAACATTATCAGTCCACACTATAAAGCGAGTACCCATCAAATACACTCTTTAAGTTTGCAAACAATGCACCACTGCCACCATTTCTTTCTCATGAGTAGAATACGGTTGCTACGCATCATTCAATTTTCAACTTTCAAAAGTCACATGATGACCATCTTGAATCAACAGACCCTCAACAATCTTGTTGGATATATCACTATGTACTTCAAATGACAACTCAATATCAGGTAACTTCAAGATAGGCTCTGAAGCAATGGCTTCCTTCAAAGTTTATCTACTTTAACATATTTATTAAATATCTACTTTACCATATATAGTGAATGTAATAATAATTAGTAAAACTTATCAATACAAGCATGCACTTGATTGTGAAGCTACCACAACTCACCTACAAAAGAGGTACAATAATTGAGAAGAAATATTCTACAATTTGCTCAAAAATAGTAAATATGATGTTTATTCTTGTAACGTGAATCTGAAATTTACTAGTGTAAAGGCACATGTCATGATAAACTTGGAGTTTACTAGTATAAAAATTCATACGTTGACAGGAACGATTGTGACATTCCGAAGATGTGCATATTGAGTATTAGACATGTATTAAAGAATTAGAAGATTCTTCAAAAATTATTCATGTTGTTTGTTCTCATGATAAGTTGGTTGGACCAACTAACATTGGGATTGAATCCCTTAGAACTGAAAAATATAAAAGGTGAATATGGGTCCGTTCACCTGTCGTGTGATATATATATATATTAAGACGTATCAATATAAGATGATCACTTGTAAGTTTATTGTCAACCTGTAGTTTGACATTCATAAAGTTTCTTTCTCAATTAAATTGAGTTAAGAGCATAATTTTCATATTACGTAATCAAGGAAATTCATCTTGATAATGTCGGTTTGACATTGAATGTCTTCGATAAATAGTTGAACCATTGCTAATGAGAACAAAGCTTCATGTGTTGGTCTAAAGTATGATATATTGCATACAGTAACACTTGTTTGTATCAAATAAAAAATTATGATTAATTCCTCCCTCGCAATTAGTTCAAGGTTAGGAACCAAATATTCCATCTAAAAGTTTTTTATGTGTGGTATACGATTAATGAATATACCATGATGCACAAAGATGGATTCCTCGAAGAAGATGGAGGATGTATGTTAGTTTTCCTAATATAAGGGGGAGATTATAAGCAACCGTGAAATATGTTAGGAATTATCATCAGATCCTCATTCAAAAGACAATTCAAGTCAAATGCCGAAAGCATCTCATAGCATCTCGTATTTAAGGTACAAGTACTCCTATTTTGTGTCCCTAAAGAATAAAGTCTATGCATGAGTGAAGCGTGGTAAACCAGTCAGTTCCAAATAAAATAATTCTTGAAAAGGATAAGGAGCAAATAATCATAATAAGAAGACAATGTGTTGTTGAAGAGCCTATGACATAACACTTCATGAAGCATTATGAGAGGTTCGGGTACCTAAAAATAATGAAGTGATGAGATCTCAAAATATTATGTCACACTATAAATTGATATGAAATGAAATATCATCAATACCTTTGATACAATATTGATGCAATATTGTGAAAGATTACGGGGATCCAAATTCTACATTTATTTAAGCACGCTGGCGTAGAAAAATTTATCACGTGACATGAAAGGACGCATCTTGATAAACGTAAAACTTATTTGATTTACAGTCTAGACACTTGAAGATGTCACACATGAAATACTGAATATTGTCACTTGACAAAATTTATATGAAAACTTTTTAAAGATTCAAAATGTTAGAAGCATATAAAAGTTTTTGGAAAACTTATTTATAATCCTTATATTGTATAAGCTTATAGCTTGAAAATTATTGGAACTCTTCAAGAGTTTTCAAAAGAAATAGATTATTTGCTGGAATGAGAAATATACCGAATTGGATTGGTTATATATCTTATTGAAATTGGTGTACTAATGTATCTTGTAACTACTACAAGACCTGATATAGCCTTTCGATCAATATATTAGCAAGGTATAGTTCCACTCCTACTAGGAGACATTGGAATGAGATCAAACATATGAACTTATTTTATTCTAAAGATTGTAGTCTCGATGTTGTTGGTTATACTGATGCTGGGTACTTATCTGACCCGTATAAAGTTTGATCTCAAATAAGCTATTTGTTTATATATGGGGGTACTGCCATATCTTGGATATGTACAAAGCAGTCTATCATAGCCACTTCATTGAACCATGCTGAGATAATAGCTATTCATGAAGCAAGCCAAGGGTGTGTGTGGTTAAGGTCCACGATATATCTCATTCGCGAAAAATGTGGTTTGAAATGTGATAAAGTACCCATATTTTTGTATGAGGATAACACTGCATGCACAACACGACTTAAGAGAGGACTAAAGGAGATAGAATGAAACATATTTTGCCAAAGCTTTTCTATACACACGATCTACAAAAGAATGGTGATATTAACATGCAACAGATTCATTCAAGTGACAATGTGGCTAATTTATTCACCAAGTCTCCTCCATCTACAACTTTCAAGAATACGGTGCACAAGATCGTGATGCAAAGGTTCAAGGATGATCTCATTAGGGGGAGTTAATACACGTTGTACTCTTTTTTCCTTACAAGGTTTTGTCCCACTGGGTTTTCATTGTAAGGTTCTTAATGAGGCAACATATATGTGTATTATTGGAGATGTGTACTCTTTTTCCTTCATTAGATTTTTTTCCACTGGATTTTTTCTATTAAGGTTTTAAAGAGGCACATTATATATCAATTAGACATTCAAAGGGGAGTGTTATAAATATATTACCATATATAGTGAACGCCTACTTTACCATATATAGTGAATGTCTACTTTACCATATATAGTGAATGTCTATTTATGGAAAAGGTAGAAACCCCAAGGTTAGTCTTCCCCTATAAATAAAGGGGTTTCCCTTCATTATAATTCACCCAAGAGAATCTCTCAAGAGAAATAATAATCGCTCTCTCTTCTCTCTCTATTCTTTTTTTTATTTATTTATATTTCATAATAGTTTTGTTGTTTTTAATTTTTTTCATTATAATTATTTTATGAAGAAATTCACTGCTCCATTTTGTTTTTTTTTTTCCTTTTTCGTAACTCTTTTTAAAAAAAAAACTTTCTTTCTTATTTTTTAATAGTTGAATACAAAATAAAAGCATATTTTCCATGTACAATGGAAATTAATTTCAACCGAATGTCTCAAGAATTGATATTCCCATATTTTAGTCACCCACTTTCCTTGATCACTTACCCATTTTTTTCTTCTATTTTTTTGTTGTTTTTTCACCATGGTTTTTTTGTTTTTTTCTGCTACTTTTGTTTTCTCTTTTTCCCCCTATTTCTGCTCGTGTTCTAAAAAATGATCTTTTTTTTAATTCTATCAATAAAATAATCAAATAAAATTATATAATTTCTATACTATATAGTATGTATATGTATATATACATACTCTATCTAACAATTATGCAGTTTATACACACATCTCATATATATACATCGACTATACTATAATTATACAATTTCTGTATACATCCTATACATATACATATAATATTCAACAATTATAAAACTTTTGATACATCCTGCACAATGCTTCAATAATTATTCAGATGCACATTCTATACAGCATTATACATTTTTATACATATCATATACAGAAAGTATATTTTGTGAACAATTATAGAATTTTGATACATATTTTATACAATAATTATACAATTTCATAAAAATTCTATACAACAAATATATAATTTTATACACATTCTATACAACATTTATACAGTTTTTTAAATACAAATTCTATACAACCTTTCCTGCAATTTTATTCGAATACATATTTTATACAACAACAATACAATTTTTATACATGGTTCATATATTTTTTTATATATTTTATGCATATACATATTTTTTTGGTGGAATAGAAGTGCATTAAAATAAAGGTAATGAGTTTTTTACAAAGCAAGGTCTAGTCAGGCACAAAAACATAACAATTGGGATTTGCATTCCCGTTTCTAGATACACAGTAGGAGAATGATTTCCCCTTAAAATCTTCCCAAAAAAATACTACTACACTAGCTGGTGGAGTTGCAAAAATATGTAGTCTGTCAAAAAGGTTCAACTCAGAGCCTTGCTTTGCCATCAGATCCGCTACTCTATTCTGCTCTCGATATGTGTGGTATACTGGAGGATTCCCCAGGCTCCTTAGCAAAGATCTGCATTCATAAACAACTGAATCATAAAGCAAGTTACCATGGTGTAGCATGTTAATAATTTCCATAGAATCAACGCAAACTTCCAAGGGTTTGAGGTTTTGGTTTAAGGCGAGGTTGAGGCCCTATTTAAGGGCCAGGATCTCCATAAGATTATTGGTGGAATGGGTAAAGCTTTTGATAAACCCTACCACCCATTCTCCTCTGCCATTCTAATGACCCCTCAATCCCACCCCTCCCAGGGTTGTCCAGTTAAGACTCATCCGTGTTTAGCTTGAAAGAGTTGGAGGTAGAGGGAGACTATTTTATAGTGATACTGGTTTTCGTAGGGGGTTCATTAACATTGTGTAAGACCCTGCAAAATCCTAAACTTAGCTCAGTCCGTTAAAGCTTGATAAGGGGTCCCCGACTTAGAAAAGTTCACTAAATGTTAGGACAAGTTTATGTAAAAACAGTGGTTCATCGAGATTAGGCCATGTCGCGGTAAGTATCGCGATAAGCCCTCCATCACATCGCGCTGAAGGCCATTTCGGTATTTTTCAAATTCCAGTAGCTCACCGTGATTGCCCCGCATCGCGGTGAGGCTCAAATGAACAATTGTCACAAACCAGTGAGTTCCCGCGATTCCACCTCACCGCGGTGGATATAGTGATGCCCCAGTCACTGTGTCGTGGTTAGGATTTAATCTGCATTCCAGTTACGGGATTTTAAATCCCAAGGGCAACTTAGACTTTTTCCCATGACTCAGATCAACCTTTAAACATGAAATTATGCCCTAAATACCTTATTATGACACTTTTCCTCACTTTCTGTCAAGAACAAAATCATTCTCTCTCAAGAAGTAAAAACCCTAGTTCAAGAAATCAAGGTCAATACCAAGAAGCTCTACAAGAACTCCAAGAAAACTCACAAATTGAGGTATGTTAGATGATCATTCATGGGTCCCTTCTATCCATGAAGTCCAAGAATTCTTTTTCAAAGTACAGAGATTGTGTATTTATGATTTCCATCTTTGAATTAGATTGAATTCATGTTCATGATATTAGTTGGGTCTCAATCCATGATTTAAGTGCATGTTTTTCCTGAAATTGAATAGCACGTGTGAAGAATATTTGATTATCTTGATAAACCCTTGAATTTACAAAGTGATTAAGGTGTGTATGATGTTATTTTGATTTTAATCCATGATCTAGATTACAAGTTCCAAGAATTGATCCTAATATGTGTTGAACTACATGATATTCATGATAAGCCCTTCAATGAGCAAGTTGATTGTTGTAATCACGTCAACCCTAAGTGTTTATGATTTAATGTACCAATTATGCTTTCCATATGTTTGATAAATTGTCTATGGGAATGAAATAATGCCATTATAGCATGCTAACATGTGTTCTCCATTCATGTACAAGTTAATGCATTACAAGTGTTTGATGAAATGTCTCTATGAATGAATTATGGCCAAGTGAATATTTCCATGTTATTCAAAGTTATGCTTTGCTTTACTTTTCATGCTATCGAGTCCTGGGGGTATTTAATACCCGATAATTTAGCTGTTTATCTAGAGCCAGTGTCAGTTACAGAATAGTATCAGTCATGTCACGATCAGTAGTACTCTCAGTCCGTTACAGAACTCAGTAGAACTCAGTCAGTTACAGAACTTAGGAAAACTCAGTAATCTCAGTATCAGTCCAGTCCAGTTCAGTATACTCAGTTCAGTGTCTTTCAGTTGGGAGTAGGATTCAGCACCGAGCAAGCCTAGGGATGGGGGCACACCCATTAATTAGGACTGGGTCCCTAGAAGCAATCCATAAGTTCCAGAAGCCAGCGTAGGTTATGAGATGTCACCCATCAAATAGGACTGATATACTCAGGATCACCCGCTAGTTTAGGACTAATCTCAGGGGTCACCCTCTAGATTAGGACTAACTCCACAGCAATTGTTAGTACCCGTGGCACGGTATTAGCACCCTTCCAACTGAGGTTACAGGTTGGACCCTAGTTATATTAGAAAGGGGTATATCAGTTAGATGATTATCTTCTACAGTTTTGGTTTCAGACTTAGTATCGAATTCAGTTCAGTTCTACAGAATCAGGACTGTTAGATGCAGTCAATCAGTATCAGTAACTCAGTTATCAAAATTCAGTACTTAGCTTCAGAATATAGTCAATTAATATTAGTAATTCAGTTATCAAAATTCAGTACTTAGCTTCAGAAAAGCTCAGTTACAGTAAACATTGATGTACATGCGCAGTATTGCATACTCAGTAGTTACAGTAGTTTCAGTTTTTATGTACTCTCGTGATCAGCTACTCTATATCATCCAGTCAGTATTGTTCATGTATATGAACCCTTGCATTCAACCTTACCTCATCTAGTATACCAGTACATTCCACGTACTGACGCATACTTTCTCTTACGCTATGATGTCTTATATCATAGATTCAGACACCTCAGTTCCCGATCGTGCATAGATAAATTCAGATTCAACTAGCAGTAGATTTAGAAGTGAGTCATCATCTATTGAGGATATGCTTTATTTCAGTATTTCAGTAGAGGGAGTCAGTTGGGGGATTGTCCCATCAACTCCAGTTTCAGACAGTTTCAGTTAGAGGCTTTTCAGACTAGTTGTCAGACAGTATTCAATTTTACAGATTGTTATTTCAGTTGTTACACTTTATCAGTATTTATATTTTGAACCTTATGGCAATTCATCCAAATTTTGTATTTATTTTATGATTATTATACAATGCTCATAACAAATATCAGTCATGAGTTAGTTTGTGGTCCTTCGGGGTCATAAGCACAGTGTGGCACCCAGGGTGTACTCCCGGGTCATTACAAATTACCCAAGTATTGATATTCTATAATTTCAGCATGAGGTATGCTAAAACAAGGAAGGGATTTGGTGTTTTCGAAATTATTAGAATTTCTATTTTTCCAGAGATGCCATAAGCAGAAGGGTAGAAGGGTACCCCCAAGAAGTGTTGTTGTCAAGGAAATCATTGTTCAGTCTTTTCTAGGTTGTGGACCAATTGTTAGTGTCAAATATGGAAAAATGGAGATTTATATTGCCTTTGTACTTTTGGATAAGAGTTTACCAAAAGGTCTTGGCAAGGTTGCATCCAAAGAAGATGTGGTGTTGGTCCTCCTGATTAACACAGCAAGAATGACAGATTCTTGTAATGTTCAAACCTCTTTTGGAAAGTGTAACTCTAGTGGGCAGACTATTGTGGTGCAAGATCCACATAAATGTTTTGATCTTATTGGGGACTCTCAGGTGCCAAATCTAGTTAGAGGGGGGTGGGCCCTGTAAGGGCCTTTTTTCAAGTTGGTGATGTAGTGGTAGGCACTTTTGTAAGAGAAAGTGCCATCACCAGCGAGTCTCCAAAGGGGAGTGTATTGACTGAGGTGAGTGCTCTGAAGGAAAGCATTCTGAATGTTGTGGATAATATTGGGAGGAATTTCAAAGGGTAAGAGGGTGAAATCCTATCTCCCCTCTCTCCAAATATCTTTGACTATGATGGTATTAGAGGGGTTGGTATTAGGTACTTGGACAATGGTAGAAAGGAGAGGCATTCTAGGGATCCATCTATCTTCCTAAGATTTAACCTTTGTTCCATCCTTGATGGCCTAAAATAAAGCATCATTGCACAGGCTCCAACAGTTAATGATGTTATTCCAGGTCCTAGAGCCTTTTTTGTGCCCCTTTTTCCTGTCCCATATTTGGAAAGGAAGATGTTGGCCAAAGGGAAGTGGGGTTAGAGTACATTCTCCAACCCAGGCTACAAAGGAGGGCTTCATTCTTGATGACATCCATTTGCATGCCAAGCCCACCATATCTTTTAGGAAGGGTGATGGTGTCCCACCCCCAAGAGATGTATTTTCTTTTTGTCATCAGTTGTGCCAGATGAAGTTCCTCTGAGTTCTATCAATCATATTAAGCATGTTTCTACGGAGGTGGATATACTGCATAACATAGTTAGGAACACTAGCCAGGGAGGATTTAGCTAAGGTGACCCTACCAGTCATGTTGAGGAATTTAGTTTTCCACCCAGCCAGTTTACTGTTCAAGTTGTCAATAATGAATTGGAAGTTCCCTTCTCAGGATTTTTGTGGAAGCTGGGGAATTCCAGGTACTTGCCAAAGTGGTTAGATGGATGGATGCCCAGGATAGATGAGAGGTTATCCTGGTCCTAAGGTTTACAGTTTGCTGAGAAGATGACTTTGGATTTAGCAAAGTTGATTCTTTGTCCAGAATGGGAGCTAAAACTATGGAGCATCCTATTGATAGTAATACAGTTTTTTAAGTCAGCTTTAGCAAAAAGAGTGAGGTCATTTGTAAAGAAAATGTGGGAAACAAGGGGCCTCTATTAGAGATGGATATATCTATCCAATGGAGAGTGTCCACTTCATAGTTGATTCTCCTGGATAGAAGTTCCATGCATAAGATGAAGAGGTAGGAGGACATAGGGTCCCCTTGCCTAATGCCCCTGTAGGGGTTAAATGGGGTGGTTTTCTCACCATTGACCAGGATAGAAATGGAGGAAGTAGAAATACAGGAGAGGATGAGGTTAATGAGGTTCTGAGGGAAGTTGAAGAAGGAAAGAGCTTGTCTAATAAAAGACCACTCAAGCCTGTCAAAAGCTTTCTCAAGGTTAATCTTAAGGAGCATGTTGACCTTCTTGCCCTTTATTTTAGAGAAATAGATAACATATTCTTGGACAATGACGGCATTAACAGAAGCACTTCTTTTAGCCATGAAGCTAGCTTGGCTGGGACCAATGTTTTTTGTTAGGAAGGGCTTCATTCTAGAGGTTATGATATTAGTGATGATTTTATACTGAGTGTCATAGAGGCCTATGGGTCTAAAGTTCTTAAGAGAAGTGGCATTACTATATTTAGGAATAGACAGAGGTAAATGGAGTTGACTCTAGGGTCTATGGAGCAGGAGGTAAAGCTCTCCTAACAAAACTTAACAAGGGGAAGTCCTATAATGTCCTAAAAATTTTGGTACATAAAGGGGTGTAATCCATCAGGTCCAGGGGCTTTGTTAGGCTTGAAAGAAAAGATAGGCCTTTTGACCTCCTCTATGGAAGGGATGGCTTGAAGGAGATCATGGTTGAGGGAATTGATGGATCCCAAGGATGAGGGGTTATACTGGGTAGCAATATACCCTAAGGAGTGGTCAGAGGTATAGAGATCAGCATAGTATCTAGAGATAATATTGGCTATATCCTTAGGATGATAGTGCCAAGGACCACTTTCATCAATGAGGGAGTTGATCCTGTTTCTTCTCCTTCCATTGACGGTGGAAGTATGAAAGAATCTGGTGTTAGAGTCCCCCTCCAGGAGCCAAGAGATCTTAGACTTGAGCTTCCAGAACTCAGTCTCTAGGTTGAGTATATGGTTGAACTCATTTAGAAGAGTGTTTTGAAGCCCATGAAGAAAAGTGCTTGTGGGTTAATTAGGGGATTTTTGGATGCCAGCTAACCTTGCAAGAAAGTGTTTCTTCTTATTGAAGATATTTCCAAATATGAGTCTGTTCCAGTCCCTGGCCTTCTTCTCAAAGTTCAAGGTGGCCATGGTAATGCAAGTACAGTTAAGAAAAAAATCTTTGATCGGGTTGGGGAAGTCTTAATGTCTAAGCCACATAGATTCCACCTTGAAGGTCTTAATCTGATTGGCAGGAGGGGAGCTAATGTTCAGGAGGAGGGAGGAGTGGTCAGAGTGGGTTCTAGGGAGATAAGTGATAGAGGCCTCAGGATAAAGATGAATCCAAAGGTCATTGGCAAGGTATCTATCTAGTCGTTCAAGGATCAGACCTTGTCTATTCCTATATCTTATGTTAGACCAAGTGTATTCGCTACCCCTGAATCCTAGATTAATAAGGTTACGATAATTAATACAATTCATAAAGAGGATCGTTCTATTCAGGTTGATCCTGGAACCTCTTAATTTTTCGAAGGCCCTGAGGATCTCATTAAAATCCCCCCTACCAACCAGCTCTTGTCCTTAGGGGAGATGTAATTGTCAGATAAAGAAGCAAGTTGGTTCCAGAGGTCTATCCTAGAGTGAAAGTCAGTACTAGCATAAATAATACTAATAAACCAAGAGGGAGGAGGGGAACTAACCTTAACCTTAGCATTAATAGCTTGGGTGGAGATAGAGACAGAGGTGATGGAGATGGAATCCTCTCTCCACATAATGACTAGTCCCCCTAAATTACCATTAGCCTCCGACTGGATATGGTTATGGAAGCCAAGTTCCTCACACAGGTCTTGGTGATCAGTCATCTTGGTTTCCAGTAGATCAAGGATGCATGGTTGATGGATATTAACCATGGCTTTACAGTGCTTCCTGAATTTAGCATTCTTAGCCCCCTAGCATTCCACACATTGCAGTTCTTTATCTTTGAGTAGAGGGGGTGTTGAGGTTCTATTGTAGTCACATTTTCCTCCCCCTTTGGGTTGGAGGTGGATGTCAGAGTGGAGACCTTCCTTTTCCTGCTTAGGGGAGCTACCAAGACCTTGAGAGCCTTTTCTTGCGTAGGGTTTGTTGGATTTAGTCTTATACCTAGACCTGCTAACCCTAAGGGAATCAGGATGATCATTATCTCCTAGACTGGCTCTATGAACTCTAGCTTTATAGGCTCTACCAGGTTGAGAATTTCTATTCTTAGAACCCTGAGCTGAGATAGGAATTCCTCCATGTCCCTGTTGCTTCCTCTTAGAGATTACAAAGCATTCAACCTCTTCACCCTTTCCAGAGTGAGGTGGTGGGAGGTTATGATCAAGGGTGGAGGTAGCATTTGGCTTGCAGAAGGTCGGTGCTCCCCAGTGGGAGGTGCAAAAACTGGGTCCAGAAACATCAGAGTTGGGTTGTGTGGTGGAAAGAAGGGGAGGCTCAGACTGAGCTGATTGATGATGTTGGCAAGTAATTCTATTGCCAACTCCTCCTGGAATAGTGAGTTGATTACTTGGAACAGGGTGGTCATCCAGATATTGGACCCGTATGTCTGTAGACCTTGGTTCAAGCTCACCATGGCCAACTGAGCAAGGTACTGGGGATCCTGAATGAGAATAGTGATTTGTCTCCCCTCCCATTCGAGATGTAGGGGAACAGTTTGGTTGGATAAACATATCTCCAACCAAGAAGTTGGTTGATGATCCGGGGTTAGTGGGGTCGTGATGAAGGTGATTTGGTTGGAGTTGGGGGAGTCCATAGTTGCCTTCTAGTGAAAGCTCAGTCATATTCTCCTCCGGATATATAGAGTGAGTAGAGTTGAGAGAGAGAAGCTGAGAGGTTTTCCCATGGGAAACACCACCAGAATTAAATGCATTGTCCATGCCCTGGACATTCCCAATCATATCACTACGAGAAGAGGAAGTGTTTCCCGCAGTCATTGGTGTAGGCTCATCATTGCCTAAGTTCAGGTGGCTCTGAGGGGTCCCACAATGAGAGGCTTCTTTTATTTTAATTCCCATTTGCCAAGAAGGGGAAATATTTTTAAAATAAAAAGGATTTAGAGATGTGGGGTCGGGTAACTTAAGGCCTAATTGGTTCTTTGCATGGGACCCAGGAGAAATAGGGGTATTGGGCCTCTGGGCTGTTGGTGCTTTTGTTTGCCCCCCTACAGCAGACGATAGGTGGGCCTGTTTTTTTTTGGTCCAGTATTCAATCTTCTAGGGGAACTGTCGTTTATGGGCTTGGACTTAGAGGTTTCACCTTGGGTCGATCCAGAGAGTGAGAGTTCAAGTGAATGAGGAAAGGAGGGTTTTTCCAGCGCCACCTCTAGCATACTACGGTTTAGAAACTTACCTAACACCACATCAAAGGTCTTAACCTTAACGATGGGTGTTTCTTTAGAGAATGGTTGTTGATTTCTTAGCACGGATTTCTTCTTTTTGGTAAAGTAAACAGTTTTCCAGTCTGGTGTGTTATTCTCCAGCGTCTTCTTCTCCCCCAAAGTGGAGTTCGTGGTCTGTGACCCTGCTGTATCAACATTATTTTCAGATTGATTTGTTCTTAGCATTTATGAGCAAATAGTCGTTGTATGGCCTAGACGGCCGCAGTTCTTACAAAGAAAACCCTCTCCCTCGTAGAAGAGATGTTGTGTATGGTGGTTAATCGAGATAGAGGTTGCTACTGGCGTGTCCAAGGGGATCTGGACACAGATCCTAGCGTATCTTCCCCTTAATGCAGTAGAGGTGCATGCATGTACTTTCAATAATTGCCCTATTTTCCTTCTGATCCTTTGAAGGATGGATGCGTCATATAATTCAGTAGGCAAATTAGGGAGCCTTATCCATATAGAGGTTGAGTCTACCTTTGACTCACTGGGTACAAAATTGGGTTTCCATTTCCTAACTGAGATGAAGCATCCAGGGATGAACCAAGGACCTCCGTGGAGAATTGAGGATTGGTTCTCCGGCTTGGATAGTTTCACAGTAAAAATACCCAATCCCAAATCTATGAGGCACAATGATTCTGAGAGTTTCCATAGATCCTCCGATTTCCTTTTAAGATATTGGTGGTTGAACATCGATTTGACTGGTTTTATGATGATGGAGTGTATCCAAGGTGCGTATAGTCTGTGCTTGTCCTCCTCCAATAGAAGAATTTCATTCTCGGCAGTTTCTAGGTCCTTATTCTCGACGGATATTCGGGTTTCTGAGTGGGTATTGGGGGTTATGATTTTCCCCGTTGCTATGTCTCTTTAAGAAGGGATGGCCTCGGCCATAAGAATTTCATTAGGGGAATCTATTATTGGGGGATTTGGTAGTAGGGGTGGTGTCAAAGTTGTATCCATGGCGGGGTCTGTGCCGATGGTGTAGGAAAGGGATAGAGAGAGGATGGTTTTTCTCTCTTCCTAAACTTTTCTTGGAAAAAGTTAAAACAGTTTGATCATATACATATTTGATATAACTATACAATTTCTATACATATATCATATAATGACATATTTTATACAACAATCATAACGTTTTTTTACAATTGCATTTAATTGTTATTTTTAAACAATCAAAAAAATAGACAGACTTTTTTAAGTCAAAAAATTTGTAGCAAAATAATAGAAGAAAAAAACTGAAACATTTTGTCTGAATGGCCAAATTGAAAAGATTAAAAATAGAAAATATGGCCGAATGACCCAATGACCATTGAATGACATTAATTTGGTCGATGTGTCATAGAATGTCCACACGCCCAAACATGGCCCATGTCCTTTTCCCTAATATGTATCAGCTGGTAATAATTGAGTTTGTGGGATAATTCAGCGGCAATAAGTTTACCGCCAATAAATACCTATCCCTAAAGATCCATTTTGTTATAGTGTCTTCGCTCCAGCACCTTCGTTATCAACTACACACTAACACTTAATTGCTACAACCAAATGAACTGTTTTACAACCCATGACAAGGACAATTCCCACCTTTACATGTTTCGTCGATAATTATTCTTGAGATTGAGGATCCAACAATTGGCTATGAATGTTTGGAAAACAACATATAACTAGATTGGAATTTAACTCAATCAAAGGAGTGTACAGGAAACTATACAAAGGGTGAAGAGGAAACATTGAGGTAGATTTAAGAAGAAAAAGCTATGATAGCAATTTATAAAGCAACTAGATAGCCCGTGCAATGCACGAGCATATTGTCAACGACATCGTTTATATCCGGTAAGAAGCAATCGTTAATTCAGTTAGTTTAAGATGAGATAAAAGCTCACACGTCTTATCATGCAGCAAATTTCTGCTCAACTAAATCTGACTCTTATCGAAGATAGATGGCCAAAAGTACTAATGAGGAGGGTCATAAAAAATTTTAGTTCACATAAGCTCAAAAATAGAGTCACTGGCTTAGACATCCTCTTGGATGCATTCAACATACAAAAATTCGAGGTAGGTTCTCGCATCACAATACAATAATATCTAGTTGGAAGAAGATGGTTCGAAGTTCTACATTTGAGAGTATGATTTAATCCAAAGAGTGTTAAGGGTTACATTTGTTTTAACTTTTATAGGTCCACAAATAAGTTACAAGATCAAATTTCCTCAACTACGTTGTACGATGAAAAGTTCATCAAAGAGTGGAGGAGTAGAAACGAAGCCAACAATCAGATTATGCAAAAGTTCATAGAAGCAAGGGTCAAGCAAAGTGCTATACACAAGCCAGATGAAATCCTCAACTAATAAAAGAAACTTCAACAAATTGAGGTAGCATGCAGAAAGTTTCACCAACATTAAAACATCAGCTAACTAATTAAAACATTAAAGTCCTACAAATCACACTTAAATCACTTCAATTAAAGTCAGTAGGTATGGCCTAACACTGATTTGTTGAGAAGCAAAGAGCAATTTTCCTTCAGTTGTCAATGTAGCAGTGACATGACTTCAGAATCTTCATGAAGAAATGACATGGCTTCTAATTCTGCTCGCGCGTCTTACAGTCGTGATGACTTCTTCTCCTTCACTTGACTAAAATTTTACAAGGAAAATGTAGAAACTACATAAGTAAGAGAACAAATTTGGCTATTCAAAAAGGACTGTTTCAGTTCCAACGAAGATAGAATATATCAAGTTAAATACACTCACATGCTTGGCAGGAATTCTCTCATATGTAGTGAAACTTCCATATGAAGGTGAACCCATCGAGAACAAAGATGTAGCCGAGGATTCTCTCCTGTTACTCTTTCTAGCTTTCTTCTCCATGCTCTGAGCCTCCTCGTTCTCTGATTTGGGATATTTCTTGATATAAGATGAACTTATTTGAAAGCTGCTCATCTTTGAGGGAAGCTTTTCATTTCGAGCTTATAAGCTGAGGATATATTGGAAACAACTGCTCTACAAGGTAGGAGTAACGTGTGTGTACACACTATCCTCCCTTGATGCCAGTTATGGGATCGCTACAATAAAATTGATATACAGCTACTAAATTATTAGCTACAAGATGAAATTCGTCACTAATAGTTCACCTTTTACGACGAAAATTACATTTCGTATCTAGATACATGAAGCACATACTTTTAGTGACGAAACATAAAATTTTGTAGCAAAATTGTCCTCTAAAATTTCCCACGAAAAAATATTTTGACGCCATTTTATTGAGTATTATTAGTGACGAATTTTAAGTTTTCAGTGACACCCTTTTTTATCACCAATAATGGATTCAATTCGTGACAAACTATTTTTTGTCTTGAATTAGTTATAATTTTAGACACAAAAAAAAATCATCATAAAAAATAAGTTGTCGCAATAGCGACAAATTAGAGTTCGTAGTTAATTATTGTAAGTTTTAGCTACAAAAATTTGATATTTAATTGTGACCTTAAATTTTGTCACTAATACTATAAACAATTAGTGACGCTCATTTTATTGTCTCTAATTAATCTATGATTCAGTGACTATAATTTTATCACAAAACATGTCATCGTTAAGTAGTGATGATTTAGAATTTGTAGCGGAATGATTTAATTATTTTTTTCTACGAAAAAATTTGTAGCTAAATATAAATTGATCTTTGGCTATTTTTGTTTATGAGTATAGAAAATTAATTATATATTGATATGGCTATAGAAAACAAGACTCAATCTAAGTGTGTGAAGGTTGAAGTGAACTTATTGAATGAATTTTTCGGAAGGTATGAAGTCAGTGTGTTAATCTTGTACATATGAGAAACATTTTAAGTAGACCGAAATTGAATATGGTCAACTAATTAAAGTTTGAAGCTATCATATTGTAAGTTTTAGCTATAAAATTTTATATTTAATTGTGACAATAGTTTTTGTAACTAATAATTCAAAAAATTAGCAACGATGATATTATCGTCACTGTTTAACATGCAATTAATCACAATGAAATTTTATAACATAGATATAATTATAAGATCAATACTCTAAAAATATTTACTCAAATAAATAAAAATTAGAAAAAAACAAATATATATTCAAACAGAGTGATATAGACTGCATCACATAATTAATATGAAAGGATAAAATTTTTAAACATCATTATGATAGTTTAAATTTTTTAAAAAATTACAAACAAAACCTCCAAAATTGTTAAAGAGACGCAACAAGCTTTTTACGCTGGGTATGTAGTTGTAATTTCTGTCACTTTACTACTGCAACAAGGATCAACCTGTTAGTGAGAGGAAAGCAAATGAAAGGACCAAAGAGAGCTGAACGCAAAACTGGTTTAGTACTATTAACATCTGCGAGTAATTTAGTTCTACAACATATTTTCTACATAAAAGCATAGAAAATACACATCTGTTTAGTTAATGGAAGATTACCTTACCCCTTAGTAGAGAGGTTGTTTCCGATAGACCCTTGGCCCAAAGAAACGCACTTCACATACACCAAGCTTTTAATATGAAAGCAAGCTATGAGATGTCAACTCAAGCAGTTAATTGGAATCAAGCCAAACAAAATATTCCAGAAACTTTCATCTTTTTGGCTGGTCAAAAGGTGGTCACTTTGACATTAGTAGAATGAATCTTATTTGCTCTTTGTGCTATACCGCTGCTTCTAATCTTTTGAGTCTACAACAAAGAATAAATGTTGGTCATGCTCGTTTTGTACGTCGTCCAACTTCAAGGGCTAGCTCTGTATCAATTTTCAGGGAAATGTCAAGTGCTTTCACAGAATGCGTTAGGGCATCGCTGCAAACATTCAAAAATGTATGATATAAGTATCGTAACAAACATTCGTGTGCCTAATACATATGCGACTAAAACAAAAGACAGATACTTCTATCAAAATATCATTACTGGACGAAACAAATATTAGACCTTCTAAAGTACAAAAACCAAACAGCAAACAACTATTCCTCATTCCCGAACCAGTGAACCAGGATATGTCAGGCTTAAATGTCTTCGTATAGGGCAGATAACAATGACATGACATGTTCTTGCTTCCTTTTAATTCTCCATTAGGTAAAGAAGTTCCAGAATTTTATTTGAAGGTTTCTCCGGGGGTCTATCGGAAACAGCCTTGCTACTTCTCCGGAGGTAGTGGTATGGACTGCGTACATCTTACCCTCCCCAGACCTCACTATGTGGGAATACACTGGGTTTGTTGTTGTTGTTGTTGTTTCTTTCCATTGTTTTTTACTTCAAGAATTCAGTTGAAATGAGTGCACTTATTGGATCGCACTGCTGAAGCACAGTGTTGGTCTGGATAGATTTGACTGGATGATATTTAAGCTACTTGGAGGAACATCCGCGATGTCTAATTGTTTCATTTCTTGCATTGTGTCTACGACTAAGACAATATGATAGGACTAAGAGAAAATCAGGAAAAAATACTTTGTATCTTGCCTTAGAAAATTCACATGTCAAGTTTCACAATCTCAATAATCATAGAGACAAAACTGTTGGTATGTGTGGCGAGTCCAGTGACCAATAATGAATACTTACAACTGAGAAAAGTCGAGGCATTGCATCACACTAATCTTTTATATACTGAAACTTGTGTGAAGCAGTTATATCTGAAAATATAATTTGGAGTTACCTCTGTCTCAAACCTCCCATCGATCAAATCTACGGCCTCCTTAAGCATGGATACCTCAACATCCCCGTTAGATAATTGTATAACCATATTGTCCAGCATTATCCTAGTCAGTGAAGTCTCTGTTTGAGATGCATATTCTAAAACCTCATGGACTTCTGCAAGCGTCCTGGTTTCAACCTGTTGGATGGGGAAATAGGTTTAAATCTGCCTATAATTACCACAAACTGAACTTGTTTTAAGGAACCGTGACTCTACCTCCAACTACTATAATGTGATTTTGGGTGTCATACAATCAGACAAATTGCAACGGTGTAACCTACATGCGTATTTGGTTTTTGGGGGTAAAGGCAAGGGAGAGAGGAGCTCATAAAATGAGACATTTGTTCCCTAACTGCTTTCACTCGGCAAGGTCTAGTTTGTCTTCTTCGGCCAAGGAGGAACCAACTGAAAGACCCTGAGCCTTGTAGAATGTAAGGATCATACCTCCACCCAAGAGCAATATATCACATTTCTCCAAGAGTGACTCGATCACTCCAATCTTGGACGAAACCTTTGAACCACCCACAATAGCTGTAAATGGCCTCTTTGTTGAAACAGCCCCGACTAAATAGTCCAATTCCTGAAACAAATAAGAGAACAGCTAGAAACTTGAGGAATTTACTTCCTGCATTTTCAAAAATTCAGTCACAAAATGCATGCATACTTAATAGTTTTTAAATAAATACCAAAAACAGAGAGAAATATGTATGTATACATGCTTCTCTTCAAGCTTATTATAACCAAAAATCTCAAGTCTCACCAGAGCATCTTGGGAAGTAAGCCCCCTCTATGTTACACCTTAGATTCTGGAAAACCTCCTCTAGTGGTATGTTTTCCTGTTCACACAAACAATAATATAAATTCCTAATCAAAAAACCTATACACATCAACTAATATTTTAAAAAGGGTACCAAAGTTATGATAATGAGAACTCAGAAACCAAAAAAATAATAATACTCCGTAATAATAACTCAAATCCCAATCTAGTACAATCAGAACACTTATATCCACTCCACTCTATTGTACTCAGTAAGTCAATTTTGCATAATCTTTTTTTGAAGTTTATATGACAGGAAAGACTTAAAGTAAATTGACAATCAATGTAAACATAATCAACAAAAAAACAGAGAGTATGCCATCATCCTCATGATAACTTTTTCTTTTTCTGTTTTTTAGGCTTTTTGAATCTGTGCCTCCTTATACAAAGAAATTATCCATTTTCGAGAATCAAAATTGAAACCTTAGGTCCCACAGTTAACTTCAATTAAGAGTGAAAGCAACACAAAGAATTTTAATAAAGTAAAGAGTGTGAGTAGTTACCAAATCAACAGCCTCGTTTTTCAGAGCCTCCAGAACTTTATCTTTATCTTTCATTGTTACCTCTTTTCTATTTTACCTCTTCTCTTCTGTCACACAGTAAACAAAGAGTCATCACAAATATATAATTATGAAAAGTGAGTACATATTAAACAAAGCTCAGCAGAGAGTCCTAAAGGGGAGCCGGAAATAGAAACCTACGTTGTTCTCCAGAAATCGATGGATGAACCGTTTTTCTAAATGGTGCAGAAGAGAAGGAAGAAAGGAATGTAGCAGAGTGTAGAGAAAATGGAAGAAGAAGCACTTGAGGGAGAGAGAGTACTAAAATTTGATTACAAAAGTAAAATGAAGTCTTGCAGGTATGTTGTACAAATTACACCTAGTAGGTATCAAATCGTTCTTTAGCAATGGAATAGTTTAGTTACTGCTACTATCTTGGGATGATTAGTTATGAGTATTTTTAATTACCAAGAATTATTCAACTATCCACAATGGAACTCCAGAGTTTTTATAAATTAAGAAGTCCCTTGGGGTGCGACTCTTCCCGGACCCTGCTAACGCTGGATGCTTTGTGCCGCTTTTTAAGAAGTCTAGGCTGTAATAGACTACTAAGAATAGGATCAGATATCAACTATGACACAAGTATAGAAATCGAATATGCGATTGCATGATTTATTTCAAGAGAACAAGAATACAAGAGGCGCAAAGTTGCACTTTACATAAATAGCTCACCTTCACTTTGCACAACTTCAACATTGTTTCTGTTTCCAATTGCTTGGAAGGTTATGTTTCCCAGCCATAGCAGAGCCGCAACCATCTGAAAAGCATGTTCTTGGTCTCTTTCAGAAATCCCCAGAGTGTTTAGCGCTTTCTGAAAAGGGAGTGCATGAAAGGAATTAACAACAAACAGATCCAACACGAATTTGAATTGAAAGCCAAAGAATTTAACCATAAATCTGATCCCTTAAGCTCACCACAAGCATATGAAACTTTTTTGCATCGTCAACATTATGGATCACCAAGGACTCAGTCTGGTTGAGAAAGTTGTACTCTGAAGCACCTTTCAGTTTAAGTTTATCTGAAAAAATGAGACACAATATTCGATCACACATCTAGCCAAGAAATAGTGGTCCCTTTTCTGGAATGATCAAACGCCAAAGAAGTTGAATGTCTAATATCTTATCTTTAGATGATCATTTTAACCAAAAAAGGAAAAAAACACGTATGTTCATAGAACTCAAGGAACTTCAGTCAACGATGGTGTTGCAGGTGTTTCCGATCACTTGATATAACCAACTCTACTCCGTCTAGTTTATGTTCAAATTCCAAATTTCAACTCAAACTTCCATGCACCAAGTAGATAACCTCTTCTTATTGTATTCCACATTCAACACCATCTAGTTTTTAAAAAGCTACAGACTTGTGATTGCATGTTCATGCATATTTACCATTACAATGCTCCTATGTTACCGTTCGATCATAGTAATTTCCATTCTAAAAAAGATATGAAGAGAAGCATCTCACAAGTTGTATAATGCAACAGTAACAACGGAAGATGGTTCATGGCTTAAAAATGTTTATACGATCACATAGAGGAATTACTGAAAATTCATATCCAACTTAGATAACTAAAATGTGGAGCCCACGACAGAGTTAAAGCCCGAACAAGTAAAATAAGTAACAAAATAGATTAAAATGAAAGGTTCAATATCGGAATCCAAACCTCTCAAAGCAGAAGGAGCCCCAGGACATAGCTGGTAAAAGATATGGCAAGACCTCTCTCCACGAGCCAGCTGAACCACTCTTGACTGCCCAAATAAGATGTGTTTCAATAGATTTAGCTCTGATGAACAGACACAAATTTAACAAGAAAATACAAGGAAGAACACACAGAAGAAAAATGCCCACCTTTTCAAGAAGAACTACCCATTATTTTAGCGTCAACATATTAGACGTGCACAAAGATTTGTAAAAGTCAGTAAAATTGGACCAAAATAACGTAACGAAACAATATTATAAAATTAATACCAAAATAATACAAACAAGATATGTATTTTCTAAGGAAATTTATCTCAATAAACATCCTTACATGTTTGTTCGTTAGCACTGCAAATTCCTCCCTCTGCACTAAAATAAATTTCAGTCAACCTTTCCTGCAACCAGAGGGATGGCCTTGGCTCAGCGGTAAGCTTGCTTGCCGTGGTGTGCCTAGGTCGGGGGTTCGAAACGTCCCTCCAGCGAAGCTGGGGTGAGGACGCGTAGGTGAGGCCAGGACCGGTCCCCCCCCTCCCCGACACCTACGGAGTAGGTATGAACCGGGTCGTCCCTTTTTTTCCCTTTCCTGCAACCCATCAGACAACAGTTAGCCGTGTGCAAGTGGGTGAATGCATCACCAGCCAAGAAATCCAAAATGAAAGGGTTTTGGCATTCCCAAAAGCCTCCAATATGCAACTTGTTTGCAGCAGCTCACTTTCTACCTTATTGTTGCCTCCACTAATCATAACCAAATATCCAATCGCGAATTTTGCTGTTTTCGTCTTTCCAGATCCACTTACTCCGCCTCATGATATGGAGAGAAGTTAGTTGTTTGCAAATACAAGCATTAGGCTTACCATATACTTGATCGTTAAAACCAAGACATGCAATTACTCAACCAGTGTAGAGTAACACATTTTTAGTATCATCAGATACTTCACGTTACAAACTCTAACAATAAGACACTTCAACCAACCTTATGATGATGGAAGAGAAACAATTACAATTTAGACGACCAAAGTTCTTTTCCGAGATAAATTGGATGACTGAAGTCACTTAACAATGCAGATTATTGAAAAGTTTAACAACGCCTGCTTGATACTGTCTAATTTATCAACTTACGGATGAAGAAAGTACTCAGAGAGCCAAGCACGCAAAACTGAAACAAAGGTTTCAGGCAAACCCCTCTGAGTCCTCCAGGCATGTTGTTGCATCATACCAAGCTGCTGCAGGGCTCTCTGCTGTCTAATATGCTGATCCACAAAACGTGGGCGTGATATTCCAATCGCTTTGCTATTTTCTGAAGCATCTTGCTCCCCAAGACTTCTTCGTGATGCTCGAATCTGATCACAGATTGCATCGCGCAGCACAAAATTCATACTCCTTTCTATATAGTAGAAATTAAATCCTCTTATCTATATGGTTGATTTATGTTAATCATGCAGTAATTTTGGACTATCTGTCTGTCTAATATGAGCATCTAGGGAAAAAAATGAATGCCGAAGAACACTAAAAAGATAGCCGGGCAGAATAATAACGACAGTAATCACATATTGAAGCTGTGAAATAAAAAAAATATGAAAATCCAAAGACGATTAGGACAAAATTGATTAGATAAAAGTTGACGTGAAATTGCGCCGTGAAAATTGTAGAAAAGTGAATGAAAAGTTGAAAGAACTCATCCAAGAAATACCTGGAGCTTCGAAACAGTACAGTAGCAGCAATTAGCAAGGACAATTGTGAAGAGACTCTCCTGTTAGCGAAAAAATTTATCAATTCTTCCAAAATTTAGAACCGAAAGTACGAAACAACATTCATTCAGCCATGAATTAAGAAGTTGAAAGAGATGTGTAAGAAATTTTGGCAAATCTGAAGATTTCCAACCCGTAAAAAGAAGAGTGAGCATGTTGTTGTTTGCTTGGAATGAGAGACGAAGATGGATGATTCTAGAGTCAGATAGATACTCCCTACTTGGATTTTGGTACACACATTAAGAAAAAAAGACTAAAGACATAAATTTAACATAATTTTTAGAAAATAAAAAATTGATCTTGTAATACCTTTTCAAAAGTTAATTGATTGTCAAATCATAAGGATAAATTTGAAAAAAAATTCAATAATTCACTTATTTTGAAACACCAATAAATATCTCAACAATTCACCTATTCCGAAACAGAGGGAGTATTTGTTAGTGATGGTAACACGTGTCATTAAGGAAGGAATTAATAGGGTTGAAATACAATTGTCAAAATGCCCACAAAATGTACCAATATTTCGGAAATACCCTTCGGCGTCCACCATAACTTCCACTTATATATACTAGACTAGATAGGTATGTCCGTGCAAAGCACGAGCCCAACGCGTAATTTTACTATAAATCTAATATAATGATCAAGTTGCATATAAACATCAATATGCATTATATAAAATAGATACATTTCAACATATAACAATATTAGTATAGTGTGCCTATTTATATTGGCACATATACTATTTATAAATTCTACGATAGCAGATGTATTTTTCATAGTGTGATCAGTCTCCTGAGTATTCACGATCAAACACCTGTTAAATTAGATTTAATGATCAAATATTAGTATACTAATAATGTAATTTAATGATATTGTACTCAATGGATAAGTACAGCTTTCTTTCTCGCCTGTGGTCCAGGTGAGAATTGGCATATATAGATGCTACACTCAATACTGCCAATTTCACGAAAGGACTAAATACTTTTCTAGAGCAGTGAATTGGTTTTGGAATTGATCGAAAAGCTAAATCTTCTGCTTGTGAAAGTAGTTATGCACACTGAGTGGTACTATTCTCCAAAGATGTTAGTAATAACTACAATATCTCAGTGGGATTTCTTATGGTGGGTAATGTTATTTACTATTTCTAGAACCAATCTTGTTCCAGCTATTGATGCTTGTAGTTGTCTTTAATTAGTGATTAGAATCAATTCAATCTGCTTTCCTAACTGCAGGAACATTAGCCTTTAATGCAGCAACGAATGCTACATTTGGTCAAACAGAAAACATATCCCTGGGCTTATTCACTGTACCGACATTTGGAAAGAAAAATGACGTTAATAGTGCGGCCTATGAACCTCTACTTTGGTCCAGGGATGCCAATGTCTCCGACTCCTCCGTATTTGGAGGTCTAAAAGCTCCTATATTTGGTGTTTCAAGCAACTCACACTTCGGCACCCCAAGATCTGATTCCTGCTCATTTGGCCAACCAGCTGTATCCATGTCAGGGAGCAAAGGTTTGCTTTATTGTCCATTCTCCCATGTATTGAAGCAGATTAATTAACATTTTGAGGGAGAATTTTTTTCCATAGTCTAGATGATCTGATTGATATAAGATTACATACAGTTCGATGTGCAGTAATATGCTCTATATTGTTCTGAAATCCATGTTGGGCTTTATTGAGTAATACAAATTACTATTTATTCCTACTTTATATTTTTAGATATCTTAAGTATTTGGTCTTTGATCAAATTTGCAAACCAGGAAAAGAAATTACAATACCTTTGTTCCAGAGCTCTAGTTTTGGAAAGACAACATTTGGTATTAATCAGAAAGGAAGTAGAACAACATCATACATTGCAACTCCAGAGAAAGATAGCACAAGACCTGGTGGTGAAAAAATTCAATCCATTTGTGGAATGCAAACTTATAAAGATAAAAGCCATGAGAGTTGAGGTTTGAGGACTACCAGTTAGGTGATAAAGGTATCTTTTAACATTTTTTCTTATCTGTAGATAGCAAAGAAGTCTACTTTGTATTTCCTTAACTCTTTTATACTTCATGGGTGAATTTGCAGGTCAGAAATGTGTTTTTTCAGTTGGTATTTCCAGCACACAGGGATTTAGTGTCATAAGCAATACGGGGCCTCTCACATCATCAGTATTTAACCAATCACCTGTCGATCAACCTTTTTACTCCCATTTTCCATTTACAAATAAAAAATCTACAGCAATTGCTTATTGTCTTAATTGATATACGGTATACACTTTCTCTTGTTTTCTTTCCTATTTTTATATTTTTTAAATTAGGTCACTTCCATGCTTTCGAAAAGGCTCGTAGGATGGATCCAACATCAAGTGGGCGTGGCGTTCGTCAATGCAAGAAATACCTGTTTTATCCATAATGGCAGCAACAAGATTACGATTTGATTCTTTATAGAAACTTGTAACAAGACCAGGTTGGCCTGCTCTAGCTGTACGTCTAACTCTGTGTAAAAAATCTACACCGGACGTGGCAAAGTGTTTCTGCTCTAACCTAAGATGATGACAACGCGTGAAATCTGAGGTCTTGTTAATATAGCATTGGGGAGAAATTGTCTACTCAGAATAAAGTTTAAGTTAATCCTTCACAACCTTGACAAGCAAACCTGTGGGTGCCTCGACAGTTTTGAGGTGGCCGTATCCTACCAAATGTGTGAGATGAAATCTCATTTCGAGTGGAGAGAGTGTGAGGCACTTCTTCTCCAGAGCAGACATCACCATCTGTTTGTACTTTCTACAGTTGAGAAAAAACTCATTTCTTCCCTGATACAAATTGCCAAAATTCTAGTAAGAGAGTGCACAGAATCGTATTCTAACTTCACCACCCTTTTGGTTAAGAATATATAAAATATTGCAAGTTTCCTTATATAAAATATCCAAAATGTGAGAAAGAGAGAATGTAAGGGTTTTAGCAATCTTAAATGTATATATGCTGCATGGATGAGAAATTGAGAATAGCAAGACCTATATCAATCAGTTGTCATTGCAAAGTTCTGATGTCATTGCAGAAAGTTATGACATGTAGAATTAACCCTACTGTTCCATAAGAGAATCGCCTATCTTCTCTCTTCTTGAATAAGCAGATCTTTTCAGCCTACAATTATTTTTTATCCTAAATATTATGGATATTTACCTTGTGGATGAATACATAGACAAACACCTAAACTCGTCTGAATTTTCATTTAGCTGCCCTAAACACAATATGAGATGCATGTAGTCCAGGTATGGCTGACTTGGCAAAGAAGCAAATGAAAGAAAGATGTGTGGCACTTAATCCAAACAAATAGCTCTCGAGCCAAAGAAAAAGGTCTAGAGATAGTTTGCCCTGAGTTGGGATACAAAATTGAAAGAGAATGCCGACATATCAATCCATTTTCATCAACAGGCCAAGATCTCCATGAATATAGGTCAGGTGTTAACAGGTCATAGGCTTAGTTTAGATAGCGAAATGGACATTCGGACAAGTTTATGTGTGTGTCTATGTATTCAGCCTTACTTTTTTAATGTCAGTCGGCATCTTACACACACAATGTCACCTAACAAAGCACATGGTATACAAAGGTGTCAATATGCCATTTTAGTAAGTACGTCTTTCAGCATCCATAAAAGATCAACCTGATGAGATGCTACTTGACATTGAAGCAAAGTGGTTATCTCTACACTAAAAATTGAGTAACCCGTCGAAAAAGAGAAAGGAAACCTCACAACGAATTGTTATATAGATCTTAAGACAGTAGACATGTCAGTGATTTTGGAAGTCAAAATGACAAAATAATGCAGGCGATGGACCTAACTGTCAAACACCATCTGTCCGAATATAGTGGATGAGGCATCCAGAGTACCAACTCCCGTTGGCAGATGTATATGACAGCAGGATGCCCAAACAGTTTAAGCATCAGAAAGATTGTCTTTACTTGATAATAGTGCAACTTTATTGAGACAAAAGTAACAAAAATGTCAGTTAGTCAAGTAAGGGAGAATAAGATGTCGACTCTACAACCACTACCAAGGAATTATCTCGAATGGACAATGCCAGCAAAACGACAGCTGCTGGCAAACAATTTAACTGAGAGCAGCCAGAAAGTCTAATGGCTGACTGAGTAAGAGGAGCCCAGGCCAAGAAGTTTGATCAACAGATCAGTGCTCAGCTTATACACAACCCCCAACTACAATTAGTATCACAACAATAACACTGAAGTTTCACTTCAGATATTCGATATTTGCAGTTAAAAGGTAAAAAGATCTCTGGGAGCATTCAGCTTTGCATGAAAAAGTTAAAATTGATAGCTCAAGAGGTTAACACTATTGGAAATTTAGTTCAACATAGGTGGATTAGTCGAGGTGTGTGCAAGCTAACCTGGATACCACAGTTATTAAAATGTTGATTTGCATATTCTAGGGTAAGTCATTATTCAATTAATATGTACCAATCATCAAAGAAATCAGTCTTCAGGAAATCAAACCTGTTGTACAATTAATGGCTCCTCTGCACAACTTAATGGCTCTGCCAAAATAGTAAGAAAACCATTTCTGTTACCATAAACTATGTCTGTAAGCGACCTATCACCCACCTGCGAAGGACACACATAGAAAGTCAACTTAGGGTGGAGAAGCTTACGAAAAATTGAAAGAACCAAAATGTACCATGATAAGTCTTGACGTTTTACAACCGAATTGCTTTTCAATTTCTTCAGTTGTTCTAGCTGACTTTTTCACCCCTAAAATGTACAGATAAAGAAAGCAGCAATTATAAATAGCACCAACTCATACATATGCAAGTAATATCCATATAAATTTCTCAATTGTTTGATTTAGCTTTGTTAATTCCTGCTACATAAAGAAATATGATGAGAAGCTGGAATTACTATAGAAATGGCACCTACAATTCATACTCTCTCGTCGTCCCAATTTATGTCATGTAGCTTGACTGCTCCATCCCAATTTATGTGGTCATGTAGTTTGACTAGGTACGGAATTCAAGAAATATGGAAGACTTGCAATGTTCCAAAATTATCCTTAAAATTAATGAATTGAATTTAAACATGAAACATGAGGGTACAGTTTTGTGAACCTTTTACCAAATACGTGGGATTCACTATGGGTAAAATATTGACAATATCATCAACCATTTGTTAAATAAGTAAATGTGTTATTTTTTGGGACCGGCAAAAAAGGAACGTGTGTCAAGTAAATTGAGACATAAGAAGTAATACATTACCACAAAACTGAAATAGCAAATTCAACTTATCGTGCTTAATGACTTTAATTCCAATCGCACGTTCAAGAATTCTGACTTTTCTATGACACCCAAGCTCAACAATGTAACAGAAAGTTTTCAGTGCAGAATTTGGAAAGGGATTCATAGTGAAGAAACTACTAACTTTTCACCACAACATTTTGAAATGAATTCGTGTTTATTAAATTTTAGTTTATATACATAAACTATAATTTCTCCCGTCTTGTGCATATTATAAAGTGGATAAAATTACTCACCTGAGACACATGGAAGAAAGACTCGTCAGGACGATGAACAAAGGCAATGGGCTAGCCTAGATCAGGAGGAACTGTCCTTGTAAAAATATATATAGGGGGTGCGGATAACTTGTGTGGTAAAAATATATATAGGTTTTGATACCAATTGTAGGGGGTGCGGATAACTTGTGTGGTAAAAATAGATCCATTGTATTTATAATAGATCTATTTTTACCACACAAGTTATCCGCACCCCCTACAATTGGTATCAGAGTCTATTATGTCTAAAGTTACGGAAGTAGTATATATTTGAATTTATTTGATTAATTTATTAATTATGACTGACTTATTTGATAAAACTAAATTTAGATGAATAAAGTACAAAAATATAAAGAATTAAAGCAAATAATATCTAAAAAACGTAAAGAATTAAAAATAAGGATAGAAAGACTACAATATAACATAATTATCGGAGTTAGTAAAAACTCAATAAATGCACAAAAAGAAGAAATATCAAATTTAGAATCAACAATAGATAGTCTAGAATATACATACCAACGTGATCTATTAACAATTAAATAAAAATGAACAAAGAAGAATTTATAATAGATGAAAAAATATACCCCCTTCGTCGGAATCATCATAAGAGTCGTCGTCAGAGTTCTCCTCCTCGTCAGAGTCTGGCAAGCGTCGATCGTCATCAGTCGGCACATCATCATCTAGAGGTTCCTCAAAGTATACGCCCACTCCACACATCTCCCGTGCATGCATGTTCATGGGATAGTTGTGGTCCAGCTGTTGGAGCTCTGCAGCAGTTGGAACACATCCACCACTCATCATAGTAAATCGTGTCATGCCATAAAGATGACGGAAGAAACTCTCATCACGAGCATGTCTTTCCGCAGTAGTAAGGTCGACACCATGAGTTGTTTCAGCATCTTTGACCTTAGTAAGGTCAACCTTCTTTGGGTTATGTGGGAGTTTGTGGTCAGCTGGTTCCTCTTCGATATCCTCCTTCCGCAAGATTGCTGTCAACAGATTTCCAAACGTGAAGTGGGACCTTTTGTGGAGTCTGGCCTTCCTCATGGTAGAGCGAATGATTGCCCCAAAGTTGATAGGGACATTCGTCATCAAAGCATAGACCAAACACACTCTATCTCTTGATATCTTGGTGTATTGAGTCCCAGGAATAAGGCATGAGTTGACAATACGCATCCAGATTCTTGCTTCCCTATTCAGTGAAGAATATGGGAAGGTGTTGTGTTGTCCTGTGTCTTTATGTCTGCCCCACCTTGCCATCGATCTACTTCCACAAAGTGTGTGTCTAATTGCTCTATAAGGAGGCCTGCTGTATAGCTCTTTGAATGGTGCTGGGTCGACCGAAGGTAAGCCAAGAAAAGAGTTGATCCAGTCCGCGTTGAGCTGTAACACTTGGCCCCGAATTTTGACTTCGTTGCCTGTTGTTTTCGGCGACCAGTTGGCGTAAAACTCTTTTGTCAAATCAAGATTACATTCTCCCATATCGCGGAAGATGAAATCCAGCTTCAATGCCATGATTTTCGCCAACATACGCGGCTTCTTCTTCGCTAAGGTGTCCTTGTTGATCAGGTCGACGTGAACATATCTTCTTTCTTTGTTGTTCCTGTACCATTCTTTGGCTTCCTCCTCAAGAACCCATTTTATTCCAAACATTCTGCGGGGTAGTTGTGTTGAGGATGATTCTCCTTGGTCCTTTCTACCTCTCTTCTTGCCCTTTTGGGAAGTGGTAGCCTTCTCCTTGCCTTGCCTCGCTTTAGGTGCCATTGTACCTGAGACTAGAAATAGTGTTAATGGCAGCACAATCTCAGTCGATACAATCTATAAACAAGCAGTAGGGGTACCACCCCACACTTAGTTTTGTTGACACAAATCAGTGAAGTGAAAGTGGTCGATTACTCAGATTTCGTCGACATACGTTTTAGGATTATATTTCGACAAGAAAATCAGTAATGTATTACTACTTGCAGCCATTGCACTACTTTCATGTTAGATATAACAACACTACTACATAGGGGTTGTAACATGGTATGGATGTTTTCAACAATCGCAACCTCCTAAGTCGGTAGGCAACTATAAGGCTTATCCCGATGAACGGGATAGTCTAGCATGTAAGTATTCAAGTAACAAGATCATAACATGATAGTCAATGTTCGTCACCATAGCAATTCCGCAAATCATATAACAATGCTATTAAAACCAAATTCAAGTCGGAAACAAGTCAAGATTTTCCTACGTATATGTTTACTCACATGATTTTGTATCAACGATCAAAACACATGAACATCACCAATCAATCTTATACGATGTAGCAATTTATAATAGACATAGCAACATAGTACTTACGAGAAATAAATGAAGAATAAGAGAGTACTTAATTGCTTGAAGCTTTTGGAGATGGTTTTGTGAATTGGAAGAGCAAAAAGAAAAATTTTGGGATGGTTTGGAGAGGGAATGCGGCGCCTTTAGGTTAATTTCTAGTGTAGTTATGTTTCAAGACTAAGTCCCCTTTATATAGGAAGAGAATGGGTCGGGTTTTGACCCATTTACAATCGGTTTTGGAGACAAAAATGCTACATATGCGACGCATAATGCTCGACATAGTCATGGTATATGCGACGCATAGTCTATGGCATTTAGGGACATATGCGCCGCATATTCTATGGCATATGAGATCCTGAGACCTAATGCTATAGCATAGGCGGCGCATAGTCAAAAGCACACTTAGGAATGGGCGGCGCATAGTGTATAGCACACTAGATTCCGAGACCTTAGGCTATAGGATAGGTTGTGCATCGTTCGTGGCCTAGTTTTACCTAGGCCTATCCTTCCTCGATGCCTAGTTTGGCATGAGCAATGCTCAATCCATAGCCTTATGCATCACTATTCCTAACTTACCAACTTTACCATACAATGCGTCCAAATCGTCAATTGAAATCAATCTCCTCGTTGAATACCTCTTGCACCTATTTTTGCGTAAAACCAAATGAAAACGATTAGTACGATGGGTTGCCTCCCACCAAGCGCCTTAGTTTTGGTCGTGGCACGACTCTTATTTTTGGATTTTCATTATCAAAAGCAAAAAAAGTAAAAAAAGAACGATAAAACGATAAAACGATGGGTTGCCTCCCATCTAGCGCCTTTTTTATTGTCGTGGCTCGACATAGTTACCTCGAGTACTTAGACTTCATCGAGATAAGTGATGGCCATAGAATTCATCGAGTCAAGAGGACCGATATAAGGCTTAACACGTTGGCCATTCACCTTGAAGACAACACCATTATTGTCTTCCAATTCGACTACTCCAGACGAGTAGACTTGGATAACTTTGTATGGACCAGACCACTTAGACTTTAACTTACCTGGGAAGAGCTTCAATCTGGAGTTGAAGAGAAGTACCATATCACCCCTTTGGAAGTTTCGTCGAACAATCCGCTGATCATGATACTTTTTCATCCGCTCCTTGTATAGGTCTGACCTTTCATATGCATAGAGACGGAATTCATCTAGTTCGTTCAGCTGCTCCAACCTCAGATTCTTCACATCATCCCAATTCAAATTTAATTGCTTCAATGCCCACAATGCCTTGTGTTCGAGCTCGATGGGTAGATGACAAGCCCTCCCATAGACTAGTTGATAAGGAGACATGCCAATGGGTGTCTTGAATGTAGTCCTATACGCCCATAGTGCCTCATCTAGCTTTCGAGACCAATCCTTCCTATTCGCATTAACCGTCTTTGCAAGGATTTGCTTGATCTCGCGATTGGAAACTTCTACTTGTCCACTAGTTTGGGGATGATAAGGCGTAGCTACCTTATGTTGCTTGACACCATACTTGGCCAAAACTGATTTGAATAGCTTGTTGCAGAAGTGAGATCCTCCATCACTTATGATAGTACGTGGTACTCCAAAGCGAGAGAAGATATTCTTCTTTAAGAACGCTACAACACGCTTTCCTTCGTTGTCGGCCAATGCTACATCTTCTACCCATTTCGAAACATAATCCACAGCAACCAAGATGTACCTCATTCCAAACGAATTCACGAATGGACCCATGAAATCAATACTCCACACATCAAAGAGTTCTACCTCAAGAATTTTGGTCATGGGCATTTCATGGTGTTTTGAAATCGCACCTTGACGCTGGCATTGGTCACACCTTCTAACATAGTCGTAGGCATCTCTGAATATCGAAGGCCAATAATAACCACTTTGCAATACTTTTCTGGCCGTCCGATTGCCTGCGTGATGTCCTCCAACTTGCGAAGTGTGGCATGCTTCCAAGATAGTAGGCACCTCTTCATGGGATATACATCGTCGAATGATACCATCCGCACATCGTCGAAACAAATAAGGCTCATCCCAATAGTAGTGTTGTACGTCATGCATAAACTTCTTCCTTTGGTGGTAAGATAAATTGGCAGGTATCACATTACTCACCACGAAATTTGCAAAGTCGGCATACCATGGTAATTTCTCCATTGTTGTCGCTAATATCTTTTCGTCCGGGAATGCATCATCAATCTGAATTTCAGGTTGCGCCACATGCTCATTCTCAAGTTGAGATAGGTGATCAGCCACTTGGTTCTCGCAACCTCGTCTATCTTTGACTTCGAAATCAAACTCTTGCAGCAGCAATACCCATCTAATCAACCTTGGTTTTGCATCCTTCTTTGTCATTAGATACCTAAAAGCTGCATGGTCTGTATGAACGATCACCTTAGTACCCAATAGATAGGCACGAAACTTCTCAAATGCATACACAACCGCTAGGAGCTCTTGTTCAGTAACAGTGTAGTTCTTTTGGGCTTCATTTAGGACCTTACTCACATAGTAGATAGGATGAAATAATTTCTCCTTTCTCTGACCAAGAACAGCACCAACGGCTACACCACTAGCATCACACATGACTTCAAACGGGAGAGTCCAATCTGGTGCTACCATAATAGGGGCTTCAATGAGTTTTCCTTTAAGTCATTCGAATGCCTTTAAGCAATCGTCATTGAAGTCAAACTTTGCATCTTTCTCCAATAGTTTGCACAATGGACTCGCAATTTTGGAGAAGTTTTTGATGAACCTACGATAGAAACCAGCATGGCCAAGAAAACTACGAACTCCCTTCACCGAAATTGGAGGCGGTAGCTTCTCAATAACCTCAATTTTTGCTTGGTCAACCTCTATTCCTCTTTCAGAGATCTTGTGCCCAAGAACGATTCCTTCTTTTACCATGAAGTGTCACTTCTCCCAATTCAGCACAAGGTTGAACGCTACACATCTTTGTAATTCCATGCTCAAGTTTGCCAGGCATGCTTCAAAAGACTCACCAACAACTGAAAAGTCGTCCATAAATACCTCCAAAGTGTCTTCACCATATCAGAGAAAATAGACATCATACAACGTTGAAAGGTGGCTGGTGCGTTACATAACCTGAATGGCATACGTTTGAAGGAAAACGTACCATATGGGCATGTAAACGTTGTCTTCTCTTGGTCTTCGGGTCCAATACAAATCTGATTATAGCCTGAATAACCATCCAAGAAGCAAAACCATCCTTTCCCCGCTAATCGATCTAGCATTTGGTCCATAAATGGCATTGGGAAGTGATCCTTGAGTGTCCAAGAATTCAGCTTGCGGTAGTCCATGCATACTCTCCATCCAGTGACGGGCTTGAGTGGAATAAGTTCATTCTTTGCATTCGCGACCACCGTCATACCTCCTTTCTTGGGAACACATTGTACAGGGCTTACCCATGTACTATCAGAAATAGGATACACAACTCCTGCGTCTAACCACTTGATGATCTCTTTCTTCACCACTTCTTGCATAGGTGGGTTTAGACGTCTTTGATGCTCAATGGTGGGTGTGCAATTTTCTTGAAGTTGAATTTTATGTGTACAAATCCCAGGTGGAATACCAATAATATCCGCAATGGTCCATCCAATAGCTCTAATATACTTGCGTAGAATAGCAATAAGAGCTGCAACTTGTCGCTCACCCAAATCGGCTGCCACAATGACTGGATGAGTGTTTCCGCTTCCTAAGAATGCGTACTTCAAATGACTTGGCAGCTCCTTCAATTCTAACGTGGGTGGCTCTTCAATAGATGGCTTAGCTGGTGGTGTAGGCCGATTCTTGAGATCAAGATCCAGCTTCTTGGGAGTATAGCGATATGTTCCTAATCCCAATAGAGCACAAATGGCTTCTTCAGAATTTTCAGCATCTTCACTCTCTCCATTCATGAGCACAACCTCCAAGGGATCATCAATAATTTGCTCTTCTTCAAGTAGTTCTTTCTCATCATCAAAGAAAACATCAGCCACCGAAAATACACTAAGATCTTTGGGTTGCTTCATTGATTTGCAAACATCAAAACGAACCACTTCGTCATTTATTCGGAATGAAAGTTCATTAGCTCTCAAATCAATGAGCACACTTCCTGTAGCAAGGAAAGGGCGCCCCAAGATTATGGGAACCTCAGAATCTGCTTCACAATCCAAGATGACAAAGTCTGCTGGAAAGATAAATGAAGAAACTTTTACCAAGACATCGCATAGAATACCAACAGGTCGTTTTACCGACCTATCTGCCATGACGAGCCTCATATTGGTTGGAGTAGGATCTCCTAACCCCAACTTCTTGTAGATCGATAATAGCATCTAATTAATGCTGGCTCCTAAGTCACATAATGCTTTGGCAAAGTTCAAAGATCCGACGGTGCAAGGAATAGTGAAAGCTCCGGGGTCGGCCTTCTTCTGAACTATCGATCGGGTAGCAATTGCACTACAATGATGCACATCGTCTTTCAGCTCATAACTTGCTTCCCTCTTCTTTGTCAAAAGATCCTTCATAAACTTCGCATACCCAGGCATTTGTTCAAGTGCCTCCACCAATGGAACATTAATGGTCAGCTGCTTTAACATAGTCATGAATTTGCTGAACTTAGTGTCATCCGCCACCTTCTTCAGTCTTTGGGGAAAAGGTGGTGGTGGGTATGAAAGTGTTCTCTCCACGGTTTTCTTCTCATCTTGCTTCCGTTTTTCCATTTTTTCAGGCTGCACGTCACTGGGCGTGACGTTCTTGACGTCAGGACTGGTTGTTGCGGTATCTTCTCCTTTTGCGTTATCATCCATGTCCGCAACTTCGTCAACCACTTGCTTGCCTTTTGCTGAAGGTTCCAGCACCTTACCACTTCTGGTAGTGATGGCCATGCATGGCCCATCATTCCTTGGGTTTTGCACAGTATCGCTAGGTAAAGTGCCAGCCTTTCTTTGATTGACTGCTGCTGAAAGTTGGCTCAATTGCTGCTCTATTTTCTTGATTGAAGTGGAATGAGAATCAACTAGTTGTTTCGTGGAGGATAAATCATTAATTACCTCAGTAACTCCCGCGCTCGTTGCTTCCACTTCTTTCAATAATTTAGCCATCATGTCTTCCATACTTCCAGAATTAGATGTGGTGGTATCACGTCTACCAGGGGGAATGTACAAACCACTCTTTTCATTGTTTTTCTTCCAACTACCTTGGTCTTTGCTTCCAGATTTATCATAATAGTTCCGACCTTGGTTTTCTTGGGTATTCCTACGGAAACCCCCCTGATTGTTCAAGTAGTTGGCCTCCTCTTCCGAATCAGATTCGTCTCTTCCTTTTAGCGCCACAACTTTCACTTTTTCGGTCTTCCCTGATAATAAATTCTTTGTCAGAAGATCCACTTGCATTTTCATGTGCGCTAAATCTTGATCACGTTCTTCTTGTCTTCTTCTTTGGTCTGTAGTCATGCCTATAGATAAAGTGGGGCTTGCTACCTTGGAATCCCTGGTATGCCAAGCTCTACTTTTTTTCGTCATGCGATCTAGCATATTGCTTGCTTGACCAAAGGTGAGGTCCATAAAAGATCCTCCAACTGCGTTATCCACCACTGGCTTAGTTATTGAATTCAAGGCTCTATACAATATCTCCATGAGGTGAACATTAGTCATGTGATGGTTTGGGCATCTCGCTAGCTTTGTCTTGAACCTCTCCCATGTTTCATGAAGAGCTTCAGTGGGAAGCTGACGAAAGTTGCTGATTTCATCTCTCAATTGTGCTCTTTTGGATGGCGGAAAGAATCTTTCTAGGACATTATGTTATATTGTAGTCTTTCTATCCTTATTTTTAATTCTTTACGTTTTTTAGATATTATTTGCTTTAATTCTTTATATTTTTGTACTTTATTCATCTAAATTTAGTTTTATCAAATAAGTTAGTCATAATTAATAAATTAATCAAATAAATCCAAATATATACTACTTCCGTAACTTTAGATATAATAGGCTCTGATACCAATTGTAGGGGGGTGCGGATAACTTGTGTGGTAAAAATAGATCCATTGTATTATCCCCGGATTAGTTATCCCAACCTCAAGGTGAGATAAAATAATACTAATATCCCGAGATATCTCTTCTTGGGATAAGTTATCCATGCATTTTATCCAACCAAACATGGGATGAGCCCATCCTAAAGCTAATCTCGGGTTTGGTCCCTTATCCCTTGTACCAAACGATCCCTAAATCAAACAGTGGATAACAAATGAAATTCAGAATAATCTCAGCTTTATTAATACCCCACCTTGTTCAACACTATACTTATACAATCTACCAAATAAAATCTTAATATAAGCATATAAAAGATCATCAACATTTATAACAAACATATATTATTTTACTCAAATTAAATTAAAGAAGAGAGTATAAGGTAAAAAGTATAAACCCTACTGCGCTAATTTGTTTCATCTTTCTTTTTCAATTTGGCGTGTAGAGCAAGATACTGATTCCGAATACGAATAACCGATTCTTCCGATGCTTTAAGTTTTAACTGAAGCGTTTGTGTCAAAATAGGTAGACCTGAAATAAAAAGGAAACCAGTAGACCTCAAACAAAAAAGAAACCAGTGTTAAAACTAATCCGAAGAAAAAAGTTGAATGAGAAGTAATGAATAGATGATGGAAGAACCTTCTGGAGTTTCTGGAGATGATGAACAATTCCTTTTTTGAGAAGAAAGAGTGAGATTTTGGAAGAAGACATTTGTTTGGAATGAATCTGACGAAGATGATGGTTCTAGAGTCAATAAGATAGGATATTTGTTAGTTTGAATTTACTATTTTACCCTTGATCATCCAAGGGTTCATCTTTCTATATAGTAGAAGTATAATAGAAATAATCTATCAAATCTGGATTGCACAAAATGGAAGAATCTTCAATAGAACAATTGCAAATACAGAGACAATAAAGCAAGTTAAAAGTGTAATTGGAGAGGCTAGATATGTTTCAACGCACAAAGAGAGATCGGAAGTGTGTATACTTAATAAAGTCATATGTAACTAGTGCATAGTTGTTTTTTTCTATTAGGAGGCTCACTAGCAACGTTCATGGAAAGGGGTCAAGATCTTGGGTGCTCTTAGCTTGTAAGTTTTTTTTACGATTGGAATGGTAATAGTTCACAGTTTATTATCAAAAAAATTAATTTAAGTTAATAAGTTGTTGGTTATTTAATTGCAATATGTTCTATTGGATAATGGTACATAAAATTTTATTTAGTAATATGAAGATGTGAATAATTTAATTCATAATTTTAAAATATTGCCTAATAGAAAGTAAATAATTTTTTATTTAAATTTTATATTATCTAGGTAAAAATAAAATCATAAAGTTAATTAGTAATTAATTTAAAAATTATGGGGCATCAAAATTTTACGGGACTTAAAGTAAATACTTTATTAGCCTCCTCTTGAGCCAAGTGACAATATAGGTGGTCAAAAGGAAGAGGATGCTATATTGGAGTATTTTAAATCAAGAACTCATTGCGTTATTGTGCGTAAGAAGGAGTAAATAATCCAATGAAAATTGAAGTGATCTGTGCCATATGTCACCCAAAACATGAGCAGAAAGAGATCATTGGGACACTTAAGTGCGGACATGAATATCACGCTGGCTGCATCAAACAGTAACTGTTGAGAAAGAAAAGATTGTCCCATGTGTCAAGTTTCAGGCGTTTGGAAATTATATTATTGAGATGGAAGTTCTTCTATATCAAGAGAAAAGGGCCAAATTTACCTTTTGTCATGGTTAAAATTTACTCTTTCTTATATATGTTAAGGTCCAATTTATCCTCGCTATTAGTTAGCTTTTTATTTGTACCTTTTTTTTAATAGAAAAATTCAAATTAACGTTAAATGCCTTTTTTAAAAATAAAAAAAATACCTTAATTTAATCTGTCCGATTCGATCAAACCCCAAAAAATATTGGGGAACAGTAATAATAACAGTTAATAATACTGAATATCAAATAAATATTATTAAGATATTATTTTAATTGATATATTAATTATACTTGAGTCGTGCTAGGCACTGTCCTAAGAAACTATTTCAGCAGTGTGAAATGTTTTCCAAGGATTAAACAAACACTTCCCTAATTAATTAGAGGATACAGAAATCAACAAAATTATTATACAAATGCCAGCAAGTTAAACTATAATTACTAAATTATTAAGCAGAGAAACTAAAGAGGAAATGTTTTAATGTTTTTCTTAAAAGTTAAAGATTGCAGTAATGATTGAGGGACTATATATAGGTAGGACTTAACTTCTCAAGTACACCTCTTGATGACTTTCAAAGTAAGCCTTCTCAAGTATATCTTTTAATGACTTCTAGAGTAAGCCTTCTCAAGTATATCTCTTGATGACTTTTAGAGTAAGCTTTCTCAAGTATATCTCTTGATGACTTCTAGAGTAAACCTTCTCAAGTCCATCTCTTGATGACTTCTAAAATACATTGAAAGAAATGACTTTTTCAATACACTTCAAATGTAAATTATTTTGAAATAACTAAATAATTTCCTACAATCCCCACATCATTTCAAAATAATTTATAGAAAAAGAATTTTAACTTGCTGGATTTGCATGGACAAAATGCAGTAGGTTTGGTGTCTTCTGGACTATGAACCAAACTTAGACCAATAAAATTTAACTTACAGAGTTATCGGTGAAATATAATATTTCTATAAATCGAATAATTCTTGTTATAAGTCGGAGATTTTATCAATAACATTTTGACCGTAATTTTGTTGTTCAACGTGGTTTTGCGCCTATAGGCATGCGCGTGCGTGGTATTCATGAGAGATCTAGAGACTAAGGCCAAAGTCTCATAGGAACGACCTCATTCCACTTTTCATATAGGTGAATTCATTAAGTATACGTTGCTTTAAATACACCATCCATAAGGACTATGAATTCATTAAGAGTTAATAACTCATCCCTCCATTTTAGTAACAGTTCAAGCACTCTCAATAAGTGTGCAGAGTCAATATCGACTTGTTATTACCCATATGAACCTACTTCATGAGATCTCTAATCACATAGGTTAGGTTACCATCTTTATTGACAATCATATTGGCCTTAACCCTATCTCTTTTGATGTTTGAAGAATTAATTTTCTTCCCACGGATTTAGTCAGTGAATCGGCTGAATTCAATTCTGACTTCACATAATCAATGAAAATTATTCTATCTCTCAGTAGCTGCTTAACAACAACATACCTCAATTTCATATGTCTACTCTTACAACTGTAAGATTCATTCTTCGCAATAACAATTGCGGCTTGACAATCACATTGTATATATATGGGCGACATCAAATCATCCTTTTTTAAGGGATATTAGACAATAGATCATTTTTTTTCAAAGGTCTATGAGGCAACAGATCATCCTTTTTAAAAGGAATATTTGCTAAGAAATTTCTTAGCCATTCAGCCTCAGTACCAGTTAACTCCAGAGCCACAAACTCTGATTTCATAGTTGATCTAACAATGATCGTCTGCTTAGCTGATCTCCATGATACTGCACCACCACCAAGAGTGAATACACAACCACTAGTGGATTTTGTCTCATCTGAATTAGAGATCCAATTTGCATCACAATACCCTTCTAAAGTCGAAGGAAATCCACTATACGAGATACCGTAATTCACAGTTCCTCTCAAATATTTCATCAGCTGCGTTAATGCAGATCAATGATCATTATTGAGATTATGAGTATATCTACTCAGTCTACACACAACATAGGCTATATCAGGCCTAGTAAAATTTATTAAATGCATCAGATTCCCAATAATCTGTGCATACTTAGACTGAGCAACTGAGTCACCATTATTCTTTTTTAATTTAGAATTGGCATCATAAGGAGTGGCTACAGGAGTTACCTCCCAACATTCAAACTTCTTAAGAAGTTTTTCAACATAATGTTCTTGTGACAACATTATACCATCTTCACTCCTTGTAACTTTAATTCTCAATATCATATTCACTTCACCCAGATCTTTCATATAAAAGCTAGTAGACAAAAATAATTTGGTACATTCTACAATATTTAAACATGTACCAAATATAAACATGTCATCAACATATAAACTGATTATCACATAATCATTGTCTACCACTTTCGTATAAACACATTTATCCACCTCAACAGAAGAAAAACCGTCTTTTATTAAGACTTGATCAAATTTCTCATGCCACTGTTTAGGAGCTTGTTTAAGGCCATAAAGAGATTTAATTAATTTACAAACTTTATCTTTTTGTTCAGAAATTAAACATCCTTCAGGTTGAATCATATAAATTTCTTTTTCTAAATCTCCATTTAAGAAAGCTGTTTTTACATCCATTTGATGGATAAAAAACTTATGAATTGATGCTAAAACAATTAATATTCGAATAGAAGCAATTCTTGTTATTGGTGCAAATATATCAAAATAATTAATATTTTGCTTTTGAGAAAATCCTTTAGCTACTAACCGAGCTTTATATTTATCTATAGATCCATCCGGATTAAGTTTCCTTTTGAAAATTCATTTACAACCAATCGATTTTGCACCAGGAAGTAAATCAGCTAAAATCCATGTATTATTTTTCATAATTGAATCAAGTTCAATTTTTATTGCCTCTTTCCAAAATTTAGCATCAGATGAAGATACAACTTCAAAATAATTTGTTGGTTCATTATCAACAAGAAAAGTTTAAAAATTATTTTCATAAGAAAAATATTATTTTCTAGGCCTTTTACTCCTTCTCAGTTCCTCAATATTAGAGGTAGATTCATTTTCTCTTTCAACAGGTGCATGAGAGATTTTTTCACATAGTGGAAAAATATATTCAAAAAATTCAGCATTCTTTGTCTCAATTATAGTATTACTATCAAGTACAGCACATTTTAAGACTAGAAATCTGTATGCAACACTATGTTCAGCATGTCCAATAAGCATGCAATCAACAGTTTTAGAACCTATTTTCCTCTTTTTAGGTTCGGGAAGAAGAACTTTAGCAAGTCAATCCCACACTTCAAAATATTTCAAATTATGCTTATAACATTTCCACAATTTATAAGGGGTTTTGCCAGTTCTTTTATGAGGAATTCTATTCTGTAAATGACACACAGATAAAATAGTTTCACCCCACAATTATCAGGTGCATTAGAGCTAATTAACATAGAATTCATTATTTCTTTCAGTGTCCTATTTTTTCTTCCAGCTACACCATTAGACTCAGGAGAATAAGGCAAAGTTACTTCATGAATAATACCTTTTTTTTCACAAAAAGCATTTAAAGATACATATTCTCCACCTCTATCAGATATAATTCTCTTAATTTTTCTACTAAATTGATTTTCAACTTCAGATTTATAAGACACAAAAGCATCAAATGCATTATCTTTATTTCTAAGCAAATACAACTTAGTAAATCTAGAGAAATCATCAATAAAGATCACATAATATCTTTTATCACCTCAAGTCTTAGTTTGTTTTAAATCACCCAAATCAGTGTGAATCAAAGATAACAATTCAGTTTCTCTATCAACTGAAAAACATAACTTTTTAGTAATTTTAGCTTCAGCACATATTTCACATTTATCGAAATAACTTGAATTCAAGTCAGATATTAAACCAAGTGATTGCATATTCTTTATATATTTGATATTAACATGTCCTAATATAGCATGCCATAAAGAAATAGACTCAATCATATAAGCAGAAGCTGATGCATTATTATTGATAATATTAAGTATATAAAGTCCATAGTTACAATAGCCTTTTCCCACAAAATAGTCTTATTAGATTCTACAGACACTTTCATTCCAGCTTTATCTAGAAAAGCCACAGAAATCAGGTTTTCTCACATTGTAGGAACATGTAGCACATCCATTAGGGCTAAAGTTTTTCCCGAAGTGATTTTTAGGAGTACTTTACCCTTGCCCAAAACTTTAGCAGGTCTTGAGTCTCCAAGGTAGACTACTTCACTGTCATCTCCTATTGATGTATATGAGGCAAATGCTTCTCGATTTGTACAAATGTGTCGAGTAACCCTAGAGTCTACCGCCCATTCTTTTACATGTGCCACTATATTCACTTGAGAAATAACAGCTACAATTATTTTATCTCCTTCAGCTAAATTAGCTTTGGGAGGATTTCTTATTTCTTTGTTAGTTCTTATTTTGTGCCTACATTGAGCAGCATAATGACCTGGTTTTCCATAAGTAAAGCACGTGCTTTTTCTTTTCTTAAAATTGGGATTATTAGGCTTGTAACCTTGAGACTTGTTATCATACCTTCTGTTGTTGTTGTGTTGACCTTGTACTAAATTTGCGTTGAGCGCAACCTGCTTAGCTTTGAATGACTCCTTTCTGTTGGTATCTTATTGGCTTATTACCACGACTCCAAAATTTTGCCATCAACGTCTGTACGAGGTTGTGTTTGTGCCAAAGCATATGCAACACCATGAACATCAAGTAGTGAAAAAATTCATTCTTGCCACCTTTTAAAGTTTTCATTAGCGAATATTTCAATATTTGAAACATTAGGAAATGGTTTTGCATATGGTAGAACAATCGAAACAAGAGCATTAGGAGTTGCTTCGGTAGTAGAAGTACCAAGAGTAGAATTATCTGTCATAGTTTCTTAGATTGATGGGGAACAGTAATAATAAGAGTTAATAATACTGAATATCAAATAAATATTACTAAGATATTATTTTTAAGTGATATATTAATTATACTTGAGTTGTGCTAGACATTGTCCTAAGAAACTATTTCAGCAGTGAGAAATATTTCCCCAAAATTAAACAAACACTTCCCTAATTAATTAGAGGATACATGAATCAACAAAATTATTAATACAAATACCAACAAGTTAAACTATAATAACTAAATTATTAAGCAGAGAAACAAAAGAGGAAATTTTTAATGTTTTTCTTAAAAGTTAAAAATTGCAGTTAGGATTGAGAGACTATTTATAGGTAAGACTTAGCTTCTCAAGTACACATCTTGATGGCTCCCAAAGTAAGCCTTCTTAAGTATATCTTTTTATGGCTTCTAGAGTAAGACTTTTCAAGTATATCTCTTGATGGCTTCTAGAGTAAGCCTTCTCAAGTATATCTCTTGATGGCTTCTAGAGTAAGCCTTCTCAAGTCCATCTCTTGATGGCTTCTAAAATACATTTAAAGACATGACTTTTTCAATACACTTCAAATGTAAATTATTTTGAAATAACTAAATAATTTCCTACAAAAAAACATAAACAAATATACCCCTCCCTCGATTTTGTTGGTTAAATTTTTTCAACGATCAAATATACTTCTTTTTCAATGTGCGGTGCTAGTAGGTTGTTTACAAATAAATAAAAATTAAAATAAACTCTGCACAGATGTAGATCCATGAACTAAGAGAGGGATATATTTGTTTGTGTCTACACTAAAGCAAATCAAATTTTCATGAGCTATGCTTTGATAAATATCCAGTGGCTAATCTTGTTCAAAAAATTTGACCAACGAAACTGAGGGAGGGCAATATTTATTTGTGTTTTTTTATGGATCAGATCAGATTTAATTAGGTTGTGTTTTATTTTTAAAAAATGAAGCACTTAACATTGATTTGTGTTTTTATGTTAAAAGAAGGTTACAAGTGAAAAGTTTCTTAACAGTGAGTGTAAATTTGATTTTAAAGTATGAGAGCGAAGATGAATTTGACCCCAAAATATGACAACAAATATATTTAGTCAAATTTTTAGATAAATTTAGCCCTCCAAATAGGTAAAGATTAGGATGACATGTCACATTTAAACTTTTTTTTAATAATATATTTATTTAATCCAATCATAGATTATAAATATTTTATTTGACTTGGTGATGGATGTTTTAACGCGGCATATTCAAGGGGAGGTGCCTTGATGTATGTTATTTGTAGATGATGTGGTACTGATTGACGAGACTCGGGGTGGAGTTAATGATAAGTTGGAGATTTGGAGACAGACACTTGAGTCTAAAGGATTTCGGTTAAGTAGAACCAAGATGGAGTACTTGGAGTGTAAGTTCAGTGATGTGTCGCAGGAGGCTGGAATGGTTGTGGAGCTGGACTCTTAAGCCATTCAGAAGAGGGAGAGTTTCAATTATCTGGGGTCTATGATTCAAAGCAATGGTGAGATTAATGAGAATGTCACGCATCGTATTGGGGCAAGGTAGTTGAAATGAAGGCTCGCTTTAGGAGTTCTATATGATAAGAAGGTGTCTCCAAAGCTTAAAGGTAAGTTCTACAAAGTGGTAGTCCGACCGACTATGTTGTATGGAGCGGAGTGTTAGCCAGTTAAGAACTCCCACACCCAAAAGTTGAAGGTGACGGAGATGCGAATGTTGTGATGGATGCGTGTACATACCAAAAAAAATAGGGTGAGGAATAAGATTTTTTGGGAGAAAGTGGGAGTTGCCTCGGTGGAGGACAAGATGCGAGAAGTGACGTTACGTTGGTTTGGGCACGTGATGAGGAGGGGCTCTGATGCTCCAGTGCGGAGATGCGAGACACTGGTTATGGATGATTTTAGGTGGGGTAGAGATAGACCGAAGAAATATTGGACGGAGGTGATTAGGCAAGATATGGGGAGCAGTTACAGCTTACGGAGGACATAACCCTTGACAGGAAGGCATGGAGGATGTGGGTTAGGGTAGAGAGTTAGGGGGTGGGAGTGCGTCAGTAATAGTAGGAGAGCGATCTTTTGTGTTTAAAGTTTCTTGTTCGTGGTGTTGTGGCTGTAGCATTATCGTGTGGCTATTTTTCATACCATACTAATTTATATGCACTTATCTTTGGTGTTTGTTATACTGTTAGTTTATTTTGCGTACCGTACTAGTTTATATGCACTTACCTTTTGTGTTTGGTATACTGTTATCGGTCCTAAGTCGGGAGGCCTATCAGAAACAACCTCTCTACTTCTCCTGAAGTAGTGTATGATCTGCCTACACTCTACCCTCCCCAAACCCCACTACGTGGGAATACACTAGGTATGTTATTGTTGTTGTATAGATTTTAGACATTTTAAAATCAACAAAAAATTATGTTTGATCATGATTCAATTTTCAGCTTACATGTAAAATGTGTAGAAATGTGAACTCCCAGCCCCACGCTAAAAAGCCTTAGAATTGGAAATTTTTATTGAAAAATTAAAATAACTTGAATTTCACTTATTAACATGTTTGATCACGTAAACTTTTTTCTCTGTTTTATCACCTATATTTTAACTTTGGTAGTAGATAACCTATGTTATATTAAGTTATTGATTTTACTTCTTATTCCCAATCGTTGTCTTTCGGGTGTGAACGGGATGAATCCATTCTTGTATAATAACTTATAAATCACATAGAAGATGTAAATCGCATTATGTAATCTGATGGGACGAGCTCGCCTTAGAAATATTAGCCAAGAAAACCAGTCTCTTATCTTCCTTATGGAATACCACCCGCTGAACCAACTCAATCACCTTTACATGTATTATTTAGGTAACTTGATAGTACAAAAGTTAGTTTAAACGATTAGCATTGCGTAAAATGTCAATTCAACTGCTTTTAATGGCTAACCTTCAACACATCAAATTCCTTTAAAATCATATTCACTATCTTAAAAATCTTAAGGAATCTGTCCAGAATCAATCCTTTTTAAAAAAAATGAAAAAAGTGAGTTCTTGTCTACCTTTAGCTCTTCCGAAGAAAAAACATCCAAATCCTATAAGTATTGTGAAGAGTATAAATGGAAGAGAAATGATCACCACCATAGCCATTTCTCTTCTTCAGTAAATATAAGTGAATTCAAGTTATTTTAATTCTTCAATTAACGATTCCAATTACATAAGTTTTTAGGGAAGGGCAGTTCATATTTCTACACATTTTATTTGTAATATTGAAAATTGAATCTTGAAGGAACACATTTATTGATTTTGAAATGTCCAAAATCTATTGTTGGATTAAATGGGTTAAATAAATATATTATTAGAAAAAGTTTATGTTAAGACTTGTGAAGTTTTGACCATTGACAAGAGACCATGGAACAAGTAAGCATAGCTGGTTCATGAAAAACTGCTTTAAAAGAGTTCAACTTGTAAGAGGACTTTTTGTGGATAAATTTATATGAGCAAAAATAAAGGAATGAAATTTTGTTACTTCATATAAACATTAGGAGATCATCATGTGCTGAAAAGAAGAGTTAGTCTTTGACTATAACACCCAAGAAGAGTCCAAGAAGCACGAGAGTCCTTATGGAGTTGAAAGTCTACATGGTTGTGAGGATCAATAGAAGTTATAAATATTCAAGGAATTTCAAAATAAAATTCGTGAAAAAATACCGAGAGAGAAAAAGGGAGAACAGGAGCAAATAAGAAAGAACAATATTTGATAAAGTTTTGGCTAGCTATCGAAGTATAACCTAATACCGTGACCCAGATTGAAGAACCAGATTGTAGAACCTGTATTATCCTTGTGTCTAACAGTCTTCTATTCTAGTTAATATGTATTAGAAAGTTTATTGAGTTTTAATTTTCATGTTTTCTTAATGTCACTGTGTTATAAACTAGTTTACGAGTGTAGTCTTCGAGTTAGAATAACTCAGAGACTGGGGAACATAAACCTTGGGAGGTTTTTTGTATTTTTAAGAATTAGAGTTAGTTCCTAGGGTTTCTATAGTTTTGTAATCTGATTTTGAAGTGAATTTCAACAATCTAAGGAGATTGTTGAACATTAGGAATTAGAGTTTATAGTTCCTTAGGTTACAGAGTTTGTAATCTTTTGTTATGAGGCTCATTGTGTTTAGTGAAGTTGTGGTTAAATCCTGTAGAAGTACATGTCGTGGTTTTTTACACCTTTTATGAGTTGGATGTTTTTCATGTAAAACTATCGTGTTCATTATTTATTATCTTTACTGCTTCTATTGAAACACATTAGGCAACCCGGTCCATACGTAGGTAAAAATCAAACATAACTCATGTGAGTTATTAGGATGTGTATAAATATCAATTGGTATCAGAGCATGTTATTTTGTGAAGGCTAATACCTTAAGATAAAATTAAAGTTGAATTCTAAACCACCTACCGAATATTGCGAAGGAGAAGACATCAATAGGCTTCCGTTGTTCAATAAACTGTACTATTCAGGATGAAAAGAAAGAATGAAAGATTTTCTTCAAGCTATGGACTACAAACTCTGGAATAAAATTATCGATAAGCCTCAATCCCCCATGAATAAGGATGTTGAAAAAAAAGAACGTATTAAAAGAAAAGAATAAGTATGATGAGGCTGACTTTAAGATTCTTGGAAAGAATACAAAAGCCAAGTATATTTTATTTGTAGACTTGAAATAGATGAATACAACAAGATCTCAGGTTGTACCACTGCAAAATAAATTTGGGACACTCTTATGAATGCGTATGAGAAGAATATAGAGACCTTCAAAAAGATAAGAGAACTAAGGATAAGTCACTAGCATTAAAGGTGCCTGAAAGAGAGAATCAGGTCTGGATGATAAAAACTTGTCAAGAACTTTAAAAGTTTTTTAAGAAAGAAAAGCGACAGGACAAGAAAGGAAAAAGTAGCAGGTGTTGTTCCAATGATAAGTCTCAAGTTGGTTGCTTCAAGTGTGAGAAGCTAGATCACATGATCAAGGATTGTCCATTGTGGGAAATTGAGGAGGAAAAGGAAAGAGCTGAAAAAGAGTTGAAGCTAAAAAAGAAATTTAACTCTAAAAGAAAGGAATCTTTTATTACGATGGCTATATAAAGATTAAGCTCAGAAGAATCTGATGATGATGGAGTTGATGAAAGTGCATTTATTGCTATAGGTAACTCAAACATGAAAGAAAAAGAAGTAAAATATGAGATAAGTCTACTTGATCTTAAAGATAAATTGCATTTTTTTCTAAGAAAAGACTAATTTCCTTAATGAATGCATTGATTGATGATTGTCATGAGCTCACATCTGATAGGGATTAGTTATTCAGTACTTTTGCAAGTCTAAAGTTTGATTACATTGGTATTGAGATCTACAAAAATGTCACTGATAACTACTCCTTATAGGAACAAGTCAGTCAACTTGGTTTATCTAACTTGGATTTAAAATCAGAAATCTTAAAGTTGTCAAATAAAAAAGGAAAAGGAGCCATGAGTAAAAATCATCAAAGAATTGAGTCTGAGCGTAAACAAAAGAAGATGATTTTTTTTATCAAATAGAAAAGATTAGAAATCTAACTTAAGAAAACTCTAGGATAAAACTTGATCTTGAATGAGCTAACCGATGGACTCATCTAGAATTGTTAATCATCTAAGTAGTAGGACTAAAAATGAGAGGGCTAGCATAGGTTTTCACAAAAAAAATATTTCCTCTAAAGATTTATGTTATATTTGTGGAAAACTAGGACGCTGCACTACTAAATGTCCAAAAGCTACTGACATTAAGAATAAGAACATAAAATTAGTTGAAAATAAAATTTCTAGAACTAATAAGAGAAACAGGTGCACCAACTTACTACCAACATAAGCAAAAAGAAATTTGATTCATCCATTTAATTATAAGAAAGGATCCAAGCTTGTATGGGTACCTAAATCTAACCTTAGATTCAGTTGCAGAAAAAATTAAAGGAAGCAAGAAAAATTGGTAAATAAACAGCGCTTGCTCAAGACATATTCTGGAAATAAATAAAAGTTTCTCTCACTTACTGAAAAAAAGAGTGAAAAGGTAGCATGTGAAAAAGATTGCAATATGAAGATGTTTCCACTAAGAAGAGTACGATGGAATAAGTTGTGTGATCTATTTCATCAGATAAATAAGAGAAAAGATCATTGATAAGGGGAATATCAATTCAGTAAGCAAGGTCACAAAGCACATCATCGCCTATTTACGAGAGTAACCCAATGTTTCACAAGAAAGGGTATTGAGAAGATTGAAAACTTAATGATAAGGGGAACTATGGATGAAACATTTAGATGAACTTGGTCCATTGCAGGAACCTAATTGGGGATGAATAAGATTACATGAGTATTCCCCAATGATTGGTTAAAGAACACTGTACAAAATGCATATTAAGTTTAACTTTAGGCTCAGTCTTGAGCATTTAGTTGTATGTATCTATACCATTTTCAAGTTCAAGTAACTCATGCAATATAACATTATATTTGCCTATGTCACAGGAAAATAGTTTGAAAAATAGAAACAAGAGCAACCATTGCAATACTGATCGAGGCATGTGTACCAAAAATTTTTCAACTATTAAAAATGATTATAAAACACTTGTACCCCTTTCATTCAAAATTTCCAAAAGAGATTGACTCCTTAAAGAACTCCATAGCTATCACTTTTTAAAAATAGAAAGTCCAAGATAATGATAACCTTTTTTTTAAATTGTCAGTCTGATCTCATCATACCTCTTCTCAAATCCAAACCTGATTAATGCTTTAGAAATTTTTCATGTGAATAGTAATTTTGAGAGAGTAGATACTATTAGAATTATTATTGACAAAGGTACTCTTATTGTGTATGATTGACAGAAAATTAAGGTACCAAGTGAGGAAAAATTATTTAAACTGTGAATCAGGAAAAATGTGTCTATAAAACTGTTAATGTTATTGAGGGAGTTAAGAAGAATATATATTATAAGGGAGAATATTTGGGTGACCTCATAGTTGAACTAGATCCATCTGAAGGGCTTAATTATATTGATGCATCTATTGAGGGGGAAATGCTTGGAGATCCCTCAGTAGAACCTAATTCTCCTATTGAGCTCACTGTAGAAAGAGAATTAGGATTCATGAAAAATGATGGATAATTGAGGCTTGGATATGAAATATCCGCAATAGGTTGAAGCACCTGATTTTTCTGTATGTACAATGAATAAAGTTGGTGGCAAGGACATTATTATTGGCACATTAGTTTCAAAATGGGTGTGATCTCATCTCTTAGAGAGGAATATTCATGCCTTAAAAGATGAACCCCCCCCCCAAAAAAAAAAAAGAAGAAAAGGCTACACACTCTACAGTATACAAGGCTTTGACTGATTCAAGAAAGATTTTTCTTAATATTTCATGCTCCAACTTTACCAAAAGCCCAGTCATCCCATCCTTAGACTCTTCTAAACCTTTTATACTCTTATCATAAGTGCTTTAATATTATTTTTAATTTTGTTAAAAAATTTTGGTGCATCTTATGAATGATCAATGAAAATGTTTGGTTTTAATCTCTTGCTTCTGGCCATTTGCTTTTCTTTGAAAATACTTTGTTATATCTAACTGAGTTTTTAGCTTTTAATTATTTATATAGATGATAGCCCCAGTGGCCACGAGCTTAAAATTTCTAACTTGAGAGACTTGGTTTATATAATTGATGCAGGTTATTTATGATGTCAGAAAGGAAAAGTATGTATACAACAACAATAACAAACCCAGTATATTTCCACCTAGTGGGGTCTGGGAAGGGTAGAATGTACGCAGTCCATATCATTACCTCTGAAGAAGTAGAGGAAAAGTATGTATATAGTGTAATATTTATAACCCATGATTCTTACCTAGTTCATTTAATGTGTGTCTTTTTATACTTTGTTTAGACTCTAAACTGTCTAAAATAAGTTAAACAAAGTACACAAGGTGCATTAGTTTTTCATCATCAAAAAGAGGAAAATTATTGAGCTCATGTATATTTTGATGATTGTCAAAGAAGTGGAACACGTACGTGAAATAGGTTGATCAACATGTTCCTACATTCAGAATCTAACTTATATAAAGACTTTTTGAAATTAAAAAAGTCTCAAGGAGAAAAGACCATGAAGTCTGTACAAAGTATATTCAATACAGGAGTTCAAAAATTTATAGACTCAATCATTCAAGCAAGATGGGGAGTCCTTGTCATGCAAGAGTTCTTACAGACTTGGACAAACCATATCCACATAAGTAGTACAATAAAATTACAGGCTCAAGAATCCAAGAAGATGAGAGTCCTTGTCACGAAAGTGTTTTAATGGATTTATAGATTTCAATGATTGATAATATGATGAACTAGGTACACAAATATGTTTCTATTACCTATTCCGTCATGCAGAGTCCATAATTCTTTGTCATTCATATGACTGAAACAATTTTTGATGATACCAAAAGGGAAAAGATAAGAGTTGTAGATTTTATAACCTAGTTAGCTAACTTGGCTCATTCAAGTATTCCATGCTATAGCTTTCACTGGTCAAGATATTTGTATTGAAATGGGATGCACAAGAGCATGAGTTTTCATTCAAGTATTTCATGTTATAGTGTTCACAGGTCAAGATGTTGATATCAAAATAGAATGCACAAGGGCCTGAGTTTGTCATCACCAAAAAAGAGAAATTTGTTAAGACTTGTGAAGTTTTGATGATTGACATGAGGCCATGGAACAAGTAAACATAGCTGGTTCATGAAAAATTGTTTAATAGAGTTCAACTTGCAGGAGAACTTTTTATGGATAAATTCATATGAGCAAAACTAAAAGAAAGAAAGTTTGTTATTTCGGATAAACATTAAGAGATCATTATGTGATGAAAAGAAGAGTTAGTCTTTGACTACAACATTCAAGAAGAGAGTCCAAGAGGCATGCGAGTCCCTATGGAGTTAAAAGTCCACTTGGTTGCGAAGATCAATAGAAATTATAAATATTTAAGGACTTTCAAAATGAAATTCATGCACAAATACTGAGAGAAAAAAAGAGAGAACACAAGAAAATAAGAAAGAAAAATATTTGAGAGAGTTCTGCCTACAGTGAATCAAATTATAGAACCTATTTTATCCTTGTGTCTAACAGTCTTCTATTCTAGTTAATATGTATTAGAAAGTTTATTGAGTTATAATTATCATGATTTGTTAGTGTCAATGTGTTATAAACTAGTTTAGGAATTTAGTCTACGAGTTGGGATAACTCAGAGACTTAGGAACATAAACCTTAGGAGGTTTGTGTGTTTTTTAGAAACTAGAGTTAGTTCCTAGGGTTGCTATAATTTTGTGATCTGATTTTGAAGTGGGAGGAACTAAAAGTGGATTTCAACAGTCTAGGGAGGTTGTTGAATATTAGGAATTAAAGTTTATAACTCCTTAGGTTATAGAGTTTGTAATCTTTTGGTGAGAGACTCAATGTGTTTAGTGAAGTTGGGGTTAAATCCTGTAGAGGTACAGGTCGTATTTTTTTACACCTTTTATGAGTCTGGTGTTTTCCACATAAAACTATCGTGTTTATTATTTGTTGTCTTTACTGCTTTCGTTGGAACACGTTAGGCAACCTGGTCCTTACATAGGCAAAAATCAAGCATAACTCACATGAGTTATTAGAACATGTAGAAATATCTGTTTAAATGGTGACATGATATCTAACTAGGAGAGGAGGTTTTAAAGTGTTAAGTATATTATGAGGAAAAATCGGGATAGTTGGGTGAAATTGCAGTTTTAAAAGAAACAAAAATAGTTTTACTAGGAAATTACCCAAACATGGGTGACCATTTACCCTAATGATTGGATGCTACCTTCACTGTCACTGCACCTAGAGGCCTTTTTAACAAGTTCAAAAGTCACACACGATAAGCAAAGAAAAAAAAATCATCTAGCATTTTGTATACACTAATACATTATACACGAAGTAGCAAAGAAAAATTCTATCATACATTGTCATACACTTGCAGAGGAAAAAATTGACCGCCTAGCTACTTTATCCTAGTCTATTGATGGTTTACCTAATCAATTTTCTATTATACAAAAATTAACTTGTCTACCCATGATTTATTCCATTTAAAATAGAAAGCTGAATTTTCAGTTCATCTGAACTATTCAAAATAGGAAAAAGAATACATTCAATTCGAGAAAAGTAACAAAAGCCATACATCTAACATGCCAAACAAGAACATTCTTCAAGAAATGGACTGTGAAAGTTGACATACCTGAAGCCTATTTTGAATTATAATGTTTGGATACATGGAAACTACATCTCTGTTTTGCGTTATCAACTTAATTTTCCCAATGGACATCTATTCTTAACGTGAAAACAAAGACAAAACCTAAAACAAAAAAATAGAAATAAGCAATAATATCGGGAAATAAAAAAGCACAAAAAGATAATACCTTCTATTTTTTTTCTACAAGTAGCTATTTGAAAAGCATAGATCTCTAGCAAGTAGGGTTGCTAGTCACCGAATTGGACAGGAAACTTAGCACATTACACATAGATTTTCTATCATGCATACGCTATATGATCATTCATCTATGTTTTGCAAGTAGTTCTTGTCCTCCGAGTAATATAAAATGGACATATGTATGACTAATATATTTTACAAAACTTCTCCAGAGATGTCCATTAATAGATAATGCATTTCGCTAAAATTTTACTAAGAAAATTCAGTGAAAAAAGCCTAGTGAAAAAAAAAAAGTAAACGGATCTGGTAATATGCCTTTAGTGTTACTTCATTAAAAACCTTACCAGAAAACTTTGATTTAGACAAAACCTTGTATAAAGAAAATAGAGTTCAATGCATAGTTTATTCCTCCTAATGAAAAATTTATTTGATATCTCAGAGATGGTGTATTCCATTTTATAACTCACCTTCTCAAATATTGATGTTGACAATACTTTTAGTGACTAGATTTGCCAATTTGTCAGCAAATTGAATTTGTGGAACATTTGTTTTACCTTTTTTTCTCAAGATCATGAGTGAAAAAGAAATCTAATAAAATATGTATTGCTCCATTTTCTTTAATGTATCCTTACTTCAAATGAGTTATACCTGTAATATTGTAGTCGCACATTATAATTGGAATATAATTTTTCAAAGAACACGACACGTTTTCTGAATATATTGAGTTATTGATCTCAATCAAACACACTCCCATCTTGCTTCATGGATAACTATTTTTCTGCAAATAGTGGCGGATCAAGGATTTAAGAATCGTGGGTGCTTAAAAAATTAAAAAGTTGAAAAATAAAAAATCACCTCAAGGAGATTCAAACCCAAGACTCTCCTTCCAATGGAGAACCTTAAGGTCAACCTAAATGCCAGTGCACCCAACCAACTTTTTATTTCAGTAGGTATTTTTATATGTTTTATACCTATTATCTTTTTTATGTGATTATATCTATTTCGCGTCGAGTTTAATGGGTGCCAGAGCACCCCATAATTCAACGTAGGTTTGCCCCTGTTTGCAAGATTTGAAGAAGTGACAACTATTATTTGCTTCATCGAACATCACGATATAATTATATCTCCATATGTAAATAAACAGTCCATTTGAGATCGAGCTTCATGTGGATATCAAATAAATACCTTACATAAGAAGCTTTTCATTCTTTCCTTGTGACCAAATTGAATTTTTAATAATGTCAAGCAATATCATAACTATCGGGGTACTCCACAGATGTAATTAATCCATTTAAATTACCTCAAACATTTTCAATGTATGCTCATTGATGAAAAAATATTTTATTTGTTAAAGACTCCAAATATATATCTAGTAATATGCATTATTGGTTGCCTAATTAAAAATCATGCCATAAAAATTATGTGGGACAAAATCTCGACTAAGAAAAAAAGTACGTCACATATTATATTTGCACAGATTAAGACATCATTTTACTCTTCTAAAATATGTTTCCTATAAGTGCTCCAACTGCACTAAAAATGATATTTACTACTATTTTTATGAGATCAAAATGATCTTTCTTTATGTTAAACAACTTTATAATAATTGAGATATTAAATGAGATCACTTTATAATCTTTTAAATCCTTCAAAGATTCTCATATAACCTTTGTCATCTAGATAGATATGACAATGATTGTTTATATATATTCAAGTTTTTTCAATATTATCATACTAAAATAAACTTCATTTCATCCACCACAGAAAAATACTTCTCCTACAATAATACCAAAAACTTTGTGAAATTTTATGCCACAAAGCACAATATTATGAACTATAAGTCCAAAATATTCACTTTTCAAGTGAAATAAAATACATGAATTAAACACTTTTATTTGACCAATTATTTATCCATTCATACTCTTCGACAAATTTGTATTTAAGATCATCGGTACCATTTATAATGTTGAGCGCTATATTATATTAAGATACTGTTGATGGTCATTTAATATCGATTTCAATAAGACATAACTTATCAAGATATCTTTTATTCATTATTATTTAGGTCCCTGAACATATCCTAATGTTTTATGAAGTGTTATATCGCTGCTCTTTTAAAGCACTTGCCTCATTATCATAACAATCTTGATCATTTTCACCTCTCCTTCTTCAAGAAATTTTATCTTTAAAATGATTGGTCTATCAAACTTCAAGCGTGTCATAAACGCTGTCCTTTAAGTACTTCTCATTAGAACATTTATAATTGAATTATGATAATGGGTAAGATAGTATATTTTACAGTATTTCGCAAATGGATTATCTCTTGAACTTTGAGTCCATTCTGATTTTTTTGAGGATCTAGATAATTTATTTCACACATAATTTTCGGTTGTAATAATCTCTCCTCCTGAAATTAGGAAACCTAACATTCCAACCTTAATTTGAGATCCATCTTTTTGTATTATGGTGAAACAATTAAATCATATACTACTGCACATTCAAAATTTTAAATAAAAATTAGTTGATTCTTAACCTTGAACCAATAATGATAGGGTAGCCTTATTGACTTGATTCATACAAATGTTGTTATATTATAAATAACATATCTCATATCAAATTTCTTTTGAAACATTTGTTCTCTTAACCAATGGTTTAAATATAATTGGAGGCATATAAGTTTTGTTAAACCAACCAACATTATCATCATAATTTATAGTTTGAAACTGTGCTATTAATTTATCAATTCGAGCGCACACCTTTGCAGAATCTAAATTGTAAGTTAATGAAAAACGTATGCGACCATTTCATAAATACATCTATTAAACAATATAATAATAATAATAAGCAATCCACATAGAATGTGAAGGGTCTTATATTCACCTTTTTCTATATTTCAAAAATTTTAAGGGATACAATCTCAATCTTAGTTAGTACAATTATTAATTCATTGTGAGAACAAGCCGCACAAGAGAATTCATAAAAAAATTTCTATTTCTTCAATATATATAACTACATGAATTCTTAATTATTTTGTATCACATAACCCAAATATTCAAACCGTCATTCCAATTGATAGTTATATCAGTAAACTTCTAATTTGTTGTCGCATGTGATCATGCCCATAATTGTGTGCTACAAACAGGAGGAAAAGAGGGGGGCGGGGTAATCTCTTACATAATATTTTATAACTCATATCAATTGTATTAATATGAAGAAATAACATCTTTTTATTATTTGTAGTCACATATAATTTATTTTTGATCAATACCTTTGACACTTAATAAGTTCCTTTAAGACTTACTACAATTCTAATATTATGAATAATTTCATTCCTCCGGATAGTAACACTTTAGCTCTTTCAAAGCTATCAATTAATTTTGTGTACTACTACATATTTCACACAATAATGGCTTGTATTCTTTGTTTTTAATTTTGTAGTGTAGATTTAGTTTTGTCATTTTATTAATCCATGCATTTGTGGCACTATGGAGTGTGTTGGATAAGTTTGAGAAGGGAAAACTCTAAAATTTTTGCATGTTGGATTGAATAGGGGAAAGTGTGTCAAAATTGAGTAATAAGATGAATAGGGAAAACAGAGGTGTAGAAATTCCCTCGATTATCGCGATCGCAGTCCTCGTGTCGCAATCACAGTCACTCACATGTCCGCGATCGCAGACCTTGGACCACAATCTCGGTCAAATTAGTTTAAAAAGACAATCGGACTCCCATATCCCTCACACTCTCTTCTCAACTTTTCTCTTAATTTGTACCCACTCCTAGGCATATTTTGGGGATTCAAAAGTATTTGAGCATCCCTCTTGCATCATTTCCTCTAGTAAGTTTCGTGAATTCATGCTTTAATTGTTGGAAATAGGCTATAGAATGCATGTTATAGGGAAGGCTTAAAATTATGATTTTCATGGTTAACTACTTGTTCAATTATACTTGTGTGGTGATTAGCTGCTATAATTGTGTGCACACATATGGGGAAGTCTTGAGTACCCAAATTGTGTTTGAAATTGAGTAAAATGTAGGGTGCACACCAAGTGCTCGATCAAATGCCCAAATGAGTTCATTGCTAGTTGATTTTATATTCTAAGACCATAATCGAGTACCTAATAATCTTGTTCAATGATTTTAGTGTTGATTCTTGTTTTGGAACATGTTTTGGCTTAAAATTTGGATTTTTGGACTGTTGAAAATTCTATCTTGAACCGATCTCAGATATTGCAATCGCGGTCATCAGGACTGCGATCGCAGTTCTATGGACCTTGATCGTTGCATCTGAGGCTGCATTCCAGCCTGGGAAAAAATTCTTATACTTCAAATTTTTATCCAAACACCACCAAGTAACCATCCCATATGTCCAAACATAGCATAGTTTGTGCATTAAAATATCGATGATTAATGTTGTTGTGTTGTTCTCATGCTTTTCAGGATTATATCATTAAAGACTATGACCGAGTTTGATTCATATCCCCCTAGTGTCACACTCTATTTTATGCGGATTTTTCGAGAGTAAAGCTTCCCCCGGAGAGAGGAATATGCTTGGAAAAAGTGCCAGAAAAGTTTTCAGCATTTCATGATAAACCCGTGGCCACTAGGTGGTGATGCTTCGCTATGGATCCTTGCAATGCGAATTAGAAGTGGTTTCGATAATTCTACACTAACCTTAGCATAGTATCTTTCTCAGACCCGTCCATCAAGAATTAAAATTCAAGGGAAGGAGGTATATTTTGGGCGGAGAAAATTAATGACCTATATGGGATCCCAAATGTAGATATGGCTAACTTTGAAGACAAGGGGTGTGATCTGGGTTACTTGATGGTGGAGAGGTTGTAACCAAGTAAGGAGGTCTCTTTGGCGGCTACCAAGAGAAAGATATCAATGAATGATTTTACTTCCGCGGCTCAGATTTCGTTGAATATCATATGCAGTAGGGTCTCTCCTTGCACCCACATGACAACAGTTCCAGATTTGTGTGATCGGATTATTGCTTGCATTCTAGATGACATTTATTTGAATGTTGGGTAGCTTGTGGTCTCAGACATGAAATTCTTCAAGAACCCTGGCGGTACGTACCTCTTTTTCCCCTCTTTAATTACTGAGCTTTTGCAAGAGAGTCGGGGTTGAGGAGTAGATTGGAGATACTTGGGGCACCCTGGCACCCCCATCTATCCTCTAAAGATTTAAGGTGAGGGCACACCGGGAAAAAGCAAGAAGAGAAAGATCGACTTGAAAAAGTCGACATATGAGGAACCCGAGTCTTATAGGCCATCTGCAGCTAGGCCTCTTGAGTATATTGGTATAAATATTTGGGGCATTAGGGAGATCGTGTCGGGATTACCCAGGGGACCGGGAAATCCCTCCACCACCCGTCACTCATATGTGTCCTGCTATGATTATAAGAAGTATCGAGAGGACCAGCAGAGCAAGGAGCTACCATTTCTAGACTCAAGAGGTCCTACTAATCATTATCAGTGTCTCGCAGAGAGCTTCAAGACTCGCATGAGAATATGGTGAAAAGGGAGAAAAAGAGGGATAAATTTTTTAGAAAGATATGGAAGAGGGTAAATGGACTTTGGAAGGTCCTTAAACCCCGAGATAAACTTCCTTCCTACCAAGTAGAGAGTGATGATGAGGACCCAGTGGATTGGTTCGACCCAAGGATATGACGATGCAGAGTTCGAGGGCGAGAGCAGCTCTTGATGCAGTTTCAGGAAGCCCTTTTTTCCTCTTTATGCTTGATTGTTTATGAATTGAGGACACTACTAGATTTTTAGTTGGGGGTGCCTATCTCTGCATTTATTTTATTAATTTAGGCTTGTATTATTGATATTTATGGATATTTTGATGTTTTATATTTTTATGGGTTATAATATTTGGGCACTCTAATGGTGCCCACATTTTCATAGATTAGTTGTTTGGTTTATTTTTAGATTTTTACTTTATCTTTATTTTGCTTATGGTGATATCGGATGATCCTTTCCTTATGATAAATTGAGTGACACCGTTCTTAAGGGAAAATCATCGTGATTGGATTTTGAGCCATGGATGCAGGGGAAGTCTGAGTACCCGTAGCATCGAATCTATAAATGTAGGGAAAGTGAGTACCCGTAGCATTTTGGATTTGGGATCGCACTTATACCTAGTCAAAATAGCCATATGGTTTTCCCATATGAAAGCAAAAATATAAGACATCAGCTTGGGTTGGTATCATAATTAGCAAATTACGTGTGGTGAAAATGCAAAGCAAACACCCCCCTCCGTCTAAAATTTTTTTGAAAACCAATGGTAAGGACATGAGAGACCTTGTAGCAATTCTTTTCCTCTTTTGTGACTCCAAAATTTTGGCTTGTAAAAATTGGTAGATGTTCCATTTTGTCTCTAGTGGGAGGGACAATTGAGCCCCCTTTGCGAGTTTGCATGTTTTATGCGGCGAGCTTATTTGTCTAAATCTCATGTATAATTGTACCATCTAGAACTTGCCCCATTAGTCTCTCAAGGCTAATTTTGATTATACTTGGTTGGTGAAATGATCCTAGGCTATCTTTGTGAACTTGGAAATCCACTCTAGCCTTAAAAGTCTACCTTTGCATATATGTTAGCCCTAGTCACCCACTTTGAGCCTTTGAAACTTTCTTTGGCAACCACATTGCAAACCTTTAACCATTCAACTTTCTCTTTTGAACTCTACCCTCCTTGAACTTGAAAAATGCAACTTGAGGCTAAAAGCGTATGTTGGGGGTGGTGAAAATTGGAAGAGATAACTTTGGGCCACAAAATTGTAAGTGAGTGCTTAAGAGCTAAGCAATGAGAACAAATGAATAGAAAAAAAAAAGATCCAACAAAGGAAAGAAATACATGAAATGTACAAGGAAAAGAGATGAAAAGAAAATGCTTTCAAAAGATGGGTGAATCAAGGTAGTAAAAGTAGGCACATGTGTAAAGAGTCAAAACTAAAGAAGTGGTCCATAGTCAAAAGTTGGATGGAATAGTGTGATGTAGATGGTCAAGGAGGGTATAGCCACTTTGTTCCTAAATGATATCCTACCCTTCCCCGAACCTACGTTACAAGCTCAAAAAACCCTTCAAGATCTCCAACCAAGTGTATTCATTGTAGGGGAGATTGAAAATAGGGGCAAGCCTATGGTATAATACTTGTTAGCATCGAGAGTCTTTTTGAAAGAGAGAGTTTTACACTTAAATCCCTTGTTGCATATTTGAAAATTTGGTGTGTGTGGGATATTCTTCTTGTGAAGATGCATGTGAACAACTTGAGGTAGGTGATATTATCATCTTCTAAATAATAAGGTAAAAAGAAGTATAGTGGAGTGGAGGTCAAAGGTGAGTCAATTCTAGAGTGTTAGTGATTGTTGCATTGTTGTTCTTTAAAGTCTTTTACATCCTTGAAAATGGCATTTCATGTTGAGGGGTGTTATGAGAATAGCTTTGCCCATGTTTGAAAAACTACTTGTGGTGGTAACCAAGCTTGAAGTCACTATTATAATTAGGTTGTATCAAAAGGGCTTAAATATGCATTGTCTCATAGTAAGAGGTAGTGTTGCTTAAGGACAAACAAAGATTTATATTGGAGGTTTTGATGAGTGGTGAATCTATTACTCATTTTCACTCAAAATTCGTGCACACTACTATGATTTGAACATATGAATAAGACAAATTCACGATTAAATGCACTAATTTCATATTTTGTAGGCATACAGGTTATGAGAACGAAAGATGTGGATTTGAGCTGAAAAGGATCAAAAAGGAGAAAAGAAGTGCAGTTGGAAGACCTGAAGAAGAAATCAGTCTCAGTTACCACAATCATGATCTCAGGGCCATGATCACGGTCAATCAAGTCAGGTTAAAAAACCAGGATCGAGGTGATCATATCACGGTCGCAGTAGCCGCGACTGCAGATACGCTACTGCGATCGTGTCTTAGCAGGAATATGCCTAGGGGTAATTTTGTAAATTTAGATAACCGACCACAAATCCCTTAAAAGGTTCAAACCCTTTCTCATTTTAGGATTTTAGACTTTTGTAAGAATTGAATTTGAAGTTTACAAACCCTAAATTGGGAAATAATTATATTTTGAATTTGATACTTTGTATTTAGTGAAATTGAAGGATGGATGATTTCAATGAACCTTATGGTATATTTCATTCTCTTTACTTCATGAGTAGCTAAAATTTCCTTGTTTTGGGATAATGTTGAACTAAGATGCAACTATGTGTAAGTTGTGATGTATTTGTGTAGATTCTAGTTTGTTGATTATGGGTTTCACTATAGCTTGGTTTAATTAGTTGGGATTTGTGGGTGAAAGCCCCAAATGCCCAAAATGGATTTGTGGGTGAAAACTCCAAATTCTTGAAAGCTCACACCATCCTTGAAAGAGGGGTGTGGGTGAACTTCTGGAACTTATATCATCCTTGAAAGAGGGATATAAGTGACAAAGCAATAGTGGACAATTAATGGATGTAGTTTGCTATCTTTTTCCATCTTAGAAATAAGGGTGAATAGAGAGTAACTACATTTTGGGATTCTTCCTAGAAATAGGAATGCCCTGTTGAGGTATTAGATGGTTGTAGTTGACACACTTGTTAGGTACTCTAAAGGTTCAACGAGTGATATTCTCGAGGTTTTGTTGACAAACGAGCCTCAAGGACCTTCGACTTAGCCTACCATATCATTAATAAATAGAATTTGCACAAAATCATCATGTTTTCATGTATAACTTGCCCTTAGGTAGATATAATTCCAAGATCGTTCTCATATTAAATTCTAAAACATAAGTTTTGCCTTAATTCACTGACTTAAGTTGATATTGATAAATCCTTGTTCCAACCCCCCTCCCCCAAATTTTAAATCATGAATTTTATTTTATTTACATTACGAGTATTTTTCTAGTAACTATTAACACCCATATAAGTAGAAATTTAATTTCCCTCCTTATGGATTCGACCTCAACATAAGTTGAGCTATTGACAACGACCGTCTTCTACCAACTAGAATGGTATAGGTGAGCGTTATCAACCCACGATTGAAAAACTTATTGGGGATCCTATTAGAATTGTTAACTCACTCAAACACTTCCAAAAGCTCTCTTAAATTCTCTCAAGCGGGCATACTTAGGGTTTCTAAGAAATAGGTCATCCAAGGGCGTAAGGGTTGGATTCTTTTATGAAACTTGGCATTTAAGGTATGTTACTCTTTCCTCATTGTTATTTTGTTAAAGACATATGTTTTAAAGTATTGTTCATAAGATATTTATGATGGTTTTGAAACAAGGGTTGAGGGTTTTGAATGATTATTGTTGAACAATGTTTTTCCTATGATTTACATATGATTATTCATGCTTTAATTGTGGTTCTGAACTCATGGGTGCATGGGAATGCTGAATGAACTAGGGATTGTGATTTTCCTAAACTTGTGACTTTTGAAGTGGTTATGACCCCAACCCTATATTGTGAAATTGGTTTTAATTATGAGAAATATGGGAATTTGAACAATTCTTTAATTGTTGTATAAGATGAAAAGGGTAATAAAGCATAATGGTTTTTAATTAAACCTTGTGGGTTTTGTGATTTCACAAGCTATTGTAAAATTGAACTAAGGGGGTTGTGAATTTCCCCAAATGATGTAATTTTTTTGGCATATCGTTTCTACCTTGCAAGTGTGGTTGGTATGACGATACAAACAATGTATGCCTTAAGGTTAAATATGGTTCAAAGAATGTGAATGTGTGATACATGTTTTAAATTAAGCTTAAAAAGGATTGTGTAGCTGAGTCGTGAAAGTAGAGGCTTAAGGGGCCAACGCTGAAAATTACGGTTGCCAACGCGGGTGTCAAAATAACCAGGGATGTTTGAGTCCCCCTTATTAATATCATTTGATTAGGAGGTTCGAGTTCCCCACATCTTATTATATGATTTGATGCTCATGTCACCTTGATATGCAGGGAGGTTCGAGTCCCCCATAGTGCATATATATACCCTCTAGTTTGTATGTCCACATGCAATGGGTACCTACCAGATGGGGGAAAGTTGGGACCGTATAGCCCATGAATACCTTTGTTTTTTTATGACGGTTGAGCTACATAATCCAGGCTAAAGTTTTAAACCGTATGTTAAGCCTTGTTTCCTCTTTTTGGCATGTGATGTATATATATATATATTTGCATTTGATTATGTGCATTGATTTTGAATGATTTTAAACTATTGACCATGGCATTATGTTATCCTTATCCCTAAGTTACATGCTAGTGTTCACCGCACTAACCGTCTCTGAACGCTGTATCCCCATGTGGTGTAGGCACCGGAGCTACTTCTAATTTATTCACGTAGAGTTAGGTCAGTCAACTCAATTTATTGGTTCGTTTGGTAAAGTGTTGAGCTTCCATACTACAGAAGACTTAGACATTTCATCAGATCATATCATAGACTAGAGTTGAGAGTTTTATTATCATTTTTATTCTCATTGTCATCTATCAGAGTCGGGGACATGTTTCGATCAAGATTAGTTTTGGTTCTTTGTTTAGAAGGCTTTGTTTGGATTACTGAGGATATTGGGTGATGTTGGTTGGTTGTTTGGCCGGTCACCAGTCGTCGGTTATAGACATGATTTTAATTTTCTTAAGCTTATTGTGTGCTATCTTATTATATGTTTGGAATTCATCCATCATTAGGGGATGTTGTGTTTGGTTTGGTTTGGTGAAGGGGTTAATCTTTGGTACACATGGGACTTAAGATACCCTTTATGGCCAGGCCCTAGTTTGGATCATGACAAAAATGGTATCAGAGCCTAGGTTTGGTGTAATTAGGTGTCCAACAAAGCCGTGTCAAGTAGAGTCTTATTTATGAGTGTGTAACGTGCCACATTTATAAGGGAGATGATACAAGGCATTTAGGAATATTTACCCTTTTTGTTTTTCTATTTCAAACTATAGATTCTAAGGTCTTGAATCTCTTTTAATTCCTGTATGTTTGCTTTTCAGATCATGCCTCCTAAGAGATCTGATATTCATGGAAACTCTTTTGTCCCGTATGAGTACAATGTGGATGGAGCTTATCCTACTCTAGGAGTTCAGACCCGGTCGAGGGTCGCTGCTTCTGATTGCCCCAAGGGAGCTCCACTAATTCCCTCTATCCCTCCTCAGGCACCCAGGCTGGTGTGTCTAATATTGAGTTTTACCAGTCGATCAATTTGCTTTCCCAATTGGTGGCCTGTTAGACTGAGCGTGTTGCTTTTGTTATTCCATCCTCCAAGGACACTAGAGTCGGCCAATTTATAAGGTTGAGTCCTCCTATTTTCACTGGTTCTAAAGTTGAGGAAGATCCTCAAAACTTAATTGATAAGATGGAAAAGATCTTTTGTATGATGCATGTCATTGATGTGGAGGTGTAGAGTTTGCAGCTTATTAGTTGAAGGATGTCACATATCAGTGGTATGAAGAGTGGAGCCAGTCTAGGGGAGATGACACTGAATCTGCTTTGTCGAATGATTTCTCTAGTTCTTTCCTTGATCGCTTCTTTTCTTAGGAGTTGAGGTAGACGAAGGCCGAGGAATTTGTGAATTTGAAGCAAGGCAGGATGTCCATAAAAGAGTATTCCTTAAAGTTTCATTAGTTGTCATATTATGCTCCTTAGTTGGTATCTAGCATGAGGGCTAGAATGAGGAAGTTTGCTTCTGAGTTTTCCCGTGAGTTGATATTGAAGAGCAAGGCTGCCTTGTTGAACAAGGATATGGATATCTCTAAGCTTATGATATATATGCAACAAGTAGAAAAAGAAAAGAAAAAATAAGCGGAGATGAGTGAAAGGTTGAGTAAGAAGTTTTTCTATTCACATCAGCGTAGAGGTCAACAGTAAAGTGGTAAAGATGGTGGAAAGTGATCTAAGGAGAAGGGCAATTCCAGTTCTTACTCTACGACTAGTGCTCTTTGTCTAAAGCCATCAGGTGATCATCATTCTCAGTATAATAGTGGGTTAGAGAACCAGGAGCCCAACCTCAAACTGGCGGGTCTTAGTCAGCTCCATCATATCCTCCTTGTAGATTCTATGGTCAGGTGCACCGTGGTGTATGCGAAGAAAAGAGGAACATGTGCTTTAAATGTAGTCAGATTGGTCATATGTAGAGGGGTTTTCCTTCTATGGTTTCTTCTGGAGAAAATAAGATTCCTGTTGCTACTTAATCAGCTCTTGTGCAAAAAGGTGCTACGTCTTCTTCTGGCTCTGACACTGGATGAAACCATCTGTACGCTCTTGCAACTCGCCAAGATTCTAAGGTATCTTTTGATGTTGTTACTGGTATGCTCAAACTCTTCTCTCTTGATGTATATTGTCTACTTGATCCTAGGTCTACCCTCTCTTATGTGACACCTTATGTAGCTATTCATTTTGGTTTTGATCCTCAATGTATTCTGAACCCTTTCTCTGTGTCCACCCCGATGGGTGATGTTGCGCCCCATTTTTTTCGCGAAAAGCGGGATTCGACGTGACAAACTCTTTTTGGAATTATTTTGAGGGTGAATGTGAAGAGTCTCCACCTAACGAATTAAGGCGCGTTAGGGCACCGATCTAGGCCAACTACAAACCTATTTTGTTGTTTTGTCTTAGTTCACCAGAGTTCTGGGTAAGGGTTCAAATTCCTTGAAAGAAAGGTGTTAGGCACCTTTCGAGGTCCACAAAGGTGGTTCCTAGCCGAATTCGTATTTTACATGAGGATTCTATGTGATCTAATAAAGATCTCTTGTTTCTAACTTAATTGTTAACTAAGTGATGAAGTAATTAACAAACACGTTATTTTGTTATTTCTAATTGTTGTTTATCTAAGTGATAAAATTAATAAAACATATAATAAGATAAGCGAGGAGAAAGAAATAACATAATTTATAACAAAATAGGACTGCTTATGTAATAGACTAACTACCCCAAATAAATAAGCATAAAAAGTAAACAAAGAATAAAAAAGAATTCATCAAATCAAACAAAGAAATGTTTTTGGTCTCATTCGGATCAGAACCCCAACTTGTTTAATCATCATCCGATCCACTGGCCGAACTCTTAGACAAGTCATATGTCTTACCCTTAATGTCTGTTGGAGATCATTATTTCCAAATGACTACCCGTCCCACCCCACCTAGGCTGGTTGTTAAATCTAGAGGCATTCTACGACAAGGATAAAACTACCGTCTTTAGTAATACTTATCGTCCCACCTATCGTCCAAGAGACATTGGACTTTGCTATTTTGGCTTTATGGTCTAGACAAAATAAAGCTATGTTTCCTAGGACTCAAAATGCATAACAAGTAGGATGTCACGTAGCACACAATTTGCCTAAGTTAGCCTCTTGGTTAATTAAAGTTGATTAATGTGATTAGCATGCAAAGACAGATAATTATTTATTTTGATGTCATTAACCTATAGGCATGATATCTAAGTGTTCAATAACTGCCTAATATGAAAAAAGATAACTGTGATTTATGTCTAAATAATGTGTTGTCAAGTTGTTAAAAGAGTGTGTTAAAATGTGGTAAATATGTCAAGGAGTTGTGCTCACGACTTTGATTGTGTAAGACGTATTATAGACTAATGGTAAGTGAGAAATTATGAAAAAACATGGAAATTTCCTTTCAAACATTTTAATACTAAAAGTCTATTAACATGCTGAAAATTAGTTCTAATATGCCAGAAATTAAATCTAACATGCTGGAAATTAATTTGTTATGCTGAAAATTCAATCAACATGCTAAAATGCATTTTTTATAATGCTGAAAGGTGAATTAACATGCTGGAGTTTAATATTTATATGCTGAAAAATAATTTTGACATGCTGGAATTTAATTGTGTTGTGCTGAAAAATAGTTTTAACATGCTGAAAAATTACTTTGTATGTTGGAAATTAATATTAATATGCTGAAAAAGTAATTGTATTGCTGAAAATTATTAAAATAGGCAAACACTTTGTTTTAATTTGTAAAAGAATAACTTTATGTTACCAAACGGATTGCTTTTGAGAAAATGTTGAAACCAAGTAAGAATAACTTAATGACAATGTCGAAACCAAGTAAAATACGTCGTGATTAAATTAAACTGTAAGTTAATTGATTATCCTTTAAAGCTTGCTTTCTATGTGACCACACAAGTTTATTGTTAGTCCTAGATTATTCTTTTGCCTAGATGATTCACGTAGGACATAAAACCCCAGCCCCTATGCAGTCCCATAAATATTATTATTACATCGATGACATTTATACAATATTACGTATCAATAAAAAGAAGAATCGACTAAATTAAAAGGGAAAAACATAATCCCTCTCAAATCCTCGAGCAACTCTTCAATTCTCCAAACTTGTTAAACATCGTGGCATAGCATGGCAAGCACAAAGAGACTAACGAAAATATCAAGATATGATTACGAACACAAAATGACACAACAACAACACAACACACAAAAGTCTAAGTAATTCTTAGAGACATATTTTCTAGCATCATCATATAAGGTATTAAAATTACGTCGTCAGAAAACTTACTGGTTGAAGATACCAAACAATAATAGGAAAACCAAATAATACCGAATGAAAGACATGAATTGCCACGGATAGATTGAGACCAAAATTCTGAAGGTAGAAATGCAACTCAGAATAAGAAAATTAAGTAACTTTGTCCCGTATGAAAATATGGTATGTCAAGAGTATAGGGAATATAAGTTTGAAAGAGGAGAGGGAATATCAATGTTTGTCTTTTGTATACGAGAGAGTAGAGAGCATTAGAAGTTGTAAAGTGTCAGTTGTACCTTCTAACTTATGCTGAATAAGACAATGGGGGTTTATTTATATAGTGGGGAGGTTTGTCAGTAACCTCTATAATAAAGGAAGAATAATATTTAGTAAATCAATTAAGAGAATTGTTTCCCATTAATGAGTAATTCAATCAATTATGTAAAATCAGTCAGAGAAATAAAAGGACAAGCGAATAATTGAAAGCATCATCAATAATATTTTCAAATAAACTAAATCAATTAGAAGTAAATTTGCCATAAATAGGTAAGTAAAAGATATAAAAAAGTGTAAGCATGCACTAACCTTTGATATTTACCATATATGACAAAACTGATTTAAAGTAAAGCAACTAATCATGTACCTAAAAGATCTCTCAATCAAATTATTCTAATTATGTGCAAAATTAAATTCAAAATTTACAAAAATATGTTGCATAGCATGTAAAGGTAAATCAAATATCAAAATTGTCAAAATGACATATCATGAAGCTGTGTAATTTCAAGTTCAAGGGAAAAACATCAATAACTCCGCCGTTAAGCTAAATTCGTAACAACAACATGAACAATGTCATAATTTCAATATTGACAGAAATCCAAACTCAAATAACGATTAGGGTCAAAGCAAACAGTCATACAAATTTGAGTTTTCACCATGTGTAGATGTAAATTTTTTTTATAAATAAACATAAAATTAAGACAATCAAGTAAAGCTCATGTCACAAACGTCATGAATCTCATACTAAAATGACAACCAAGAAAACTTTCAATCAAGAGACGCAAACCTGAGATGGATTTATAAAAATCCATCATGAAATTTATACTTGTTTTCTGCCAAATTTGGCCGGAATAGCCGGATTGCGATGTTGTTTGTTGGTGGTTATTCACTGGCCGTGAAGGTAGTGACTGGATGGCTTCGTCGGTTTAGAGAAGAAAGGGGTCAGCGGCGGGTTAGATTTGGTGGAGATGCAGCAACATCGGTGGCTGCTGGACAGCATGTTCATGGCTAGTGGAGGCGCAAAGTTGATGGGGTTTTACCGGCGATGGCAGCGGTGGAGGGAGAACAGAAAGAAGGAGGCAGCGGCACGGTGGAGTAGTGGTGGTGAGCGACCAGTCATTGGATGGTTGTGGTGGCTGGTTCATCAGTAACGGAGAGAGAGGGCGATGTGGCTGGTGATTTGAGAGAGAGGCGGTGAAGAGGGATTTCGTCGGTAATGGCGGTGGTGATTCTGGCTTAAAGAGGAAGAGAGAGAGAAGGAAAAGGACTTGGCTACTGTTGGATGAAAAATAGGAATTAAGGTTTGGTTTTTGTTTAAAAGAATAGAAGAGGGTGATGAGATCTCAGCCGTTTGATCAATTTTTATCAATGATCGTGATTAAAATTATTTTAAAAAGGGTTAAAAATGAAAAATAATATCAATTTGGGTTAAAGTTGATATTAATTAAATACAAATTGGCTAGAATTTAAAGAAATTAGAAAAAATCAATTTAAATTAGGCTGTTATTTTAATAAATGTAATAATAGAAATAAGATGTCGTTATTAAAATAACTACGTATGTCAAAAAATGTTACGTAAAATTATTATTAAAAATTGTAATAATAATAATGGATAATATATTTGTAAATTATGAGTGTGCATATTTTTGAATTTTTTTTAATAAACATTAATAAAATTATGTAAAATATTGTATTTGAATTAATAAATTATAAAAATGATACCAAAAATTAATAAAATAATTTGTACATTTTTAAATCATGAATGTGACACATCAAAAATCTGTTTGATGCAAGAAAGAATATGTAAAAAATTTAAAATTAATAATTTTGCTAAAATAGCAGCCTAAAAGGAGTATCGGGTGGTCAAAAGTGGGTGTCAACAGCTGCCCCTTCGTTGCTTGAGAATTATAAAAGAATTGTCAAGCGATGAAATTTGATGTAGTAGCCAATTTTTTTCGATCGAGGAGAGATCATTGGAATTAAAGCAACAGGGGTGTTTTTAAAAATAGTGTGGCCGAGACTTTGGTTTTAAGTTGCCTACACATCTCTGGTTTTACGAGAATCAGTCCGTTTGTAGTTCTAGATTTAGAAACGGACAATATTCCTAAAGAATGTTAATGATAGAGGATAGGGGCATCAACAATGATATCGTGGGTCGGTGAGACGGTAGTTAATAGGATGAAAAAAATGTATAGAGAAGTTTGAAAATGTTAAGGTAGGATTAGAGTAATGATAGTACGAATATTTAAGATTAGAGGTTTTGAAATTTGGAATGTGAATACGATAAGCACATGAAAAACTTAAGGTTTCAAGAACCCAATATTGTCTACAAAAATATATTAATGTCTATTAAGGTTCTACAGAAACCCATCATTGTCTATTAAGGTTCTACATGAACCCATCAAGGTCCTATAGGAACCCATTATTGTTCATGAAGGTTCTACAGGAACCCATTATTGTTTATTAAGGTTCAACAAGAACCCATTATTGTTGAATAAGGTTCTACAGGAACCCAATATTGCTGAATAAGGTTCTACAAGAACCCATTATTATTTATTAAGGTCCTATAGGAACCCAATATTGTGATTAAGGTTCTACAGGAATCCAATATTGTTGATTAAGGTTCTACAAAAGCCCAAGATTATTTAATAAGGTTCTACAGGAACCCAATATTGTTGATTAAGGTTCTACAGAAATCCAAGATTATTTGATAAGGTTCTACAAAAAATCAAGATTGTTTAATAAGGTTATACGGAAATCCAATATTGTTGATTAAGGTTCTACAGAAATCCAATATTATTGAATAAAGTTCTGCAGGAACCCAAGATTGTTCAATTAAGGTTCTACAGGAACCCAATATTATTCAATTAAGGTTCTATAGGAACCCAATATTGTTGAATAAGGTTCTACAGGAAGTCAAGATTGTTTGATAAGGTTCTACAGGAATCCAATATAGTGGAATAAGGTTCTCCAGAAACCCAAGATTATTCAATTAAGGTTCTGCAGGAACCCAAGATTGTTTGATAAGGTTCTACAAGAACCCAACATTGTGATTAAGGTTCTACAGGAACACAAGATTGTTTAATAAAGGTAATGTCAAATTAAACATTATCAAAGTTAAAAGATAGAACAACTTAGCTCATTTTCCTTATTGGGGATGTAATCCTGTCCTCTTTGATGATATCACAACATCGTTGTTGCATTTAGTAGCTATTGTCTGCACTCAAAGAAAATCATCAGTTGAAAAAAATATTGATTCATACGTTGCTCGATTTGACTCTTTGGTCATTGTTTCTGCTTCATGGATCGTTGGCACTTGTAATTCATCATGGTGAAATTTTTGAGGAATTCTTAAAAGTTCTTGCCCCAGTTTAGAATGAAAGGCACCTTTCGCATGTCATTGTGAATTGATATATTGTTTACTTGTGAAATTTTTGAGGTCTTCTTGAACCTCAAAAATTCTGCCCCAGTTTTTGTCTTTGGAGTCTTATATTCCTGTATCACTCAAAGAAAATATTAATACAAAAGAAATGGTTGTCCAACATTTGAATATCGTAACCTCAATTGTAATCTGTCTTTATATGCTCAAGAGTTGGGGCTATTAGCCTGACGCTTTGTAAGAGGGGGAAACGAAAATATTTTATTAGATTAAGACTAGACCCATAATGGGATGCCTATGTATCCAAATAAAATTCAGGTCAAACATAGTTCGTGAGTACATGGAAATGTAGAGAAAACAAGAAAATGTTATTGTCCATAAGACAGATCAAAGGAGAATTATGACAAATAAGAAATGTTTGCACGCTAGCTCATTTGGTGTGCTTTACGCTTCTTTCATGAAAGTCTTGAAAATACTCTTGTCGGATTACCTTGGTCAAAGATATCACCCATAGTGATAAGATCATTGCTTATTGGGTCTCGTTGCACTTTTATCCTTTTCATTTCAATCAGATTTTGAATCTTGTACCTTAGTGCTGAACATTCCTTAATGTCATGACCTTGAATATTCGAGTGATAGGCATAGTTTTTAGATTGATCAAAATGAGGGGGTGGTTGTGCAGGGATCCATCCTCTCTTCGGTTCCACGACACCTTGGGCCCTTAATCTCTCAATTATGTTCGCCAAGGGCTCAGTCAAGGGAGTAAAAGCTTGAGATTTTACTTTCTTCGCTTGATGGAAAGCATTGTCTACTGGATAAGGCCCTTGTTAAAATTTGGGTTGTGATCGAGAAGTCTCTTATTGGATAGAGTGGGGTTGGATTTGAAAAGCCTTGCATTGAGAATCTTGTGAGTCATAAGGTTCAATATGTACCCCATAAGAACCAAAAACAACATGAATCCCTTCATTATTTGGGTAGCCTTGTGTCTGAGGTATAGAGGGTGATGAATCCTCTTCTCCTACCTCGGATGGACTCTTTGATGTTTGAAACGTGGCTAACTTTGTAGAAACATCAATAATTCTCCCCGCTCGAATTTCATATTCTAATTTCTTTCCAATCAAAATTAGAGTCTCGAAACTGTGGCCGATTAGGAAAAACATTTTCTGAAAGTAGATCCCATCTAGTGATTTAAGGAAAATTTAGACCAACTTCTATGCAGGTATGGAAGGATGTATCTTAGAAGCTTTTAATTGCCATCGTATTACATATTCCTCAAAAGACTCATGGTCCATTCTTTTTACCTCAAGCAAATCCCACATTGTTGGACTGGTATTGATGTTAAATTTATATTGCCTTACAAAATCTTGAGCCAATTCTTCCCAATTACGCCATTTGTCAAAATCTTGTTGGGCGAACCAAGTGAGTGCCATTCCTGATAGGTTTTGAACAAATAATCTCATCAAAAGAGCCTCATTATGTCCTATGCTAACTAGTCTTCCACAGTAGTCTGTTAGATGTGTGATTGGATCTCCACACCCATCAAATATGTTAAACTTTGGAACTATGTATCCTGGAGGTAACTCGATTTTTGGATGTAGACACAGTTTCTCTTACCTCAAGTCGTAAATACATTTTGAACGCAGTTTCTCATCCAATATTTTTCTAGGTCATGAAGTCTTTGGCGACATACCTCAGAATCAACTCTTTCATGAGCAGAAGGAAATTATTGAGAGGGTGTGTGCGTAAGACAAGGATAAAGAGGTACAGTGTTTTGTCTTAGGCGAGAAGACAGAGGGTTGGAGTCTTTTTGGATATTGAGCATATTTTTCATATTGCAGATTTAATTAAGATCGATGTTCAAATGCTAGACAACCTTTACACAAAATAAACAAGGCCAAACGAAAGTCACAATATAGAACATATAAGTTCAAAATATAATAAATGTAAAACAAAGGCAATCTAGGATGAGGGCTGGGGCTTAATAATTATTCTAGGCATAAAGATTTGAGCTCCAATGCACAAAATAGGATAGTGATAGAACATGATGTTGAATTTGAAATTGCAATTGTAAAGAGGATAGTAAGATAGGGAAATGAACAAGGTCAATTTTTGTTGAACATTAGATTTGTTGATTCACATCATATTATTGATTCATCCAACTCCATACAGAAGAATGATAAAGCAGGGGAAAAGAATTTTTTATTATGGTGAGACCGAACTCATTAAATGAGCGCCTACGTATCCACAGGGGAATCAGGTCGATCGTAGTTCAAATTACATAAGCAAGGAAAACATAAAAGAAAACTGCAAATTGTAAAACATGAGAAAATTTCTAATGTTTGGGAATCTGGATTAAAGAATAAACATGATAACTTCTTCACCAAGTGCCAGTCAATCTTCAAAAATCAAGCAGCATCAGAAGTTGACCCCGTCACGTTTATCACTTTGGCGTCAATTAACTTTTGGATCATGTTCTTTAAAGCAAAGCATGCCTTAGTAGGATGTCCTCTCATCCCAAAGTGATAGGAGAAAATTTGATCAGGACGATACCGTCGAGACTTAGGACCACAAGGTACGAGAACAATGGGCGTAAAGTAGCCCGCCTTCTTGAGTCGTTCATACAATTGTTCTATGGGTTCATTTAGAGGAGTGTACTATTTCGGTGGATCTTTCTGAAGTTTATGTTGAGGTTTGGTGGATTGGTTGAATTATTGGTTTGTTGGTGGATTTTGATAAGACATTGGAAGGTAGTTTGATGTTGAAGCAACAAATAGAGATGGATACCAAACAATATGTGGATGAGGTTTTATGAAGGACTAGGGATAATAGGCTTGTACATGATTGGATATTGGGATGATTTCTGGAGCTGGGTTCCATATCAGTTGAGGTTGGGGTATGCTTACTTCAGGCTTTGGAGGTTTGTATGTCTAGTCGATGATCATCTTCCCCTTGTCTCTAAACCGTGACTCAACCAAATCAGTTTCAACTATGAGCTTCCTTTTAGCTTATTGTCAAACCGCCTAAGAAAGATATTTGCTAAATTGTCCCAAGAGGCCCACTTACTGGTGTTCTTCTCTGCATACCACATCAATGCAGGAGCTGTAAGTGAACAAACAAAGAATTTCTTTTTGAGACCATCACTTTGTCCTACAACTGCTAGTTCATCAAGGTACGTCTTTAAATATGAATGAGGGTTTCCTAACCCATTATACAATGGAAACTTCAAACCCTCAATTCTCTCCCTGTCTCCTTCCATTAATTTTGATGACTTATTCATTTTGGGTTGTTGAGATGATCCCGCCTCATAGTTAGAAATTTGTCCTTTCATTTTCTTCTTCTTGCCCATAGTTGTCAACCCACTAAGTGCCTTTTGCAGTGCGATTGAATACAGACTTAGAGACATGTGCGTATCACGATCAGACATAGGTGAAGTTGTCAATATAGGGGATTTCATAGTGTAGATGGGAGTGTTAAAGTCTGTTTCAGATAAGGGTTCTGGAAAGTCTGGTGGTATGTCAAATGAACCTCAAAGATCAGTCATTATTTCCCTAATTCTCTCGATTCTTCTCTCCATCCTTATGACGCTTGGGATGACTCTGTTTTGATGAGGACCCAGGCCGTCGTGCTCGGCTTTGCTATTGACAAGATGGATAAGCATAAATTGACTGGCTATTTCTGATGTTCAACTTTACCCAACCTTAGAAGAAAGGACCTACGATTAGAAATAAAGAGTACGTACGGGAGTCTAGAATGAATATCCTACTTATTTGAAAATAGTGAGTTATGTTTATTCGGAGTGGATAGAAGTTATGAGAGCTCTATGTAACTAAGAGATTGTGAAATTTAGAGTACAACATGAATATAATGACATCCGAGAATTGTGGTAGGATAATAATATGTGAACATTATAAGCATTAGGAAATAGATGTCCTAAATGACAAGTTGCACTAAGAGATTGTATACGGGGCTAGAATCGCCTTATCCTAGTAAGTGTTGAACCTAGGGATGATTACTATACTAGCGGATGAGTTAGGAGGATAAAGATAAAGGAAAGTATTGAATAGGACCTAAGAGTGTATTATAAGGTCCTAGCATGATAAGAACTTTAAAGGTAAAGTTCTCTAAAGTTAGGAACACTAAATGCAAGGAGTGACTAAAACGAAAATGACAAGATAGATAATACATCCATAGAAATGCAACACAAGAAAATAATTGTGAGTCCCTTTAAGGTCGTGACCCTCTTTGAACTTTGAATGAGACTAACATTCAACGTGTCAAGGGTGCCATAACATCCTACGTTGAATGGGACGCATATTCCTTAATAAAATAAATATGTAGTCAGGACCTAAATGATAAGAGTAGGTTTATGACATGGTTTCCTCGAGTGGACAACTCGAGAGTGGGAAAGCTTGTGACTGTCAACGCACTGTTGATCGACCGATCCACAAGGCATTTTTCAAAGGGTGTTTTTGAAAAGAACGTCCGTACAACCATGCAACCGTTCGTAAAATAAAAATAAAAGAGGTTCCGAGTGGATGAAAGTATGAGTGAAATGCCAGTTATATAAAGCAGTAACACGTAGAACATAGCAAAATATAATAACATGCTTAGAAACATAAAAACAAGTAAATATCAGAACATATAGCCAACAAAAGGGAGAAGAGAGGAAATGATAGTCATGGAGAAATATGAAAAACACATAAAAAGGGAAGGGAAAGGGCTAACATGTGAAAAAATAAATCAAGATGTCAAAACAAACAATAATCATGAAAAATCACAATCAAAATAAAATTCAGGCAAACAAAAGAATCCCACATAAAACACAAACTCGTAATAGTTAGAACCTATTATCCTCAGTAGAGAAGCCATTCTGTCGCGCTCTATTTTTCTCGCGAAAAATGGGATTCGACGTGACAAACTCTTTTTGTGATTGTTTTGAGGGTGAGAGTGAAGAGTCGCCACCTAATGAATTAAGGCGCGTTAGGGAACCAGTCTAGGCCAACTACGAACCTATTTTGTTGTTTTGTCTTAGATCACCAGAGTTTCGGGTAAGGATTCAAATTACCTCAAAAGAAAGGTGTTAGACACCTTTTGAGATCCACAAAGGTGGTTCCTGACCGAATTCATATTTTACATGGGGATTCTATGGGATCAAATATAGGTCTCTTGTTTCTAACTTAATTGTTAACCAAGTGATGAAGTAATTAACAAACACATTATTTTGTTATTTCTAATTGTTGATTATCTAAGTGATAAAATTAGTAAAACATATAATAAGACAATCGAGGAGAAAAAAATGACATAATTTATAAACAAAAGGAGACTGCTTATGTAATAGACTAACTACCCCAAATAAATAAGCATGTAAAGTAAACAAAGAATAAAAAAGAATTCGTTAAATGAAACAAAGAAATATTTTTGGTCTCATTCAGATCAGAACCCCAACTTGTTTAATCATCATCCGACCCATTGGCCGAACTCTTAGACAAGTCATATGTCATACCTTTAATGTTTGTTGGAGATCATCATTTCCAAATGACTACCTGTCCCACTCCACCTAGGTTGGTTGTTAAATCTAGAGGGGTTCTACGACAAGGATAAAACTACCGTCTTTAGTAATACTTATCATCCCACCTATCGTCCAAGAGGCATTGGATAGCAATGTTGCTTAGGACTCAAAATGCGTAATAAGTAGGACGTCATGTAGCACACAATATCCCAAGTTAGCCTCTTGATTAATTAAAGTTGATTAATGTGATTAACATGCAAAGACAGATAATTATTTATTTTGATGTCATTAACCTATAGGCATGATATCTAAGTGTTCAATAACTGTCTAATATGACAAAAGATAACTGTGATTCATGTCTAAATATATGTTGTCAAGTTGTTAAAAGAGCATGTCAAAATATGGTAAATATGTCAAGGAGTTGTGCTCACGACTTTCATTGTGTAAGAAGTATTATAGACTAATGGTAAGTGCGAAATTATGAAAATACATGGGAATTTCCTTTCAAATATTTTAAAACTAAAAGTCTATTAACATGCTGAAAATTAGTTCTAATATGCTAGAAATTAAATCTAACATGCTGAAAATTAATTTGTTATGCTGAAATTCAATTAACATGCTAAAATATATTTTTTATAATGCTGAAAGGTGAATTAACATGCCGGAGTTTAACATTTATATGCTGAAAAATAATTTTTATATGCTGGAATTTAATTGTGTTGTGCTGAAAAATAGTTTTAACATGCTGGAAAATGACTTTGTATGTTGGAAATTATTATTAATATGCTGAAAAAGTAATTGTATTGCTGAAAATTATTAAAACAGGCAAACACTTTATTTTAATTTGCAAAAGAATAACTTTATGTTACCAAACGGATTGCTTTTAAGAAAATATCGAAACCAAGTAAGAATAACTTAATGACAATGTCGAAATCAAGTAAAATACATCGTAATTAAATTAAACCGTAAGTTAATTGATTATCCTTTAAGACTTGCTTTCTATCTGACCACACATGTTTATTGTTGTTCCTAGATTATTCTTTTGCCTAGTTGATTCACGTAGCACATAAAAACCTGCCCCCCATGCAGTCCCATAAATATTATTATTACATCGATGGCGTTTATACAATATTACATACCAATAAAAAGAAGAATCGACTAAACTAAAAGGGAAAAACATAATCCCTCTCAAATCCTCGAGCAACTCTTCAATTTTCCAAACCTGTTAAACATCGTGGTATAGCATGGTAAGCACAAAGAGACTAACAAAATTATCTAGATACAATTACGAACACAAAATGATACAACAACAATACAACACACAAAAGTCCAAGTAATTCCTAGAGACATGTTTTCTAGCATCATCATATAAGGTATTAAAATTACGTCGTTAGAAAACTTATTGGTTGAAGATAGCAAACAATAATAGGAAAACCAAATAATACCGAATGTCAGACACGAATTGCCACGAATAGATTGAGACCAAAACTCTTAAGGTAGAAATGTAACTCAGAATAAAAAAATTAACTAACTTTGTCCCGTATGAAAATATGGTATGTCAAGAGTATATGGAATGTAAGTTTAAAAGAGAAGAGGGAATATCAATATCTGTCTTTTGTATATGAGAGAGTGGAGAGCATTAGAAGTTGTGAAGTGTCAGTTGTATCTTCTAACTTATGCTGAATAAGAGAATAAGGGGTTTGTTTATATAGTGGGGAGGTTTGTCAATAACCTCAATAATAAAGGAAGAATAATATTTAGTAAATCAATTAAGAGGATGTTTCTTATTAATAATGAGTAATTCAATCAATCATGTAAGATTAGTTAGAGAAATTAAAGAAAAAGCAAATAATTGAAAGAATCAATCAATAATATTTTCAAATAAACTAAATCAATTAGAAATAAATTTACCATAAATAGGTAAGTAAAAGATATAAAAAAGTGTAAGCATGCATTAACCTTTGATATTTACCATATATGACAAAACTGATTTAAAGTAAAGCTACTAATCATGTTTTTTGAATTTACAAAAATATGTTGCATAGCATGTAAAGGTAAATCAAATATCAAAATTGTCAAAATGACATATCATGAAGCTATATAATTTCATGTTTAAGGAAAAAACATTAATAACTCCGTCGTAAAGCTAAATTTGTAATAACAGCATGAATAGCGTCAACGCAAATAACGATTAGGGTCAAAGCAAACAGTCTTAAATTAGGTTGAAGAGCCGATCTCCATATTAGCTAGAGATGTTAGATAGTTGTGCTCTAGAGTTAGTCCAGTGGTTAAGGTCCAGTGGAGGCATCGACATATAGATTAGGTTACTTGGGAGGTCTAGTCTTAAATGCATTGTTCTTATCTCCAGCTTTTTGCTGATTCAGTTACTTCTCTTACCTTTAGTTGGAGAAGGAACTAGATTTTTGTGGTGGATAATGTAATGACTCAAATATTTATGAATTATTTAAAATGTGTATTTTTGTGTGATTTGACCATTTTATCCCTCACCGCAATTGTGTCATGTTGTTTCTAGGGTGTGGGGATGATTGACATGGCTTCCAGTGCATTTTGATATGTTTTATGTGATATTGTAATTTTTGGTATCTTCGAGAGCCTTTTAGTTGACTTCAGTCAACATATTTTTCTTCGTGCGTCGGATGACAAAACGAACTGTGACAGCAAATCCAGAACATCAATTTTTGGGTGCTAACTTGGTTGGGGTAGTTATATGGCTTTTAAATCTCCTTTCAACCCTCGATTTGAAAAGTTGTGATTTTAGGTTTCGGGGTCAACTTTGTAAAAATGATATTTTTTTTCGAATTTATGATATCACCATTGAGTCCGGAGCATTGAATTTGATAAGATTGCATAGTTCATTTGCATTTACGAGATTTTGGTTAAATCACGAGGGGCTCACAGAGACTTGGAATGCACCAAGTCACCAGCTGGTGCACCCGCGATCGCAATGCTCCTATTGCAAATGTGATTGGCCCTGTAGTGTAATACCCCGCAAAATCCTAAGTTCAACTCAGTATTTTAAGCTTTCTAAGGGGTCCCAGACTTAGAAAATTCTAGCTAAGTATTCAGACTTAGTATTATTTTGGCCTTCGTAAGTTGGCAACTCTATTTCACGACTCTTATGACCTTAAAATGTCAATCATTAGGTTGATTCATGATCAGGAGTGTCAGTAGGTGTTTTCGGACGAGTTTCGTATTTTTCAGACCTCGTTTGAACCACGTTTGGGAATCCAAAATAGTGCATCGACGCGATCTCGGTGCGGTGCATCGGCCATCGCATCAATTAATATTTTTCCTTGGCTCCCAGTGGCAATTTCCAGTGAACCGATGCGGACTCGATGCGGCACGTTGTCTATCGCGTCGATACCAATGACGCGGTGCGTCGTTCTATGCGTCGACAATCCAGTTTTCAGTAATTAAAAATCCGAGTCCTCAGAGGTATTAGGGTCTGTTTCCCAGCCCTATTCAACCCTAAAACACAAGATTCAGCCTTCATTGAGCAAAATATACTTACTTTCTGTCAAATTGATCAAGAACAAGAACCCTAGGTGATTTAATTTCAAGGCCAAGGTTCAAGATTTCCACCATTGTTCTTCAGGAATTAAGCAACCAAGGTATATCAAGTGTTCATCCAAGGGTTCCCTTCCACCCTTGGAGTTCAAGAACTCCTTTTAACTACAAGTTTATGAATTTTATGAAGTTCATGGTTGAAATTGAATGTGTTCATAATTACCATGTTAATGGGGTTTCTAGTTCATGATTTACTACAAGATTCATGTGGAATTGATTGATATGTGTGCATTATTATGCGAAACCATGTTGAAACCCTTGAAGCTGTAAATGTGGAATTGAACTATGATGTGTACATTTTGTTTTAGTGTCATGTGCATAGATTATGTTTTTCAAGTGTTTGATGAATTGTTCATGAGAATTAAATAATGAAATTATATCATGTTAGCATGTATTCAAGTTTATGTCATGCAAGTGTTTGATAGAATGTCCCTATGAATGAATGATGATCAAGTAGTTATTTATCATATTTCAAGATTGTGCCATGTCGTATAATTTATGCTATCGAGTCCTGGGGGTACTTAATATCCTACAATTTAGTTGTTTACCTAGAGCCATGGTCAGTTACAAGATAGTATCGGTCATGTCACGATCTGTAGAATTCATACAGTTAACAGAATTCAGTAGTATTCCATCAGTCCACGAAACCCAGTGAGCTCAGTTCAGTTTAGTTATACAGTACGATCAGAAATAGTTTAGTCCAGGCTAGAACAGTCTAGAATCCAATCCAGTGTCTATTTAGTTGGGAGTAGGATTCAGCACCGAGTAAACCCACAAATGGGGATTCACCCCTAATAGAGGGTGTGATCCATAGAAATAGTCCTTGTGTTCCAGAACTACGTAGCCGGCATAGGTTGAGACATCAACCTGCCAGTTGAGGGTTGATAAGGTGATCTACTTGCCAGTTAAGTGTACCACCGTTCTCGTTTAGAGTTCCTGCAAGATGAGGGTGACTCAGTTTGTCTTTACTCGTGGCATGGTAATACACCCTTCCAGCTGGGGTTACAGGTTGTACCCTAATCAGTTTAGAGAGGGCCATGTCGGTTAGATGATTACCTCCCACAGTCTCAGTTTCAGTTCCAGTTCCAGTCTCAGTATAGAACTTAGTTCGGTTCTACAGAAATCAGGACTGTCAGATACAATCACTTAGTTCAGTACAGAACTCAGTATAGTTCCATAGGATCAAGATTGTCAGATACAGTCACTCAGTTATCAGCTACATAGTATCAGTAAACTCAGATATCAGTAAATCAGTAATTCAGAAACTCAGTATCCAATGTTATCATGATCTCAGTTACAATTTATGTATTCATACATGTACTCTTATTCAGTTATATTCATGTTATTTAGTCAGTTTTGTTCATGCATATGAACCCATGCATTTCATCCTACCTCACTTTGCATACCAGTACATTCAAAGTACTGACGCATAACTTTTTTTGCGCTATGATATTTTATATCATAGGTTCAGACGCGCGGGCTCCTGATTATACTTAGCAGTTCAGATATTCAGCTGACAGAGTTAGTTGTCCTATCAACTCCATATTTCAGACAGTTTTGAGGCTTTTTTAGACTAGAGTATTTTAGGATAGATATATCAGATTTGGTATTTGTTATACCATATTCAGTTTTACTACAGTATTGAACCTTATGGCATGTTTTCCACCTAATTTCTACATATTTGCAGTATTATGATTCAGTTATTACAGCAGGTACCATTCGTGGGTTAGCTTGTGGTCCTTCAAGATTATGAGCACCGTGTAGCATCCGGGGTATAAATTCGGGGCATTACAAACTTGGTATCAGAGCCTAAGTTTCAATAGAGTCCAAGGAAGTCTGAAATCTGCATCTAGTAGAATCTTATGTATGGGTGTGTAGCGCGCCACACTTATGGACAGGTGGCTGCGAGGTGTTTTAGAAAAAGTTGTCATTCTTTCAATATTCATGTCGTGCGAGTGAGCATAAGCTCCAGTTAAACTCCCTGTCTAATCCAAATTTCTCTTTCGTTTATAGAATATGCCTCCAAAGATGACTAAAGGAAGAGGAACGGGAGACCATCTAGAACCCCAGCCCGTCCAGCCAGATCCTCTGGACAAACACGTCTCCCACACTGAGTTTAGAGCAGCTTTCACCACCCTAGCTCATTCTGTGGTAGCCCAAAATGAACGTCCAGCTGCTGTTTTGGCAAACCCAATGGCCAATACTGCTGCAACCAGATTTGGGATTTCACCCGAATGAACCCTCTATCTTTTACTGGGTCTAAGTCAGATGAGTACCCTCAAGAGTTTCTTGATCTGGTGCAAAAAGTTACAGATATTATGGGAGTGACTATTGTTGAGAGCGCTGAGTTAGTTACATATCAGTTGTAGGATGTGGCCCATTCATGGTTCAATCAGTAGAAAGAAGAAAGGCCGCAGATGCAGAGCCCATAGAATGGGAGGAGTTTGCCACTACTTTTCTGGATAGGTTCTTCCCATTGGAATTAAGGAAAGCGAAGGTTTTGGATTTTATAAAACTGAAGCAGGTCAACATGACAGTACAAGAGTATTCTCTTAAGTTTACTCAATTAGCCAGATATGCTCCTCATGCGGTAGAAGATAGCAGATCTAAGATGAGTAAGTATATGTCTGGCGTGTCTAATAGTGTGGTCAAGGAGTGTAGGACCGCAATGTTGATTAATGAGATAGACATATCCAGGCTCATGGTCCATGCTTAGCAGATAGAAGAGGCTAAGAATGGGGAGAAGGAGAGGGAGAACAAGAGAGTGAGAATAGGTAGTTTTAACTTCACTCAACCTAAGTCAGAGGGTGGGAATCATTTTCAGTTCCGCCAAAAATTCTCAGTTCCAGTTTCGTCCTCATCCAGTGCTCCTGTGCCAAAATTCAGAGATGACGATATAGATAGGGCACCAGGCCCTAAACCCCAGGGTAGTTTCAGCAGCGCTCGAACCAATTCCCTTTATCAGAAATATGGTAGAAATCACCAGGGTATCTGCTGAGCGGGAAACAATGTGTGTTTCGGGTGTGTCGAGCCAGGCCATAGAGTCATATATTATCCCCGGTCAGTTCTCATGGTTAGTATAACCATCCTCCATCTCAGTTCGATCTTCTAAATCATCATAGTGCTACATCCAGTGCCACCAGTGGGCAGCACCCAAATAGTCTCTATGCTCTTCAGTCCCGACAGAATCAGGAAAGTTCTCCTGATGTGGTCACTACTATGTTACAAGTTTTCCATTTACATGTTTATGCTTTGCTAGATCCAGGAGCTTCGTTGTCCTTTGTTACTTCATATATAGCCGTTGATTTTAGAGTGTATCCTAAAATTCTATCAGAGCCTTTCTCAGTCTCTACCCCAGTGAGTAAATCTATCATAGCCCGATGGGTATACACGAACTGTCCAATTATGATATCTCAGAAATTCACTTTAGCAGACTTAGTTGAATTAGAGATGACTGATTTTGATGTCATTCTCGGCATAGATTGGCTTCATTCCTGCTATGCCTTAATCGACTGAAGAAAAAGAATTGTCCAGTTTTAGTTTCTGAATGAGCCTGTCCTAGAATGGAGGGGTAGTATTTCAACACTTAGGGGTCTGCTTGTTTCTTACCTTCGGGCAAGAAAAATGATATCTAAGGGATGTGTCTACCATCTCGTTTGAGTCCAAGACTCTAGTTCATAAAGCCCTACTCTTGAATCAGCGTCAATAGCATGTGAATTCCCAGATGTATTTCCCGAAGACCTTCCCGGAGTTCCTCTCGAAAGGGAAATTAACTTCGAAATAGACCTTCTTCCAGATACTCAGCCCATATCTATTCTACCATACAGAATGGCTCCAGCAGAACTTAAAGAATTAAAAAAATAGTTAAAAGATCTCCTAGATAAGGGATTTATCATACCTAGTGTGTGCACCAATTTTATTCGTAGGTAAGAAAGACGGTTCTCTCAAAATGTGTATTGATTACCGTCAGCTAAATAAAGTCACGGTCAAGAACAAGTATCTACTTCCCATAATCCATGACTTGTTTGAACAACTTTAGGATGCCATTTAATTCTCCAAGATAGACCTCAAATTGGGCTATCATCAGCTCAGATTCAGAGAATGTGACATCCCAAAAACAGCCTTCAGAACTCGATAGGGTCACTTTGAATTCTTAGCCGTGTCCTTTGGTCTTATCAATGCCCCTGCAGCCTTCATGGACATGATGAACTGTGTGTCCAGACAATACTTGGACATGTTCGTCATAGTCTTCATAGATGACATCCTTGTCTACTCCCGCAGTGAGCATGATCATGCAGACAATCTCAGAATAGTATTACAAACTCTCAGAAACCATCAGCTATTTGCCAAATTCAGCAAGTGCAAATTTTGGCTAAGGCCAATAGCCTTTCTTAGCCATATCACTTTCGGTGATGGCATTAGAGTTTATCCCCAAAAGATCGAAGTAGTGAGAAACAAGCCTAGACCCATCTCTCCATCAGATATTAGGAGTTTCTTAGGCTTGGGTGGCTATTACCGATGGTTTGTTGAGGTATTTTTATCTATTGCATCCCCTATGTCTAGATTGACTCAGAAGAAAGTCAAATTCTAGTGGTCAGATTCTTGTGTAAAGAGTTTTCAAGAGTTGAAGACTCGACTCACTACAGCTTCAGTTTTGACCCTACCAGATGGTTCAGATGGGTTTGTGGTATATTGTGATGCCTCCAGAGTTGGTTGGGGTATGTTTTGATGCAGAGAGGTAAGGTCATAGCCTATGCCTCTAGACAACTTAAGTCCCATGAAAAGAACTACCCTACTCATGATCTTGAGTTAGCAACAGTAGTATTTTCCTTAAAGACTTGAAGACACTATTTGTATGGTGTGAACATTGATGTGTTCACATACCATAAGAGCCTGCAGTATGTGTTCTCTCAGAAATACCTAAACCTCCATCAGAGAAGGTGGTTGGAGTTGTTGAAAGACTACGACATGAGCGTCTTGTATCCTCCGGGTAAATCCAATATAGTTGTTGATGCTATCAATAGGATGTCTATGGGTAGTGTTACTCATGTGGAGAATGGAAAGAAGAAGTTAGTTTAGGAAGTTCATCAGCTTGCCCGACTAGGTGTTCGCTTAGTCAATTCGTCAGAAGGTAGTGTATGGGTGTAGACTAGTTCAGAATCATCCCTAGTTTTTGAGGTGAAGGAAAAGTAGGATAGGGATCCCAGTCTAGCTAAGTTAAAGGAATCAGTCACAGATCAGAAGGTAGAGATTTTCTCCCAAGGGGAAGATGGTGTGTTGCACTGCCAGGGTCGGCTATGTGTGCCAGGTGTAGATTACTTGAGGCAGAAAATTCTTGTAGAGGCGTATGGTGTGCACTACTTTATTCATCTAGGGGCCACTAAGATGTATCGTGATTTGCAGGAGATCTATTGGTAGAGTAGGATGAAGAAAGACATTGCCGAGTTTGTGGCTATGTGCTCAATATGTCAACAGGTTAAGATTGAGCATCAGAAGCCTAGTGGATCCATATAAGAGTTCAGTATTCCCACCTGGAAGTGGGAAGAAGTAAGCATGGACTTTGTGATGGGTTTGCCTCGTACTCGTCGTCAGCATGATTCAGTTTGGGTCATTGTAGATAGGATGACCAAATCAGCTCATTTTCTACCAGTCCATACCTCTTATTCATCCGAGGATTATGCCAAACTCTATATCGGGGAGTTGGTCAGATTCCATGGTGTTCTGTTATCCATTATCTCAGATAGAGGTACGCAGTTCACTTTTTATTTCTAGAAGGCATTCTAAAAGGGTCTTGGTACCAGAGTTCACCTCAGTATAGCCTTTCATACTTAGACAAATGGTTAAGAAGAAAGGACCATTCAGACTTTAGAAAATATGCTGCGAGCATGTGCAATAGACTTTAAAGGTAGTTGGGATAACCACTTTCCTTTGATTGAATTCGTATATAACAACAACTATCATTCCATCATTCAGATGGCTCCATTTGAGGCACTTTATTGGAGGAGGTGTAGATCTCTCATTGGTTGGTTTGAAGTGGGTGAGGCCATAGTGGTAGGGCCTGACTTGGTATTTGATACCTTAGAAAAAGTTTAGTTGATCAAGGAATGGCTTAAGACAGCTAAGAGCTGACAAAAATCATACGTAGATGTACGCAGAAAGGATCTCGAGTTTGAGATTGGTGATTTTGTATATTTGAAAATCTCTTTTATGAAAGGAGTGAAGAGGTTTGGCAAGATTGGGAAACTTAGTCCCCGATATGTCGGTCCTTACCAAATTTTCAGCCATTTCGGATAGGTAGCTTACGAGCTTGAGTTGCCTTCCGACTTAGCTTCAGTGCATCCAGTGTTCCATGTATCCTTTCTTAAGAAATGCAAAGGTGACCCAGCTGTCGTAGTCCCTATAGAGGGCATAGATTTTCAGAATAGCTTCTTATGAAGAGACTCCCGTCGAAATCCTTAATTATCAGATTCACAGACTGAGGAACAAAGAAGTCCCTTTAGTCAATGTACTTTGGCAGAATTAGTCCATTGAGGGAGATACTTGGGAATCAGAAGCAGACACGCGGACCAAGTATCCTCACCTCTTCTCCGCAAGCTCAGACTCAGCCCAAGGTAATAGATTTCCTTTGAATTTACTCAGTCTCATGTTCAGATATAACTACCAACTTGGCATCAATTAACGTTGCATACTCAGTCATGCATTCACAAATCAGTTCAGTCATGTACTCATGCATAAGACATGCATGTCTAGTATATAATCCCAGATTATCAGTAATTCCAATCAAGTATTCATAAATCATGTATATACTCATGCATCAGATATGCATGTTCGGTATGATAATTCGGTATACCAATAATTTCAGTCATAAAATCATGCTTAAGTTGTGTATATTCATTATCTAAGTCCAGTGTATCAGTATTCTCAGTTTAATCAGTCTCATTCGAGGACGAATATTCCCAAGGTGGAGATATTATAAGACCCCGCAAAATCCTAAGCTCAACTCAGTCTTTTAAGCTTGCTAAGGGATTCCAAACTTAGAAAATTCTAGCTGAGTATTCAGACTTAGTATTATTTTGGTCTTCATAAGTTGGAAACTCTATTTCACGACTCTTATGACCTTAAAATGTCAATCTTTAGGTTGATTCATGAGCAGGAGTGTCAGTAGGTGTTCCCGGATGAGTTTCGTATTTTTTGGATCTAGTTTGAACCATGTTTAGGAATTTAAAACAGTGCATCAATGCGATCTCGGTGCGGTGCATTGGCCATCGCATCGATCAATATTTTTCCTTGGCTCCCTATGGCAATTTCTAGTGAACCGGCATGGAATCGACGCGATGCATTATCTATCGCGTCGATGCCAATGACGCGGTGCGTCGTTCTGTGCGTCGACAATCCAGTTTTCAGTAATTAAAAATCCGAGTCCTCAGAGGTATTAGGGTCTTTTTCCCACCCCTATTCAACCCTAAAACATGAGATTCAACCTTTATTGAGCAAAATATACTTACTTTCTCTCAAATTGCTCAAGAACAAGAACCCTGGGTGATTTAATTTCATGGACAAGGCTCAAAATTTCCATCGTTGTTCGTCAGGAATTTATCAACCAAGGTATGTCAAGTGTTCATCCAAGGGTTCCCTTCCACTCTTGGAGTTCAAGAACCCCTTTTAACTACAAGTTTATGAGTTTTATGAAGTTCATGGTTGAATTTGAATGTGTTCATGATTACTATGTTAATGGGGTTTCTAGTTCATGATTTACTACAAGATTCATGTAGAATTGAATGATATGTGTGTATTATCATGCGAAACCATGTTGAAACCCTTGAAGCTGTAAATGTGGAATTAAACTATGATGTTTACATGTTGTTTTAGTGTCATGTGCATAGATTATATTTTTCAAGTGTTTGATGAATTGTTCATGAGAATTAAATAATGAAATTATATCATGTTAGCATGTATTCAAGTTTATGTCATGCAAGTGTTTGATAGAATGTCCCTATGAATAAATGATGATCAAGTAGTTATTTATCATGTTTCAAGATTGTGTCATGTCATATAATTTATGCTATCGAGTCCTGGAGGTACTTAATACCCTACAATTTAGCTGTTTATCAAGAGCCATGGTCAGTCACAAGATAGTATCAGTCATGTCACGATCTGTAGAATTCATACAGTTAACAGAATTTAGTAGTATTCCATCAGTCCACGGAACCCAGTGAGCTCAGTTTAGTTCAGTTATGCAATACAATCAGAAATAGTTCAGCCCAGCCTAGAACAGTCTAGAATCAAGTCTAGTGTCTATTCAGTTGGGAGTAGGATTTAGCACCGAGTGAATCCACAGATAGGGACTCACCTGCCAGTACAGGGTGTGATTCTTAGAAGCCGTCCTTGTGTTCCAAAACTACGTAGTTAGCGTAGGTTGAGACATCAATCTGCCAGTTGAGGGTTGAGACATCAACCCGATCTACGTGCCAGTTAAGTATACCACCATTCTCGTTCAGAGAACCTTCTAGATGAGGGTGACTCAGCTTGTCTTTACCCATGGTACGGTACTGACACCCTTCCAGCTGGGGTTACAGGTTTGACCACAATCAGTTTAGAGAGAGACATGTCAATTAGATGATTACCTCCCACAGTCTCAGTTTTAGTTCCACTCTCAGTATAGAACTCAGTTTGGTTCTACAGAAATCAGGACTGTCAGATACAATTATTCAGTTCAGTACAAAACTCAGTATAATTCTACAGGATGAAGACTATCAGATACAGTCACTCAGTTATCAGCTACACAGTATCAGTAAACTCAGATATTAGTAAATCAGTAATTCAGAAAATCAGTATCCAATGTTATCACGATCTCAGTTACAATTTACGTATTCACGCATGTACTCTTATTCAGTTATAGTCATGTCATTCACTCAGTGTTGTTCAGGCATATGAACCCATGCATTTCAGCCTACCTCACTTTGCATACCAGTACATTCAAAGTATTGACGCATATCTTTCTTTTGCGCTATGTTGTTTTATATCATAGGTTCAGACGCGTGGGCTCCCGATCATACTTAGCTGTTCAGATATTCAGTTGACAGAGTCAGTGGTGAGTCCTCTTAGTTCGAGAACATGATGATTATTTCAGTAGTTCAGCTTATTTCAGTAGTTCAGAGTTAGTTGGGGACTTGTCCCATCAACTCTATATTTCAGACAATTTAGAGTCTTTTTCAGACTAGAGTATTTTCAGGCAGATGTATCAGATTTGGTATTTGTTATACCATATTCAGTTTTACTCTAGTATTGAACCTTATGGCATGTTTTCCGCCTAATTTTCGCATATTTGCAGTATTATTATTCAGTTATTGCAGCAGGTACCAGTCATGGGTTAGCTTGTGGTCCTTCGGGATTATGAGCATCGTGTAGCATCTGGGGTATACACTCGGGGCGTTACATATAGACGGAGTGTTGCAATTGTAATACCCTTTCTACGATTATGATACTCTTATTATCCAAGTACCGCGATCGCCACACCTGCTCTGTGATCGCGATGCTTAGATACATAAATACCCATGTTTCACCATTCTTTAGACTTGGAGCTTAGGTTTTCATGATTTTGAGCAACTTTCTCCACTTTTAAGCTTGGGTAAGCTCCAAAACACCTATTTCAATTAATTCCTTCAATCTTTATCATCTATTTCTTACTTTAAACTTGGATTAATTATGAAATTTGGAGATTTTGGTCCGTAAGGCCTAAAAATTATATTTCTCCAATTCAAACCCCAATTTCCACCCGTTATCACTTGGGTGAGTTTTAAATTCTATAATTATCAGTTTCCCCTCAATTTCTTCTTTAAAACAACTTCAATTCTCGATTTTAAAATGAATTTCATGGATTTTTACCCGGTTAAGCTTGAAAATGGTTTTTCTTTATTCTGGACATCATTTTTAACTCATTTTTGCTTGGATTTTCAGATGTAGACTCCTAAAAATATGAGGAACATATTTTTGATAAAGTTAGGATTTTGCCCTTCTTTTTTCAAAACCTATTTTATGGGCTTGTTTTGACCCCTACTTGAAACTAGGAAATATGAGTATTGTTGGCTTTCTTTTGATCTATAGATTCTATATTTCCATGTTTTAGTTGATTTTGGGACCATTAGTAAGAAATGAGACTTTGGGATTGAAGGCTTTTATTCTAGTTTTTTTCATTCGAGGTAGGTTATGGCTTAACTTTTTTTAGACTGGGTTGGGTAGTTAATTTTGATACAAAATCATGTTAAGGGTTGGAGAACTAATTATGAAAAATGGTTATCTTATTGTGTTGTGCCTGTGTGGGATCCTATATGTGATATATTTGGTAGTTTTGGGATATTATGTGTTATGTATGGCCGTGTGGGATCCTATGTGATGTTGATAGCCTATTTATAGGAAAATAATTGTATCTTGTTCATTGAAAAGCCCATTTTAGTATCAATTGAATAATGTGATGTGTTCATACTCTATTGGCATATGGATCATGTTGGTTTTCATAGATAGTTGGAAATATTAAATGGATATTTGGCTTACTTGGTTGGTATATTGGTTGGATATGAAAGTACTCATTGTAGTAGGTTGTGGGCATTACATCCTCATATTATGTACACTCATGTAATATTGGTACCACTGTGGAAATACTAGAAACATTGAGAAACACTGAATTTTTGTGACAGAAAATCTGACATCTTATAAAAACCCTCCTCAAAGTATATGTTGGGGAGGAGATACAACTATGATTTGTATAGAGGTTGACGAACTCCTTATGGGTCCTACGTTGGGAAGCTTTAGCTCCGTAGGTGTATACGAAGGTTGTACGATGGTCTCGGAGGTTGTGTGACGACCTTGTGCATTACATCATCATCCTCATCCTCATCATTTTTAGTGTATTTAATTTATTATGCGTGTGATGTGAATGTATATCTACCTTGACTTGTTACCTATCCATTTGTTATATCGTCCTTCACTTGTACTTGATTTTCTCATATATGTTTTCCTTTTGTGCTTTACTTGTATGTGGTATAATGTATATGTGTGGTCCTTTCTAGAATTTGTTTCAACATATGTGAGTATTATAGAACTGTTGGTGCAAGCATTATGGGCTACCATTATAGGACATTTTCTAATTGTCAATGACGTTCCCTTAGTGTATATTTTATATGTTTTATTATCTACTTTGCTCAGTTGGCCTATGACACCTACTGAGTACAAGTGGACGTACTCACTCCTACTGTTCCCTTTTTGTTCAGATCCTGGTTTAGGTACGCCCCATGTTGGTTGATTCGAGCAATATTTGGAGCTTTACGGGGTAGAGATGGATTTCATGCATTCAGAGTCTACTACTACCTTTTATTATTAGACTATGTCTTTATTACTATATGGAGACAGAGTTATTCCTATGTTTTTTATTTTCTTGAGTTGTATTAGTAGTTCTTACACTATGACACTAGGTTTTGGGAGTTATGACATTATTTTTTATGCTTCTCTCCACTTTCATTTTATTGATTATGGTTCAACTTCATTTTAGGAGCCGAGCCTTGGGGTTTGAATGTTAATTTCTCTTTTGTATCAGTTTTTGTGATGAGCTTATTTGTCAAGGTTCCCCGCAACAAGTGCCATCACGACCCTTGTATTTTTTAGTCGTGACAACCAGACATTTAGGAGCTGTCTCTTTTTCTTCAATTTATTATCCTGCGATTAAGATAATGTTGTAGGTCGGATTGTATTTAACCTTTGAATTTATTTTTTCCTTAATATATTAAAGATTTTAGTGACCAGAAAAAGTAATAATATAGGTAAGAAAGTAGATGTGGCTGCCATAGAAGGGACTAGCAAGTCAGCACCTGGACAAGCTGTAAAAAGTGAGGCTCAAGTTGAGTTTGCATCACAGACTTATTCTACTCCTCCATCTGCAGAAGAGCTAAGGAGGAGGGAAACACCCTTAGAATCACCTATTAATACTTCTGAGTAAGATTTAAGGAATATGGTGCAATTATTGACTCGTATAGTTGCCGGACAAGGTTAAGGAAAAGTTGGTCCAACTATGGGTACTAATGGTGTGGATAGGGCAGCTAGTCTAAAGACACAAGATTCCCTTAAGTTGGACCCTCCCACAATCACAAGGTCAAATGCTAATTAATACCCATAAGACGTTATTGATCAAATTCAAAGGGCCTTGGATGTCATGAATGTATTTGATAAAGAGACAGTTAAGCTAGTACCATATAGATTAAAAGGGGAGGCTATATTATGTTATGAAGATTGGAAATGATCTAGGGGTACAGGTGCACGATCAGCTAGTTGGAAAGAGTTCAAATAGGAATTTCTCGATCATTACCTTCCATATGAGATCTGAGAGGCCCGTGCATATCAATTTTTAAATCTTTGCTAAGGAAATATGAGCGTGAGGGAGTATAGTCTTTAGTTTAACTCTTTGGCCAAGTATGCTCCTAATATTGTAGCTACTATGAAAGATAGAGTTCATCGATATGTGGATAGATTTGATCCATAACTGGTTATACTATTATTTATTTGAACAATGACATGGATATAGAAATGAGACAAGCTTTTGCATAAAAATGAAGGATCAAAGGCAATGAAAAAGGACAGAAGAGTAAAAAAGAGGCCACTCCGAGAAAGCTAGATCTATAGGGCTACTTATACCATCCTAAACTAAGTTCAGGCCTTGGTTTTCTATCAGACCTCCTAGGACACAATCTTCCTACTCTATGGTAAGTGTTCTACCTCGATTTCAAGGGTTTAAGGGCAACTAATTTAGGAAAATAAGTGACAACAAAGGTTCAGTAGTGGGGAACCAAGAGCATGAAAGCATGAGTCAATCATGACTTCTACGATAGCCTTGTAAGAAATGTAGGTGACATCATTAAGATGCATACTGGTTTAGGACAGATGCTTGTTATTGATATGGTACCCCATGCCATCTGATGAAAAATTGCCTCGAAGGGGAATGAGTGGTACTGCACAAACTACTAATCATCTATGGCATCATCATCATTGGTTCCTACTTCAGGTATAGGTCAACAAATACCTACAGATCATGGTAGATGTAGTAGAGGAATAGATAGTTCTAGCGAGGTCTAAAATTGTACATATGCTCTAGTAGGGTAGCACAATTTGGAGGCCTCTCCTGATGTGGTTACAGGTACACTGTCCATCTTTTCATATTATGTATATGCATTAATTGATTTAGGCTCTATGCTATCATATGTCACTCTATTGATTTCTAGAAAGTTCAAAAGAATACTAGAATCACTAGCTAAGCCATTTAAAGTATCTATAACACGAGTCTATTATAGCTAGAAGAGTTTATCATAATTGTATAGTAACTATTTCTGATTGTGATACATTGGCTGACCTTGTTGAGCTATAAATGGTAGTTTCGATGTTTTAATGGGGATGGATTGGTTGGCTTCTTGCTATGCCACAGTAGATTGTTGATCTAACAGGATGGATTTCTATTTTTCAAAAAAAATAGTCCTTGAATGGAGGGGTAATATTGCAAAACCAAGGGGTAACTTTATTTCTTATCATAAGGCGAAGAATATGATGTCCAAAGGGTACATATATCATCTAGTAAGTGTGAAAGATATAGATACAGAGTATCGACCACTTACATAGCTGAAGAGTGTGCAAAATTATATATTAAGGAGATAGTTTAGGTACATGGAGTCCCAATATTTATTATATCCGATAGGGGAGCTCAATTTACTGCAAACTTTTGGTGGTTATTTCAAAAAAATTCAGGATGCAAGTGAGTTTAATTTCAGCTTTTCACACACAAATGGATAGTCAGGCAAAACGTATGATCTAAGCACTTGGGAATATGTTGTGAACTTATGTACTGGACTTAAAAAGTAATTGGGATGATCATTTGTCACTTATTTAGTTTACATACAACAATATCTACCACTCGAGTATTAAAATGGCACATTACGAAGATTTATATGGCAAAAAGTATAAATCACCAATTGGGTGGTTTAAAGTGGGTGAAACGACCTTATTTGGGATAGATCTTATTCATAAAGCTATGGAAAAGGTTAAGGTGATACAATGGTGTTAGAATATACACAGAGTTGACACAAATCTATGCCGGTATTAGAAGAGGAGGGCTAGAATTTGATATAAGAGATCAGGTATTCTTGAATGTGTTAACAATGATGTTTCGTCAAGAGGAAAAATGAGTCCACGTTGGGGTAATGAGGTTTGGTAAAAAAAAATTGAGTCCATGCTATATAAAGGCCATATAAGATTATTCAAGGATTTAGTAAAGTTTCATATGATTTAAAGCTACCCCAAGAGCTTTCAACAGTATATCCAGTGTTTCATGTCTCTATGCTCCAAAAGTGCATAGGTGATCGTTCTTATTTTACTCCTACTAAAGATGTACAAGTTACAGAAGAACTTACTTATGAAGAAGTGCCTATTGCTATTTTAGATTGGCAAATTAAAAAATAAAGAAGTAACTTCTATAAAAGTACTTTAGAGGAACTAGTAAGTAAAAGAGATCACACGGGAAGCCGAGAAAGCAATGAAATCCAAGTACCCTCATTTATTCAAGTCCAAAGAGAAAGTCCAAGATACTAAATTAGAGAATTTATAAGTAAATATAAATATATAAGTGTTATATGGATTTAAAGAATATTATAATAGCCCAAATATTTCAGCATTTATACGCCAAGTTAGCCTCGATGGAAGTATTTAAAAGCGAGATATAAGGTGATATTTCACCTTAAGGATTAAATTGTAAAGCGTATATAAGTATTAATTGAACATAAGAGACTAAGTCTTAGAATCTAATAAAATAAATGAGTTGCTTGCTTGACTTAAATTAAGCTAGTAGGTTCATCACCGACTTTGACTAATTGACCAACCTAATAACTAAATAGGTGAATTACCCACTAAGAATCCTTTGAAAAAACTATTAGGACAAGTACACTACCAGATACTTGAATTAATTTTGGCCCAAATTAAAAGAGAGAAATAAGAAGAATGGGTAGCCAAGGCCCAATAATTTCAAATCCACAAAGGACCAAGTATAATAGGCAAGTAGGTGCATCATATACTTGACAAATCATGGCCTAAAATGGACAAGAAAGTCGTCCAAGACTATCTGCATTTGAAGGGATTGAAAGCAGATCATTTTATTCATTTTAACTTAGAAAAAAAAAATCAACTTTCTAGAGATTTCTCTCTTACTCTCTAAGCTTTTATAGCAGCCCTAAAATTTTATTAGGGTTCTTGGGATTATATTTCTTTCAAAGATAAGGTAAGTGAATAATTATGACTTTAGTTTAAGAATAATATTGAAATTATTTTCTTCATATTTAAAGCATGGGGCAACTTTCTCTAAGATTTGGCAGTCTCACTTTTCTTTAAACTTCTAAGAGATATATCTTCTTCTTTGGTTTAAGTTTGGAGGATAATTCAAGCCTTTGATAGACTGGAAGTTAAGGTGATAAAAATTTTAGAATTTGAGGTAAGGGTTCTGCCCCATTTAATCCCTTATTAAATATAAATTTGGGTAAGTGATTATGGATGTGATTTTATTGGGAATTCATTGAAAATGATGGTAAGCCATGTGTTCACATTTTACTATGGTGTAATGGAAATTTTGGAATTGTTTGATAGCTATTTTGGAGGTATTCTTTTGGGAGGTAGTTGTTAACCCTAAATAATGGTTGTGTATGGGTTGTATTAATATGGAAATGGACGGGGTGGTGATACACCATTTAATCAAGGGATATTGTCCAGCTACTATTTTGGTGAAATCAAATAGCCTAAATTAGTTGATTTGCTATTAATAATAGCATTACAACTTATTTCATTATTGATTAACGCCTTAAAAAAGAAGTTAACTCATGGTAGTTATATTGGGCAAAAAAAGTAAATAGGGTATGTAAGTCTTTTTGATTCTATGTTCTTTGGCATGAAATCTAATACATGTGTTACAAGTGAGTTTTCTAAGTGCTCTTCCTAGTAAAAGATAGATAGTGGCAGTGTACCAACCAATTTAGCCAATGGTATTGCTCCCACTCCTTAGTGTGTTAGAGTACTTCAATATGTGTTTATTATTATATCTGATTACTTATTCTTCCAAGAACTGGTATGGGAATGGTACTTGTTGTGTCATTTAAGTTCCTAAATAATACATTGATGTTGCATTTTCACCCTATGTCATTGTTACTACCTTAATACACATTCACATATCTCTTACTATTAGTTCATAGTCCAAAACTTAATATTATTATGACCACCAGAAGAACAATCTCAAAGATTAAAGAAATAAAGAAAAGTGAATCCACCTATTGACGAGTGGTTTCCCAGGGGTGTTAAGGAACACATAACATGGGTCAATACCAATCTATATATTACAGTTGGTATCCCAAGAGTGATAGAAAATCCTAGCATGGCTCTATCCCAATTTATGTATTTATGGGGACCGTATCCCAGGGGTTACAATGCCTAGCATAGGTCACCCTCTTTTACCATTGATCAATTAGTTATTTGTACCATATTCCTTACAAATTTTATAAAGTAAAGAATTGAAAAGTAAAGAAAAGAATACAGTGTATGTGATTCCATAAATGTAAGTAAATGTGGCCTTTTATCCTTATCTATATAATGCTATATTAAAACCTGATTTCATTGAAATCTTGTTTCACCTATGATAACCTTATGTCTTAAATAATTAGTACATTCTTTCATGTTGATGTTCCTTATGGGGGATGTTGTGTTTCATGTATCAGGTTTAGGTTTTCCAGCCAATTAACCTTCTTAGTAGGAGCATAGGACATTCAACAGTGGTTGGTGAGATCCAGGTATATTTGGAGCTTTACTGAGTCTTTGTTATATATTTTGGTATTGTATAATAGTTAAGAGTAAGGCGGGGCTTGTCTCAATTGAGACCAAGTCGGGGCCTGTCTCAATTGAGACCAAGTTTGTCAATCTTAAGGCTTCGTAGACTTATGTATAAAGTGCAGCTATGTTTGGTTCCTTGACAGTTGTTGCCTCAATGAAAAAATCATGTGTATATGTTTTGGGCCTATCTTTATGTTAGTCTTTTATCATCACTATAGATTATATATATATATTTGTCAAATATTTATTACTATTATAGTTATTTGCATGGATAGTGAGATTGAAAGTTAGTTCTCTCAAGTCTTTAGGGTGTTGGGTGTCTGTCCATGTCAATGGGATTTGAAGTGTCATACATACATTCATTCACATATTTTAAATGTTCAGTTATGATCATATGTTGCGATGAAATGGATGATTGAATTTGACTAAGTGTAAATAAATACGATTGTGATCTTGTATTCTCTTTAAGAGATTTCCATACTTGATTGACTATCTTTAATTGTAAGTTTGGTATTTAAATATATTTGATTTACTTATTTGTATGGTGTCAAGTTGAGTCGACCTACGATGCCAACCAGTATGTGTTGTTGTACTAATGTTACTTGTGCTCTTCTTTTTGTTGAGTGCAGAGTGTGTTTTGCGTTTGAAATAATTTCCCACCTTTAGTTTGCAGTTTTAGATTTAGCTTCAAGGGTGAGCACCATGATCGGGCAGCCTTTAGACCTTCTATTTATTGTTCTCGTCCCTTATTTGGGGTTTCAAACATTTGTATTTTTTAGATAGTCATTTATCTTTTTGACTTCATTTTTCTCTAAGATATTCTTGTACGGTGGCTTCAGGTCCCGAGAATACAATAAGTAGAGGTTTCTACACCCTATTAGTTTTTGGATATTTAGGTCGGTTTGACAGTTAGTTTAAGATATAGAATGAACATTCTTTTACACATGTTGGAACTAAATATTAATATAATGTGGATATAGAAGTAGCACTTGAGTTACTGAGAGTTGAGATTAGTATGGTTCTCTAGTCATAGGTTAGGGTGGATTCTAATCATGACCGATTATGTCATGACGAATATGGTATTAGAGAACTAAGTTCATAGATCGCATCGTATGAGAACAAGTCTAGTAGAGTCCTACGGCATGGTACAAAGACGTCAGTACTTTTCTTTGTGAAGCTACTAGCTTTAGAAAATAAATTCATATTTTCTTATTTTCATGCTATTACTTAGTTCTAATTGGTATATGTTGATCTAAATTGGTATCTAAGTCATTAAAATTTGCTTGTAGATGGCGAATACTCATTTCACCAAAGCCACAACAATTGTAGTAGCTACACCCATAATAACACCAGCAATAGTATCCATACCGATTGTTGAGGTCGTAGATCGGGGTAGAACTTAGGTTAAGAGAAGAACTACAAGAGAAGTATGGAGGGTGGCACCTGCTATATGGAGCCTAGACAAAGGACTAGCCATATAGTGATTACCATCCTCTCCCCCACAGCAAGATGCTCCGTACTTTGCTCAGAATAAAGAAGCGGTAGTTAATGATGTGTCGTGGTTTCATGGCATATTCAATTCTTAAAACATTGAAAATATGCATTGAATTAGGTCATTTGATCATATATGATATGTGTTTTATGTGTTTTGTAGGTAAACTAGGTTGGAAGTGGTGTTGGACTAAAAAGAGAAAAGAAAGTTCTAAAAAGTTAAAGTATTGGTCAAGCTACAAGTCATTAAGTCACATTACGACTAATAGACAAACTCATCAGGATACCAGTAGCTAAAGCTAGACTGAATAAGCTAAGTAAAGATTGACCACGACTCGTAAAGAGTGACTACAAGTCATGGTGTGCACCATAGTGTTAACAAAGGTCAAAGCTAAGTTCCAGAAGTGAAATCATAGAAGACTACGAGTCATAAGATCATACTAAGACTCATAGTGAAAAGTCATACTGTGAACAGTATGTGAAGTCCTGAGGATTGATGCTCCAGTGGTAACAAATGAAGACCACGAGTCATAAGGACTAACTACGACTCGTGGCGAAGAGTCGTAAGGATAACAGATTCAAGATCCCTTAAGGTGAAAAACTATTGGAGTGATGACGATTAATAGCATACAACTCGTATTATGACACTACGAGTCATAACCACTGAAGCCTGGAGATAAATACGACAACAGGCAACGAGTCATAATAAAATGTAATGACTCATTGCTAGAGGTGTAACCATTGCCAACAAAGTTTTCTTATTTAGTGTTAATTAGGTTTGCTTTGTTATTTTGCGATACTATAAATACCCTTTGGTTATGTTGTTATTAGAGGATGCACTTTTGATACTTTTTACCATATTTTGACTACTTGATACTCTTAATATTTTTGTTCTTGGGTTTTTGGTTCTGTATTAGATTGAGGATTTTGGATTTTGTTCTTTTATCTTTGTATAATTAATTACATATATTCTTCACTAATTTCCATGGATTGTTTCATAACCATGAGGGGCTAATTTCCTTGACTAGGGTTGTAGGAACACTGGCTGATTAACAACGAAAGGGAAGTAGAAGATTCATCTATTTTTCTATGGTTGCTTGTATAGTGATCTTCTTCATATTAATTATATCCTAAGCTACTGCAGAAGCTTGGGGATTGACTATATTCGAGATCATCCTCACAAGGGATATCTATATTGGGAAAGGGAGGTTATGACAGTGATTCGAGTCTATCAACCTGTTTAATCAATTTGAGGCACAAAAGGTAATAGTTGTCAGACTTTGCATGCAGAGCAGTGGGATTGGTGAATTGAACACTAGAATCTTATGAGTTAGAATCTAGGGGGAACACAGTCCTAGTGTTCATCTTCTATTGTTTATAACCTCAAGTACTCAAGTTCGATTACCTATTATTGTGACATTAAAATCTACCCATTTACTTATGTGCATTTCTCCTGATTTCATCAAGTTCAAAATATAATTCCATGCATTTCCAATGGTTTTGACCCCAACCTGGGTTGGGTTACTATATTTGACATCGACTGTAACATACTTATTTGGATGTTAGTTTGGTTGACATCACATTTTGGTGCCATTGCTAGGAATACAGTATTGAGTTATTGGTTGGATTTGTTGAAGTTTTGGGTCTTTTATTGTTTGTTCTTAGTTGGATATACACCGGTGTATGCCTAACACTAGGATTTGAGGAAATCCTATGCTCCCATTGAATCCCGAACCAGAAAGACTACTACAACCTAATCATATGATGAGTGAGCAAGTACGGGCAGGGATTTAGAAGGGGTTTGGGATGACCCTCTTGCTATACCTCCCCCTGCTATAGGTGATCCATAGAATATTGCTAATAGATAGACGGATTTGATGTTAGAAGAGACAGATGAACAATAGAGAAAAGCAATTGAGGAAGCCTGGTTGACTCATAAGGCAGAGCTAGCCAGGACAAAACCTGTAGTTGATCATCAAGAAATACTCGACGGTGATCAAGATAGAGTACATGGTGTAAGAGTTCGAGTTATCCCAGCCTATCAGCATCTACCACCATACGATGAAGATGATGACATGGGATATATTGAGTCTACTAAGACAGGAGCCATTATTCCTCCTACTTTACCCCTAAATATTAAGTTCGATACTACCAGTATAATGATCCAGTTGTTGAATCTAAAAGGTGTGTTTTGGGGGTTGCCAACAGATGATGAGAACATGCATCTTACCAATTTTACTAGGATCTGCACTTTGTTTACCATCCCCGGTGTAGATTGGGAATCATTAAGATTGAGGTTGTTCCTTCTCTCATTGACAGGAGAAGCATCATTATGGTTGAGGGAACTTCCTAGAGACTCAAACATGACTTAGAACGAGTTGTGTAGATAGTTTTTGAACCAGTTCTTTCCTGCAGAGTCATGTATGAAGTGTGGTTTCGATTCAAAAAGAAGTTAAGCATGGTACCTAATCACTGAATTCCAGGGTATAATTTGCTAGAGATATTCTGCAAATCCTAAATATAAGTTTTAGGGAGATTGCTGACAAAATATCTGGAGGTGCACTTATGCATCTTTGTTGGGATATGGCTCAGGAAATATTGGATGATATCTCTGTCACTAACCGAGGATGGCATACTCAAAAAGCTGATAGAGGTGTTGGTACATATTCTATTGGGGATACTAATAACTATAGAGTTTGTAATAATTTGGTAGCACAAGAAGTTGCACAACTCAGAACGGATAGTGGGTTGCTTACAAAGCAATTTGCAGTGATGAATTCTAAGAAAGTGAACACAGTAGGGTCACAGGGGTCTACTTTAAGGGCGTATGAATCTAAAACAAATGAGGAAGCAAAGTATCTGGATTGAGAAGTGGTGGGTTTTTGAGCCAAAGGGAAAGGAAACCAAGGTTGGAACTATTATGGCGACAGGTACCGAGATAGAAGCAGAGAGAGAGATGGTGATTAGAGATGTAAAGATGACTATAAAGAGAAGAGTGACAGATATGTTCCACCAGGCAACCGCGATATCGATTTGAGAAAGAAATCAATATTGTCGAAGCTCATGAAAAGCTAAGAAAGTTAGAAAAGTTATCTTAAGGGGATTAAGGTAGACATATCTAGGTTGAATCAAAAAATTAAGTTGTATGCCACCGTAATAAAACAACTGGAGTAGCAATTTAGCCAAATGTCTACCACATTAATCAGATGCAGCCTGGCACTCTTTCCAGCAATACAGTGCAAAATCCAAAAAATGATAGGCATTGTCATGCCATTACCACTCAGAGTGGTAAAACTACCATAGATCCCCCATGCCTTCTATGTAAGAGCCAAGGAATGATTGTGATAAGATTGATATTATTGAGACACCTATAGCAGCACTTGAAAAAATCTATAGGTTTTAATCATACTAGCGATAAGGATAAAGAAAAGGGAAAGGTTGATGAGCTGGTCTTGAAGACTATTTCGATACCTCTCCCACCTTTTCTTCAGAGACTAAAATAGAATAAAGAAGATAATAAATATCAAAAGTTCCTATCAATGTTGAAGGAGTTGTTTGTCAATATTCCACTTATAGAGGCATTGGAGAAGATGCCAGGTTATTCAAAATTCATGAAAGATCTGGTCACTAGAAAGTAGACAGTGAGTTATAATCCTACTGATAATATGCACCATTGCAGTGTTGCTGCTTCTCGATCGTCGATAGAGAAGAAGGAGGACCCCAGAGCCTTCACCTCTATGTACCAGTGGGCCCTTCATTTTTTTCTCGAGCTTTATTTGATCTGAGAGCTAGTATTAATCTTATGTCACTGGTTGTGTTTAAATAGTTAGGGATAGGGGCACCCAAACCAATATCTATGAGGTTGTTGATGGCTGACCGGACTGTGAAAAAGTCGCTTGATATACTTTGTGATGTGTTAATGAAAGTGGCATCCTTCATCTTTCTAGACAATTTCATGATACTTGATTGTGGGGTGGATTTCCAAGTCCCTATCGTCTTAGGCAGACCCTTCCTAGCTATAGGTAGGGCATTAGTTGATCTAGAGTTGGGATAGATGAGGTTCAGACTCAGTGATAAATAAGTAATCTTCAATGTATGTTTGTTGATGTGGCAATCAAATAATATAAGAGTTGTGTCTATGATAGACACCATAATAATGAGGTTAATAAAGTGACTGTTCCAATTAAGGAGAGGTTGGGTGTTGAAACATTAACAACGGTGATTATGAATTTTGATAGTAATGAAATTAAGGAATATGATGAGATGGTGGGTGATCTGTATGGGAGAGGTTCTTGATCTGGATTTAAATTGAACAACTCCTCTTGCTCGACCATTTATTGAGGAGCCACCGATCTTGGAGTTGAAGGCCTTCCTTTCTCACTTGTGTTATGAATTTTTGGGGGCCAACAACACCTTAATAGTGATTATTGCAGCTGACTAAGGTAAGACTGAGATAGAGGCGTTGTTATCAGTGTTCCATAGGTTCAATACAAATATAGGGTGGACCATTACAGATATTGTAGGTATTTCACCAGGCATTTATACTCAGAAGATCCAGCTTAAACCAGACTGCATCTCAAGCATTGAGCATCAATTCCGGCTAAATCCTCTTATACATGAGGTGGTAAAGAAATAAATCATTAAGTGTTTGGACGCTGATGTAGTTTACCTTATTGCGGATAGCAAGTGGGCCATTCCTGTTTAATACATCCCAAAGAAAGGTGGAATTACTGTAGTGGTAAATGAGAAAAATGACCTCATGCCAATAAGACCAGTCATAGGTTGGAGAGTGTGCATGGACTACAGAAAGTTGAATACGTGAACTCAGCAGGACCATTTTCCCATGTCGTTCATGGATCAGATAATGGATAGGGTAGCAGGCAGAGGTTGGTATTGTTTTCTTGATGGTTATTTGGGCTATAATTAGATCACGATTGCACTTGAATACTAAGAAAATATGACCATTACCTCTCCTTATGGAACTTTTGCGTTCAAGAGAATGTCATTTGGGTTGTGCAACGCTCCCGCTACCTTTCAGCGATGCATGATGTCAATATTCTCTGATATGGTGGAAGACACCATTGAGGTATTTATGGATGATTTTTGTATGGTTGGTGATACTTTTGATAATTGTTTGGTCTATTTGGCCCATGTTCTTCATAGATGTGAGGAATACAATTTGGTGCTAAACGAGAAGAAGTGCCATTTCATGGTGAAAGAAGGAATCATACTTGGACACAAGATCACGAAAAGGGGAATAGAGGTGGATAAAGAAAAAATTAAAGTAATTAAGAAGCTAGCACCACCTGTCTCGGTGAAGGATATTCAGAGTTTTTTGGGCCATATTGGCTTTTACAGGCATTTCATCAAGGATTTCTCAATTGCAAACCCTTTATACAAGATTATTGATAAAGAGGTGAATTTTGATTTTGATGATGCAAGTATGAAGGCTTTTGAGTGTTTGATGGAGAAGTTGGAGTCAGCCCCTACTATAGTGTCCCCCGACTGGTCCTTTCCATTTGAGATCATGTGTGATGCAAGTGGAATGGCTTTATGTGTTGTCCTAGGCCAAAGGCGAAAAAAGGTCCTTCATCCTATTTACTATGCTAGAGGGGAATTAAACCCTGCTCAAAATAATTATATTGTTATCGAGCAAGAGTTACAAGCAGTGGTTTTTGCCTTCAAGAAATTTCAATCCTATTTGATTGGGACTAAGGTTATTGCTCATACAGACTATGCAACATTGAGATGCCTAATGGCGAAGAAAGATACAAACCCAAGATTGATTCATTGAGTTCTCTTGCTAGATGAGTTTGATTTTGAGGTAAAGGGCCAGAAAGGCACATAAAATTAAGTTGCAGATCACTTGTTCAGACTTGAGGAAGAAGCAATGCAGAAAGTAGGGGATGGGCTTGAAATTGATGATACTTTTCCAGCAAACAGATTTTGGCAGTATCGCAAGACCTAATTCCCTGGTTTGCTGATTTTTCCAAATACATGGCAAGTGATCTTGTACCAAAAGACTTGTCCTTCCCAGTAGAGAAAGAGATTTATGCATGAGGTAAGGAAGTTTTTCTAGGATTAGCCTTATTTATTCAAGATTTGTGTGGATAGTATGATTCGTAGATGCATCTTGGAGGTAGAGATGATGAGTATTCTTGAGGCTTGTCATGCTTCACCTGTTGGGGGTCACCATGGAGGAACCCGCACAGCTCACAAAATCTTGCAATGTGGGTATTATTGGCCTACAATCTATAAGGATACTCATGACTTTGCACTAGTATGTGACCAATGCCAGACTCAATGTAATATTTCACGACGCCATAAACTCCCTATGACCCCTATTCTAGAGTAGGAGTTGTTTGAGGTGTAGGAAGTTGACTTAACAGGTCCATTCATGAGCTCCTACAGTATGAAATATATTCAGGTTGTGGTTGACTATGTATCCAAATTGGTGGAAGCAGTAGCGCTCCCCAACAATGAAGGTAAAAGTGTCACTGCATTTCTGAAGAAACATATTTTTTCTTGGTTTGGAACTCCACGTGCAATAATTAGTGATGATGGGTCACATTTATGTAATCATCTATTCAAGAGTCTTCTTGAGAGATATGGAGTAAATCCTAAGGTGGAAACACCTTATCACCCTCAGAAAAGAAAATAGGTTGAGGTCTTCAATAGAAAGATCAAGTCCATATTGGCGATGACTGTGAATATGAATAGGATTGATGGGTCGAGAAAATTAGGTGATGAATTGTGGTCCTATAATACAGCTTATAAGACACCATATATGATTCTGTGTACCAACTTGTATATGGCAAGGTGTGTAACTTGCCTGTTGAACTCGACCACAAAGCACTATAGGCGCTGAAAAAGATGAATTTGAGTGTCATCATGCAACAAAATTGAGGATGAGCAAAGTGAAAGAGTTGGATAAATTCCGACTCTAGCTTATGAGAGTTCTACTCTATATAAGGAGAAGATTAAATTGTATCATGACAGAAAAATTGAGAAAAGAGTATCCAAGCCTAGTGATCAGGTGTTGCTGTATAATTTGAAACTTTGCTTATTTCCAAGTAAGTTGAAGTCTAGGTGGTATGGGTCATTCACTGTGGTAAGGTTGTTTCCATATGGTGCTATTGAATTAAAGTGTTATGGTGAATTCCCGTTAAACTGAATGGGTAAAGGGTCAAGCACTATATGGGTAACCCTGAGGAAGTAAAAGTGGTTGATGATTTAAGCCTTGGTGAAGTCTGAGTAACCTAGGAAACTCAGTCGTTCCACGATGTTAAATTAGGCCTTGCATGAGAGGCAACCTATGGGGTTGGTTGGTGAATCATGTGTATACAACCTAGCCACATCGTATCCCGATGTTAAATCAAGCACTGTGTGAAAGGCAACCCATGTTTTGTACTTATTTGATTATAGGGTAACTTGTGTATCAGTGTGCAAGGCTGGAGATTGCAGAAAAAGATTAGAAATTTTTTTTTGTGCCAGGCCTCAAGACTAACTTAACGAGTCATAGTCAGATATTATGACTAGTCATTTAAGTCGTAGGGACCTGGACTTGGACATATATCAGGTACTTGGTTTCTGGAGTCATTACAACTCTAGGAAAGAGTCGTAGTCAGTAACTACGACTCATTACCTTAAGTCGTGATGAATGGAGACCCAAGTAACGTTCCAGTCCTCACAGATGGAGTCTATGACCCGTAAGCACTAGTTACGAGTCATTAAGTAGACTCATAATAAAGTGAGACACAGTGGTCCTAGAGGGTCGACCCGATCCAAGTCATATGGTTTAATTAAATTAAAACAAAATGGAACAAAAGATTGGTATTCCAATCATTCAAAATTATAAATCCCTCCATTCCTTTCATTGATTAACCCAGCACAACAACACTCAAAATTTATCCCTTACACTAAAATTTTGCTAAGTACAATCTCCTATGGTAAAAAATCTCAAGAATTAGGGCACAAAATCAAAAAGTTAAGCATTTAAAGAATTACATGCAAGCAATCACGTAAGTATTTTTGTGTTTAAATTCCTAAATGCTAAATTGATGTTTCCATGTGTAGATTACTTGGTTTTATTGAGTGAGATATATGTGTGTTAAAATAGTTGAGCCCTATTCTTGAGAATTTTACAACGTAATGATAATGGGAGTAATCATGGACTTTGTGCTATAAATTATTGATTAGGGATAAAGTAAGAGTTGTTGATGATTGTTCTAATGCGTAGTGTTGTGTTGGACAGATGTATCGGGAACCAACTCCACTAAACAAGTATGTTGCAGTGGTTATAGGATTTTTTATGACTCGTAAAGTCACCTAACGAGTGGTTACATGAATTGTAACCACTGGAAACATAATTGATTAGAAGAGTATGGGTTTTGTGAACATTATTACTCGTCTCAACGAGTTGTAGTCACACTATACGACTCGTAGTCAGGAGTCATAATGATTGGAAATGGTATTGCATCAGGAAAGTATTTCTGGTTAGATAAGAGTATTGGTAACGAGTTATAGTCTAACATTATGACTGATTAGGAGGACTCGTTGTTTGACCAGTGAATACTGATTAGGCATCCTTCCACCTTATGAGTCTCACTATGACTTATAACCAGAGGCAACAACACGTACCTTGAGTCATAGTGTGACCAGATCCTACCACAATGACACCAAATTTTCCTATTTTTATTTCCTTTTCTTTGGATTGACTAATGGGTATTGTTTCAACAGGTAATATGGCTCCAAAAACTGATTTTGCAAAGAAGCTGACCCTAAAGAAGAAAACCCAAAAAAAAACCTTCCCTACAAATGACTCTTCATCTCAGAAACGAGGACACCAATGAGTCAAGTAGTGACCTTGAGAAATATCCAATGGTGGGTCAGGTATCGTAAAGAGAGAAGCGACCTCGGGGGGTGAAAGAAACTGCAGAGGAAAACACACCCCTAGGTCTACACAAAGAATGAAGAATACTAGCACCTCACTACCCCATTCACCATCCTCCTTTAAGAGGACGTTGAGGATGATGATGATGATAATGATGAAGAGGATGGTGAGGATGCCAGTGAGGGTGCATCCAGCTACGAGGAAGAAAACAATGAGAATGGGGATGATGATGATGGTAGGCCTCAATTTGGAGATGAAAGTGGGAGTAAGGATAACGATACACCAGTTGACATTCTACCACCACGAGTACCACCCACCCAACTTTTCATTGAAGTTTCTCCGATGCCCTTCATTGAACAGTGAGGGTACTCCATAATGCAGGCCCTATATGACAATGATATTCCGATAAACCCTACCAATGGAAAATCATAGATGGGCATTTATCTAGAGAGGCAGTTGAATACCACAGGCATGTTTGAGATGCCTACATTTGATGCCCGATTCAAACAATAGAACTTTGAATGGATGACTAGAGCCCTGGATCAGTATAATGCATCATTTGTTTGTGAGTTTTATGTTGCATATCAGATGGATCTAAAAAGGCTAAACCCTTAGGGGTGACTATAAAAAGGTGGGACCCATTGGTAAACTTGGTAATCTGAGGTGTTTCGGTAAATGTCTCAGTACAAAGAATTTGTAGATTTTTTAATGTGCCAAAGTTTCTATCTCCGGACAACACTATTGAGTTTGACCATAGGGTGGAAAAAATAAGTAAGGTGAAGGTGAAATAAATTTGATTGGAAGATAAGCTAGTTCAATTTTGGTGGATGGCCGGGATCATTGCTACGGAGTGGGAGCAACCTCAGTTAGTAGTTGGCAGTATTGGAGGTTCGTCGTCGATAAAGAAGGGTAGCCTGAACTTTCAGGAAAAGTCTTGGTGGACCTTGATACGACACAGGATGAGTCCCACCTTAGGGGAAAATATTGTGGGTCTAAAAAAAATGGCCCTAATAGCAAGTATCATGGCAGGATATGAGATAAATATAGCCAAATAGATCATGAGAGAGATCAGAGATCGGGAAACAAACACCGATACTATTAAGGATTTTCCCTACATGTTGACATAGATCTGTTGTTATATGGGAGTTCTAGAGCTTCCAGGTATTGATCAGTTCTTAAGGACGAAGACCACAATAGATTTGGGATTAATCAGAGATGTTTCTAACCCGATCTCCAAGGCGGGTAAGTTGGGGGCCATTATAATCCAAGGGCTTTTGAGTCCAGTGGGAATGGAGATGACACCTTAGGGTTCACCGACATATGTGACATCCCTATTGAAACCGGCAGTTCGAGCCCTAGACCTCTGCTACAACAGGTACTTTTTAAATCCTACTGCGACACTACGACCATCCACATCTAGGTCAGTTCCAGTCGACTATGTCTTAGTGCAGCAGTCTTTTCTGTCTGAAGCAATGAAGAGGTTAAGCATAGTGGAGACAAAGGTGTGACTTATGGAGGGAGAAGTGAAACCATAGGTAGACGGGAGGATTAGAGAAGAAATGAGAGCAATGCAGGTGAGTTTGATAGTTTTTAGCAGTGTATTAGCCGATAACTTAAGGGTATTTAGTCCACAAACTAAGAAAGTGTACAGGATGAGCTAGCCACATTGCAAAAATTAGTGGAAGAGTTAAATGATAGGACGATCCTCTTGATGCCCATTATTGAGGAGACTGTAATACCCCAAGAATTCTATCAAATAGTAGAACCATGCTTCAAGATCATGATAAATAAATTATAGAGTTTTTGGTAGTTTTATGATCAAGGGTGATGTGTATTAAGGCCTCAAATATGTCCTAGCTATTAGGCAAATCAAAACATCCCTTACCGATTGAATTTTTAAGAAGGATATTAGTATAGTCAACTTCCAATGATAATATCTTTCATTCTATAAATAATTTTTGATCTCATGACCCACCAACAGATAGATAATTGAATTAGCTTTCCAACAATACAAATTTCTTCCAAATCCGGTATTCGGGTAAAAAGTTATGGCCATTTTACAGTGAGCTATCCGGACTGCCAAAGTGCAACGGGAAGGCCGACGGACCGTCGTGCCAGCAAAGAACCGTCGCAACTAAGGAAGTAAGCCCATTTTATGTCCATGGAGCGGTGTTTTGAGGGACGGTCCATCCCTGGGCGACGGGTCGTCGCCCAAACCTTTGCGCATCTCCGTTTAGCGATTAAAAGTTATTTTTAAAGGGATTTTTGGGTCTTTTCCACCCTTTTTAACACCTAAATAAATCAAATCAAAGAACATAAGTCCATATTTATCCATAGCATCAAAATTAGGGTTCCTTTCAAGATCAATCCCCAAGAACAAGGTTCAAACCCTTCTTCAAGAAAACTCAAGAATCAAAACATCACCATTCAAGAACATTTAAGGAAAGCATCCAAGAACATTCTCAAGGCTTCAAAAGTCAACTTGTTTCATCTAATAAAGCCAAATAAGGTATGTGGAGTTATGAACAAGGACAATCCTTTTGTCCTTGTGCCAAAAATTATAATTTTCAACAAGTTTCTTATTATTTGAAATTAGGGTTCATACCCAATTATCAGTAGTTGAAGATTATGAATTTACAAGTGATTGAATGTTGAATTTCATGACTATTTTCATATATTTATGCATGTAATACAATTTTCCATATTTTTCAATTGAGTTTAAGCATGATATTGTGATTCTTGATTTTATTATATTGATATTTTTGAAGTATTTTCAAGAAGCATATTGATCATAATGATTTGCTATGAATTTACATGAGTTTGAAACATGGGCTTTAAGCCCCAAGATTTATCCTTAATATTTTAAGAAGATCATGATTTTAAGCCTCCTTGCTGATTGTTCACCAAGTTTCAAGAAAGAGAGTTTATCTTTGAATCCTAAGCTAAAATAGGAATCCGCCGTATTTTTAAATCAAAGAGAAACATAATTGGCTTCCTCTATACATCCTTGTACTATTTTAAGGTGGATTTCCTAAAAGTTCTGAGCCTAAGTATGGGAGTAGTATTTAGCATCAAGTTGGGCTTGATTCCAAGGTCTCATGCCCCAGAACTATGAGCCACCATAGGATTATGATTTACCCCAAGTGGGTTAAGATAGTGATCACTAAAGTTAAGGTTCTATTCTGATGGAAAGGGTAGAATAGCTCTCCCCAACGTGGGTAAGACATTGGACTCCATGTCAGCTCACATGGTTTGTGTCAGTTAGAAGAAACTCCCAAGTTCACAGAGTTTCCAAGTCTCCAAATCTTTATAGTCCTAAAGTTCCCAAGTCTATAGAGTTCCCAAGTCAAAGGTCCCTAAGTTCCCATAGTCTCCCAAGTTCCCAAAGTCCTATTCTCATCAAGATAAAAGCACAAGTTTTGAAAGTTATTGTTTTAAGATTTCTTCTTTTTTACTTATAATCTTTGAGAATAAGAGGAGAGTATAGATTTTAGAACTAAGTATAATGACTCACGAGATTTATGCTATATGTTTCATTATGCATGATTTATGAGATATAGATTTTAGATTTATTCAAGCTATGTGAAACATTTATATCAGCATGCATGGTTTTATAAAGAGTAATGATAATGTTTACTTATTGCAATACACCCCCATATACTCATTACATCCTCAAAGTACTGATCCACATATATGTCTATGTTCTACATTGTCGCATAATGTAGGTTCAGGTACTCAGTCTTAACAGCGACAGTGATCTCCGAGTACCCTCATCTACACTTCTGCAATTGGTGAGTCCTCATGGTTTGAGGACCTTTTTCTCTGATTTTCAGTCTTGATAGCAGTCATTTATTGTTTTTAGTTCATCTCGAGTCATTTGGGGGTTTGTCCCAATGACTCTCTAGTTCTTTAGTAAGTAGAGGCTTATCGGACTAGCAGTTGGAGTTTCTAGATTTTCAGTATTTGTTATCCAAATGATGTTTTTCAGTTATTTTAGCCCAAATTTGACATGATATAGAGTTACTACTTAATTCATTTATTTTAAAGTAAGTTCTAGACTTAGTAGCAGGCTCAAAGGGTTAGCTTAGGGCTATTTGTAGCCTTAAGCACCGTGTGACGTCTCGGGATGAGATTTCAGGGCGTTACAAAGTTGGTATCAGATCCTAAGGCTTAAAGAGTCCTAGGGAGTCAGACAAGCTACATTATGTAGAGTCTTGGTCATCGATGTGAAGTGCGCCACATCTATGAGCAAGAGGCTACAGGATATTTTAGGAAAAGTCATCTCTTTCTTTCAGAATCCCTCGTACCTACAACTGTCTCTATATGCTATTAACTCATGCATTTTTATGACAGAAAATGCCTTCTCGTAGAGCTGATTCTTGTAGAAATGACAATCATCCACCCTAACCTATCGATCTCCTGAATGAGAATATGTCTCATGCCAAATTTTGGGTTGCTTTACAGATGTTAGACCAAGTTGTGACTGCTACTGTGCAAGCCAAAAATCAGGCTGTTGTTCCGCATTAGCAAGGGGGTGATGCAGCCGTAGCCAGACTTCGTGATTTTATGAGGTTGAATCCACCAGAATTCTTTGGGTCGAAGGAAGGTGAGGACCCACAGCTGTATCTTGATAAGGTGAAAAAGATCATCCAAGTTATGCATATTTTTTAGGAAGAGAGTATAGAATTGGCATCCTATAGGCTGAAGGATGTTGCTTATGATTAGGTAGTGATGTGGAGAAAGAATAGAGAGGAGAATGCAGCTCCTATGACTTAGCAGGTGTTTCAGGATGCATTCTTGGACAAGTTCTTCCCACTTGAGATGAGGGAAGCGAAGATAGAGGAGTTCATAAACCTGAGTCAAGGCTCCATGACAGTAAAGGAGTATTGTCTCAAGTTCAACCAGTTATCTAAGTATGCTCCTGACTTGATAGCTGACCCCAGATCTAGTATGAGTAAGTTCGTGAATGGTGTGACTAGATTGGTGGTTAAGGAGTGTAGAACTGCTATGCTCAATAGAGACATGGATTTTTCTAGACTAATAATGCATGCTCAGTAGATTGAGGTAGAAAAGATGAAGGAGAGAAAGAGAATAAGGGGAAATAAGAGGGTCAGATCAGAGCAGTTTGAGTATGGTCAGCCTAGATCCTATGGAGGGAACCGCCCGTAGTTTTAGAATCATTTGGCTATGCCAGCGCCATCATCAGCCAGTGTTGTCATAACCAGAAACAGGCAGGAACAGTAGGGTAAGTCTTTCATGTCCAGGTCTCAGAATAGTGTGAGTGGTAGGCCCAGTTATCCTCCATGTGCTAAGTGTGGTAGAACCCATCCCGGAGAGTGCTTGGCCGAGCAGAAGGTTTGTTTTGGTTGTAGAAAGTTAGGCCATAGACTTAGAGAGTGTCTGCATGCTAGGCAAGGGAGCCAAGATATTCGACCCCGGACTTAGGCTACCATTGCACCTGCTCCTTTAGCTCATCCAGCCCCTCCTCAGGGCATTTCATCCAGCACTGCTGGCAATCAGCGCCAGAATTGATTCTATGCTTTTCCATCCCTCTAAGAGCAGGAGGATTCACCAGATGTTGTTACCGGTATACTTTGTGTCATTCATTTTGATGTGTATGTATTGTTGGAACCTGGGTCAAGTTTTTCTTATATGACTCTATTAGTCACTGTGAATTTTGAGATAAGTTCTGAAAAGATCCCTAAGCCTATCCTGGTTTCTACTCTAGTAGGTGAGTTAGTTGTTGCTAAATAAGTTTACAAAAAGTGCCCTATCATTATTCTTCATAAGGTCATATTTACAGATTTGATAGAGTTAGATATGGTTGATTTTGATCTTATTCTGAGGATGGATTGGCTTCATTCCTATTATGAATCTATAGACTGTCACACCCGTGTGGTTAAGTTTTAGTTTCCAAATGAGCCAGTTTTCGAGTGGTCAGGTAATTCTGTGTCTCCCAAGGGTCATTTCATATCTTAAATTAGATCCAGAAAGTTGATATCCAAAGGTTGCATTTATCATTAGTTTGAGTTAAGGACACTAAGACTGAGACTCCAACTGTTCAGTCAGTCAGCATAGTCAATGAGTTTCCTGATGTCTTTCCAGAAAATCTCCTAGGGGTACCTCCCAATAGAGAGATTGAATTTGGGATTGACCTTCTTCCCGATACCTAGCCTATTTCCATTTCTCCAAATTGTATGGCTCCCGCAGAACTTGAGGAGTTTAAAGAGCAACTCAAAGATCTTTTAGATAAAGGATTCATAAGGCCCAATGTTTTTCCATGGGGCGTACCTATCCTGTTCGTGCAAAAAAAATGGTTCTTTGCGTATGTGCATTGACTATCATCAACTTAATAAGGTCATAGTCAAGAACAAATACCCTCTTCCTAGAATTGATTACATGTTTGATCAATTGCAAGGTGCAAGTTATTTCTCAAAGATAGACCTTAGATCTGGCTATCATCAACTTAAAGTAAGGGAGTGTGATATTTTAAAGACAACTTTCAGAATCCGCTATGGTCATTTTGAGTTTCTAGTCATGTATTTTGGGCTGACCAATGCTCCAGCAGCTTTCATGGACCTCGTGAATCGAGTGTTCAAATAGTATCTTGATATGTTTATCATAGTGTTCATAGATGATATCCTTGTGTACTCCCGTAGCGAGGATGACCATGCAGATCATCTTAGAATTGTCTTGCAAACTCTTAGAGATCAGCAATTATTCGCCAAATTTAGTAAGTGTGAGTTTTGGCTAAGGTCATTAGCCTTTCTCGGTCATATTATTTCAGCCGAAGGCATTAGAGTTGATCCCCAAAAGATAGAAGTTGTAAGAAATTAGCCTAGGCTTATCTTTCCTTCAGACATTAGGAGTTTCTTGGGTTTAGTTGGTTATTACCGTCTCTTTGTTGAGGGTTTCTCATTTATTGCGTCTCCCATGACCCGATTGACCCAGAAGAAAGTTTTCAGGAGTTGAAGGCTCGACTCACTTCAGCTAGAGTGTTAACATTTCCCAATGGTACGGACAGTTTTATGGTGTATTGTAATGCCTCTAGAGTTGGTTTGGGTTGCGTGTTAGTGTAGAGAGGTAAGGTTATAGCCTATGCCTCTAGACAGTTGAAGTCGCATAAAAAGAATTACCCAACACATAATTTAGAGTTAGCTGTTGTGGTGTTTGCTTTAAAAATATGGAGACACTATTTATATGGTGTTCATATGGATGTGTTCACAGACCACAAAATCCTGCAGTATATGTTTAATCATAGAGAGTTAAATATTTGCCAGAGGAGGTGGTTAGAGTTGCTAAAAGATTATGATATAAGTGTGTTGTATCATTCGAGCAAGTCTAATGTAGTAGTAGATTCCCTTAGTAGGTTGTCTATGGGCAGTGTGGCTCATGTGGCGAAAGATAAGAAAGAATTAGCTCGTAAAGTGCATCGTTTGGCTAGATTGGGTGTTAGATTGCTTGATTCAGCTGAAGGTAATATTTGGGTTCAGTGTAGTTCTGAATCCTCTTTAGTTTTGGAAGTGAAGGAAAAACAAGACATGGATTCTAATTTGGTCAAACTGAAGGAGTCAGTTAAAGACCAAAAGGTAGAGATTTTCTCCCAAGGGGGAGATAGTATGTTGAGATTTCAATATAGAATGTGCGTTCCTTATGTTGATAATTTGAGGCAGAGAATTATGGCTGAAGTGCATGGTGCGCGATATTTTATTCATCCCGGCGCTACCAAATGTACCGTGACTTGAAGTAAATCTATTGGTGGAATGCTATGAAGAAGGATATAACAAAGTTTGTGGTAAAGTGTGTAACTTGTCAACAGGTTAAGGTAGAGTACCAAAGACCTGGTGGTATGTTGCAGGAGTTTGGTATCCCCATGTGGAAGTGGGAAGAGGTGAATATGGATTTTGTGACTGGTTTACCCCTTTCGCGTCATCATTATGATTCAATTTGGGTTGTTGTAGACAGGTTGACTAAGTCAGCACATTTCCTGCCAGTGCATACATCTTATACAACTGAGGATTATGCTAAGTTGTATATCCGAGAGTTAGTTAGACTGTATGGAGTTCCCTTGTCTATCATCTTAGATAGGGGTACTCAGTTTACTTCCCAGCTTTGGAGAGCCTTTCAAAAGGGTCTTCATACCCAAGTTCATCTTAGTTCCACTTTTCATCCACAGACAGATGGTCAGGCTGAGAGGACCATCCAAACTCTGGAGGATATGTTGAGGGCATGTGCTCTTGATTTCAAGGGTAACTTGGATGAGCATTTGTCATTGATTGAGTTTGCTTATAATAACAGTTATCATTCTAGCATTCAGATGGCCCTGTTTGAGGCTCTTTATGAAAGGAGATGTAGATCACCCATAGGTTGGTTTGAAGTAGGTGAAGCTACTTTTCTTGGAACTGATGCAGTGTTTGAGGCTATGGAGAAAGTTAAGTTGATTAGAGAAAGGTTGAAGACAGCCCAGAGTCATCAGAAATCATATGCAGATGTGAGAAGAAGGGATCTTGAGTTTGAAGTTGATGACTTAGTATATCTAAAAATTTCACCCATGAAGGGGGTGAAAAGGTTTGGCAAAAAGGAGAAGCTTAGTCCCCGTTATGTTGGCCCCTAAGAATTCTGAGATGTGTTGGGAAAGTAGCTTATGAGGTTGAGTTTCCTGCAGATTTGTCAGCTGTTCATCCATTCTTTCATATCTCTATGTTTAAGAATTGCATCGGTGATTCCATTGTAGTAGATCCGTCAGAGAGATCAGATGTTCAGAACAGTCTTTCATATGAAGAGATTCCAGTTGAGATTCTAGACCATCAAATCCATAGACTAAGGAACAAAGAAGTTCCCTTGGTCAAATTTCTTTGGAGGAACCAATCAGTTGAGGGTGCTACTTGGGAAGCATAAGGAGACATGTGAGCCAAGTGCCCTCACCTTTTCTCCACAAACTCAGATCTAGTCGAAGGTACTACTCTTACTTAAATCAACCCCTTTCTAATCAAAGATTCAGCTATATAGCTATTCTTATTATGAGTTTATGCATTCTTTGAAGTACTCAAAAGTTTAGAATGATGTAGAGTCAGTTTAGTAATTTATTTCAGCTGTGCATCCTCAGTTTTCTCAGCTAGCCAACCTCATTCAAGGACAAATATTCCCAAGGGGGAGATATTGTAATACCTGGTTTAGGTTACTATATTTGACATCGGTCGCGTTATACTTCTTTGGAGGTTAGTTTTTGGTAAAATCAGTTAAGAAGGAGGAAATAGTAGCTCTAGAGGATGTAGTGCTAGCGCCAAATAGTGAAGATTCAGTGCCTTCATCTAGAAAGAGATTTAACAAGTATTAGAATTCTTAGGTTGTGTGGCTGGCACTGGTTACACTCTAATTGTCCCGACTATTCCAACCATAGCCTTGCCACATGTCTTTGCAGTAGCACCAAAGATGGACAAAGGCCCTGGAACATGATTGTATCCTTAATGGGTGCTAGGTCCCGTAATGACTGATGATGAACATGGGGTATTTTATAAGTTCATGAAAATAAATCCCCGGTATTCCAAGGTATAAAGTCATAGGATGCATTCGAGTTCTTGAAAGATTATCTTGAGTGTCTTCACAAGATTGGAATTGTTGAAAAATATAGTGTGGAATTTATTTCTTTTCAGCTGCAGGCCAAAGCCAAGCAATGGCGGAGTTTATTTCTAGAGTGTAGGGCCGTCTTATAAAGTCATAGGATGCATTTGAGTTCTTGATAGATTATCATGAGTGTCTGCACAAGATTGGTATTGTTGAATAATATGGTATAGAATTTATTTCCTTTCAGCTGTAGGACAAAGCCAAGTAATGGTGGAGTTCATTTGTAGGATGCAATGTCGCCCTACATCCACTTACTTGGACACAATTTTTGAATGTATTCTTGGAGAAATGTTCCCTACACTTATCATGATTACAAGAAGGATGATTTTCTGAGTCTTGATTAGGGTAACATGTCCATGGTGGCCTATGAGGCCAAGTTTCATGTCTTATCTCTTTATGCACTACAATCGATCATTTCAGAGAAGGAGCGGATTAGGTACTTTTTAAAAGTCTGAATTTAGGAATTCAATTGGCTACTTTATCTATGGATGTGTTTGGAAAATCCTTCCAGGAGGTATTTGAGTTTGTCAAGAAAGTAGAAGAACTTGAGAAATAGGGAGAGATAAAACCAAAAGAGAAGAAGGCCCAAACCTCAAGCCAATTTAGCAATACTTTCTCAAAGGGTGTGGTTCTTCTAAGCCTTACCATTCAGCTATGCCAGTGTCTTCAGGGATCTCTTCTGGGGTCAGTTACTAGAGTTCTCTAATCAACAGTTATACGCCATCATCCTCTTTGATTTAGAGGTCTGCTTTGGGCATCAGGTTCTACGAGTGTGGAGGTTTGGGCCACATCAGGAGGTATTGTTCTAACTTCTTGTCTGGAGGTCAGTTGACTCTGCAACTAGCTTCTACTGCACAGGTCCTTGCAGGTCATAGTGGTAGAGAAAATGGTAGGGTCATTAGTGACATCTAAGCTACACCTTCTCTCAGAAGATGATATAGTTGTTGTCAAATATAGTAACCCAATAAAGGTTGGGGTTGAATCCCAAGGGAATGCGTGAACTTATGTCTCTCAGTTGTTGTAATCAACAGACGAAACTGGAAAAGTAAATGGGGGGTTTTAAGTATCAGTATCAAACTAGTATCAAATACCAACTTTAGTTGTAATCAATCGTAAGTGAACACTAGGATTGTGCTCCCCCTGGCTTCTCAACTCTGTAGGCTTATCATGCTATGTTGAACCAACTCGATACCTTGCATGCAGAATCGATAAGTTATGTACCTTCTATAATCTTTTGGACGAGTAAAAGGATCTCACCCTTTACTTTTTGAGTCTCAGGATGTCAACTTACTAACCCTTATCTTGATCCCAGTTAACTATTACCTTTTGAGTCTCTAGTTATTAGATGAAATCTGACCATCTTATGAAGATAAAACCTAAAACCATGGATTGATAGCTAAACTCCAAATTAATGTTGTCATTATTTGTTTTTAGTCATTACTCCTCTTTTGAAATCAAAATATGTTTGTGTATATCAAAAGTGTGTAACTTCTACTAAAAACATATAAAGGGTATTTATAGTACATGAGTAAACATAAAACCAAAACCTGAACTAAATGGGAGAAAACAGGGTCGGTGGCCACTTATGGTCTTTACTTGCGCCCTGTCCTTGGGCGTAGGTAGCACGTGCGGTCAGCAGGGAGGGCGTAAGTGGCGACGGCAAATGCCAGACCATAATTTTCTACAAGTCAGCTCACAGGATTTTGGACTTCTGGCACTTGCTTTGCCCACATATGGTCCATAAGTGCTACTTGCAGTCCACATGTTGACTTAGAAAGTGCTGGGAGTCAACTTTTTAGATCTTCTTCAATTCTCGCATATGTTTTGATCATGAACAAGCTGGAAAGTATCCCGAACATCCATAATTACTCCAATAAGTAGCCAAAAACACCCTTTTCATCTTTTTCACGAACTTAGCATCCAAAATATGATTTCCTGCAAAACATACCCAAAACACATCATATCTAACAAACCAACCTTAGAAACTTGCATATTTTCATCATTTTAAGCGTCAAAAGTGTTATATTTCTATAGCACATCAGGCATTCATAAGGTGGGCGTAGTGGCCAGGCTAGGGGTGGCAACTAGGCCAACTAAGATGGAGAACAAATTGATTTAAATGGCGTTTAGGGTGGTAAAGGCGGCGGTCAGGGTGCTGATAAGGCACACCTTTATATAGTATCGGCATATCCTAAAATATAAACTTCTGATGTTGTAAGCCTCGATACCATTCTTGTTTATGATCATATGGCTTTCGTATTATTTGATCCTGAATCTATTTTCTCTGATTCGTCTACAAAATTGGCTATGGGTTGGAACTTAGATTGTGAAAATTTGAGGCTCCTATATATGTATCTACTCTAGTGGGGGTGTCTGTATGTGTTGATCAGGTGTATCATATGTGTCTTATCTACTACTAATATATAAGTGACGATAAGTTGCTGAAGCAGGCAGCTTGTTGACGACATGCCTGCTTCAGCAGCTTCAACAGTGATTTTACTATATCATCCTTAATTAATTATTATAAATTATTTTCGTATTAGAAAATTAATAATATTTAATTTAAAAAGTAAAGTAGATATTTATGACGTGTCTGTTTTATCTGTTTCAACCGTGATTTTACTATATCATTCTTAATTAATTATTATAAGTTATTTACGTATTAGAAAATTAATAATACATAATTAAAAAAAGTAAATAGATATTTATGACATGTTTGCTTCAGCTACTTCAACTGCGATTTTACTGTATCATTCCTAATTAATTACTATAAGTCATTTACGTATTAAAAAATTAATAATATTTTAAGTGAGGATAAGCTGCTGAAGCAGGAAGCTTGTAGATGACATCACTACTAATTATAAGTGAGAATAAGCTATTGAAGCAGGCAACTTGTGAAAGACATGCCTGCTTCAGCAACTTCAATAGTGATTTTACTATATCATCCTTAATTAATTATTATAAGTTATTTTCATATTAAAAAATTAAAATATTTAATTTAAAAAGTAAAGTAGATATTTATGACGTGTTTGCTTTAGCTTTTTCAACAATGATTTTACTATATCATTCTTAATTAATTATTATAAGTTATTTACGTATTAGAAAATTAATAATACACAATTAAAAAAATTAAATAGATATTTATGACATGCTTGCTTCAGCTACTTCAACCGTGATTTTACTATATCATTCCTAATTAATTTTTATAAGTCATTTACATGTTAAAAAATTAATAATATTTTAAGTGAGGATAAGTTACTGAAGCAGGCACCTTGTGGACGACATGTCTGCTTTAGCAGCTTCAACAGTGATTTTACTATATCATCCTTATTAGAAATTAATAATATTTAATTTGAAAAGTAAAGTAGATATTTATGACGTGTCTGCTTCAGCTGTTTCAACCTATTGCCAGAGCTATCAGAGAAAAATTTATTTCGGAAGAATTATTGACCAGATACTGCAAGACTATTGGACATCGCCTATGATAGATACAGGAGCAGAAGCTTGTGATTTTAATTTATCCCATTTACTTTCTGGTAAGCAATTATATCTACATAAATTAGCTTCTGCTCCTCCACTTTGCTAATAAACTTCTTAACATATTATTCTTCGACTAATTCTACTATAAAGTAACTAACATGAATTTATTTTTACCATTTGGAGGGGGTGCGGATTAGGTGCGTAGATTCAATTAGATAATAAATACGTATGTATTTATTTTTATAATGAATATTATTGATTGGAATAATTTTCATTTTTATCTTCTTAACTTAAGATGTTTTATTAATTCATATTCTAAATTAGATATTATCGTGATTAGATTATCTAGTGTTTTAGGATCCTCGTTAGTAATATGTAATCTTTTGTATTCTAGGTATAAACTATATAGTTGAGTTTCTATTTCTTTTAATGATTTATTCTTTTCGTGAGATGTATCCATTAATTTATTTGGTTTATTATTTTATCCTGTGGTAACTGCAGAGTTACAAATTTCTGTATAATAATTTATCCTATTTGTACTGTAGTATATATCTAATTCTAGATTTTCTATGTCATTTATTATCTTGTGTTGTTCTTCTCGTAGTGAGTTTTTTAAATTATCTAAACTATCACATGTACTTTTTTCTAAATTTTCTAAGGTTTTTTCTATCCATATTAACTTTTCTTTTAGATCTTTCATTATTTTTTTAATTCGGTTTCTGTAATTAATCTCATTATTTAGACTATCTTGGTTTTCCCTAGTTTTTCTAATATATTCTAACATACACAGTCTTGATCTGAATAATATCCTTCTGGGTAAATGTCTTCGTATATCTGTTCTAACGCATTTATTGTTTCAATTTCGTAGTTTATTACTTCTTCTAATATTATTTTCTTAATATCTATAATTTCTATGTCTTTAAGTATATATAAGATTAAAACTTTAATGTAGTCTAAATGATCTATTTTCTAAAATTGATATTTTATAATTGTTTGTTTTAGCCTTAGTAGTTCTTGCATATTTTTATTAAGAGATTTTATATAAAAAAAAATTATTTTCCATGTATTTGTCTATATTTATTTTCATCTGTTTTTCTAGTAACTGTATATTTCTCATATCTTTTTCTAAAAATTCTATGTAATTTATCATGCTAAGTATTTGTAAGAGTAGTTAGGTAGGTATGGTATATAATTTACTCTAGTCATGTAATATTTACCAAATGCTTTTTCTAATATGATTTTTCTTATACCTACTACTTTTATATCTTTAAGTGCATACAAAATAAGTATTTTAAATTTATCTACCATCACATCAGATAAATAATTATTCATTTTCATAAAATTGTTTTTTTCAAAATATTCCCTTCAACCATGTTCATAACAAAATATGGTCATCTTAGATTACTATATACTAGATTATTCTTAAATAACATGTTCTTCGGTCACTATTAGCATGGTAATCTGGATATTTTCCCTTAAACAACGCCTCTACTCTGGTTACTCCCCACCACGGCTTCTTGCCTGATTGGTTTCACCTTTAGGATGGCATAGTTCTTAGGGATTTTTCTCTTTTTCCACTTTGCTAATAAACTTCTTAACATATTATTCTTCGAATAATTCTACTATAAAGTAACTAACATGAATTTATTTTATCATATCATGATTGTTGGGAATTATGAATTTATCTATTCATAATCATAAATAAATATACCTGTTCTGGTAGGTTTGATATTTCTGAGCTTTGTTCATCCATAGATTTTTCCATTGAAATATACCTGTTTTTAATAACTACGCAAAAATATTTGTTGTAGACAAGAGAGAGTTTTTTGTGCTTCAACGCATAAAGGCTTGCCCTTTGCAATGCCTTCTTCCTCTTCTATTTATAGAAAGAATACATCTTTACATTGTTTTACATCTGTCCGCTAAAAAACAAACAAAAACTATTAAAGAAAGACTAAAAAGTCTTCCATTCTACCTACCCTAAGCCTATAAGGCTAAAAATTCAAGCTTTACATTAAATTTACATTAAATGATGTTGTCATCTACTATCTTTACGTAAACCAATTTACAATAAGTCTTCCGTCTATTTTTCATATTTGTTGTATCTCCATTATTGCTCTGGTCTTATCTTTCCAGCTGGCGTCTTTATCTCTTTTTATTCTAGCTGAACTGCTGGGACATCATTATCTCCTCCATTACATTTTGAACATTTGTGATCTGGATATTTATGTCCAATAGTCTTGCAGTATCTGGTCAATAATTATTCCGAAATAAATTTTTCTCTGATAGCTCTGGCAATAGGTTCTGTTTCTGGTTTAAGCAACGTGATAATCCATTGCCTGATAGTTTCCATATCTGTTTCTCGTAACTCTTTTGAATTTGAATATATTAGTACATGATTTCTTGAATAGTAGCTCCATATGAGATTTTGTTTGCAATATGTATTTGCTAGCTCTTGTAAAATTGTAGATAGTCCGATAATCCTTTTGTTTGCATAAAATTTTGGTATCTCGATTCTAGGTATCTCTGGTTGTGAAATAATATCTTGTGGTATAATCATATCTCGTGTCATTCCTATCTTTACAACTTGTATAGGTTTTTTAACTTCATCAAATAATATCTCTACTGGTGCCGTGTAAATTTTTATAAAAAACAAGGTACCTTTGGTTATTCTTTTAAAAGTGATAAATGCTTCATATATCTCTGGTATAGTAGATATCTCAGTTCCGTCCGTGGTATATACAGTACTAAGTAGTCCATATTCGTAGTAAGTTTTAACTAAGTTTGGTTTGGTTTTAGGTAAGGCAATTAGTTTATTATATCCGGTCAATCTCTGGGTTATATAGTTTGTATCTGGTTCTTGGATATTTGTAGCTTTGGGGTTGCTATTTAAAAAGGTTTGTACATTGTAGATATTTTCTATGTATGTACGGGCTGTGTAATTGTATGTCTTTTTGTCTTGGTTTAGACTATCTCGGTATGTGGTAACTTGTGGGGGTATAAACATGGGATCTTTTGATGTATTTGGGGTATATGGTTTTTCAAATAGCTTATTTAGGTTCATATTTTTTCTAACTCCTTTGCTTGTACCTGTAGAAGTAGATAGATAAACGTTATGGGTTTTATGGAGTGTCCCAACATCTCCTTCTAGCTCTGGAATTTTACTGTCTTCCGATCGACATAGCTCTGCACACTGCTGAGTTAGCTGATTTGTAGCTATAGACTTCAGTTTATCTTCATTAGTCTTTAGCTTTTCTATCGCATTACCCATACTGTCCACTTTTATTGAAAGCGTAGTTAGGGTGTTGAGTATTTTTTCTAGAGTATCTTCTTCTATGATATCAGTCTGTGTAGCTTTGTCTTAATATGTAATCTGCAATAACATTTTTATTAGTACCAATTACTTCAATTGTAAATGTAAAATTTAATATATTCAATACTAGTCTCCGAATTTCTTTTGTTGTAACTGAATTTTGTATTTTCTTTGTTAGCCACCAGCGTACCGGTGTATTATCTGTTCGCACAATAAATTTGTTATATACAATATATGGCTCAAATGCTAACAAACATTTATATAATGAACATAATTCTTTTCTATTTATTTCCCATTTTATTTCTGTCTCGTTGAACGTACCTGAGTAGTATCTACAATGGTGTTCTATTTTTTCTGCTTCATATTTATATTTAAGTACTCCTTCGTAACTATATTCACTAGCATCTGCTTCTACTATATATATAAATTTTCTATTTTCATCTGGAAATTGTAATTTTGGTAATTCTTTACAAAGTATTTTTATTTTTGAACTTGTTTTTTATCTTCTTCATTATAGTTATATTCTATGTTCTTTTTTAGTTTTTTCTGTAGTGGTTTTAAGTTTTCTGCTAATTTTGGAATATATTCTCTTACTTGGTTTACTAAGCCTAAAAATGATTGTAATTTCTTTTTCGTATCTAATTCTTCTTTCGAATTTATTATTTTTTGTACTATATGTTGTTGCATTTTTACTCCACTTTTATCTATTTGTATTCCTAAAAATTCTATCTGATTTTTCATAATCTCAGCTTTCTTTTTACTTAAACTTATTCCCGATTTTTCTATTATATCCGTAAATTGTTCCAATAATTTTAAATGTTCTTCTTTGGTCTTTGTATATAATAGTATATCGTCTATATATACTATACAATTAGGTAGTTGTTTAAAATAACTATCCATAAAATGTTGATATCTACCTGGTGCATTTTTATATCCAAATGGTAGTACATTCCATTCATAAAATCCTTGTGGTACCGTAAATGCGGTTAATTCCTTAGATTCTTCTTCTAACTTTAGATGGTAAAATCCTAATTTGCAATCAAAATTACTAAAATAATTATATCCTTGTATTTGTCTTATTTTTAATATCTTATTTGGTATTGGGTAATTATAAGTTATTGTTTTTGCATTTAAATTTCTATAATCAATAACCATTCTACTTTTTCCTCTTTTTTGTTCACTATGTTTATTTACTATAAATGCTGGGCTATTATGTTTACTATTACTTTTTTGTATATATTATTTTTCTAATAATTCTTCTATATGCATTTTAAATTCTTTTAAATCATCAAAATTATATGTTAATGGTTTCTGGGTTATTATGCTATTTTTATCTATTAATTCAATTTTTATAGTAGTTTTATGTTTTTCCTATCCTTTTAATGGATCTTCACTATATAATTGTTCTAATTTTCTGTTAACTATTTCTATCTTATTTATTGAAAATATAGTTATTTCTGTTTTATTTATCGAAAATATGACTAGTTCTATTGTATCTTCAGTATTTTTTATATTTTCTAACTTTTGTGTAATTTTTTCATTTCCTTTTATCCAATCAGTTTTCTTTCTTATTTTATTATTAACTCTTTTTGCTCTTACTTTCTGTTTACATGGTGTTGTAAACCACCAGTCTGTTCTAGTTATTATATGTGGGTATAATTTATCTAGAAATAGCATTCCTAAAAGTATATCTTTTGATGTTAGTTCATAATTATAAATTTCTTCCATTGTTAATATTTTATCCCATACTTGTATTTTTACATTCTTAGCTTTGTAAGTAATTAAGCTTCCTTCGTTATTAAATTCTTTAACTATTATTGGTGTTTTTAATTTATCCCATTTACTTTCTGGTAAGCAATTATATCTACATAAATTAGCTTCTGCTCTTGTATCTATCATAGGCGTATAATATCTACTGTAATATCCTTCTACTACTATCTTCATTAATACATATATTTTCATTTTATGTTAATGCCTTAAGAATAATTTCTCTCTGTTATATGTTATAGTTAATTGTGTATGTTCTATATTATATGGTTTTACTTGTTCTAACCATTTTATTCCTAATATTATGTCTGTTTTTTGCATTTCTTCTTTTACTTCAAATTCTATTTTTATTTTTCTTATTCCTATTATTATTTCTTTTTATGCTATATTTTTAGTATTTATTAAACTTCTTGGTAGATCTGGGCATATATTATTGTCGGTTTTTATTTCCTCATTTTTTACTAGATATTTTGCTATATAATTTTCTTCTTGTCCTGTATTTAAGAGTATTAAATATTCTTTTTCATTTACCTTTCCTGTTATGTAATATTGGTTTGAATTATCCATTGAACTTGTTTCATAACTTATTCTTTTTGATGAGCTTGATGATTCCGGTTTATCATAAGCTGTTCTTTTTGTTGTACTTATTCTATCATTTGTTATTTCTAGATTTTCTTCTACATCTATGTCTCTATAACTATAATCATTATAATCTATTGTTTTTACAAATTGTTCGAATGGGCTATCTATTTGTATCTTGTTAATCTTATTTTTTCCTGTTATTTTATGTTTTGTCGTTAATACATATAAATTTTTGCATCTTGCTGTAAATATTTTACTTCCTGGAGTTAATTCTATTCCTGATATCTTCCAATATAATACTAGTGATTTATCTATATTGCTATCTGTTAATGCTACTGAATAATTTGCACTTATTATAAATTTAAATTTTTGGTATATTAAATTTCCTTTTATGGCAGTTATTATACTTTTTTCTATAGGTTTTATAATTCTATCATCTGCTAAATATAATTCTATTGGTGTATCTATTCCTTCTCTAAAACATGCTTTTATTAATATTTTTGTACCCCCAAGGTGTACATATTTTATTGGGTCTCTACTTTTTATATCGTTTATCTCTTTATTAATTATTCTTTTTGTTACTAGTGGTATACTGGCTTTACCTTTTGCATATCTACAGTCTATTACATGTTCTTTTTGACTTACTACAGAATATTCTTCCTTTTTTCTAGTAAATATATTTTTTATTGTTGGTATTTTAAATATTTTTTCTACACTTAAGTCTAACTCTTTTCCTTTTATTTCATCAAATACATTGTTATCAAATATTATTTTTTGATCTGTTCCTTCGTCATTTAAATATTCTTCTTTTGTTAATATTTTTATATCTTCTTCAGTCATTTAATTCGTCTAATTCACTATCTATTTCGTTGTCTGTTTCATTTTCTGAAATTTCATATATACTGTCTTCACTTTCTAATTCGTAATCTATGTAATCTATCTGCATATATTCTGTGTTTTCTATTTTTATTTCTGATATTTGTTTATTTTTTGGGTTTTTAGGTAATTTACAATCTCTAGCTAGATGTCCTATTTTTCCGCAATTATAACAAGTACATTCTTTTATAGATTTCTTTTTCCTATATGGTCTTTTATGTTTATAGTTTTTTACATAATATCTTTTTCTTGGTTTCTTATACTTATATTTTGATTTTTTGTATTTCTTATATTTCTTGTGTCTTTTTCTTTTCTTATAATATCTATCTTCGCATCCAAATTGAGGTGCTATCTTATCTTTGCAACATGTTAAATTTCTTATTAATGTTTTTTCCATTTTTATTTCTTCTCTGTATTTTTCACATAGGTTTCTATACCATTGTTGTAAAAATTTTATTCTTGCTCTTAGAGTATCTACTATTTTTGTTTCATCCCAACTTTTTATTATTTTTGAACTAAATGGTTCAGGTAATTTATTAAAATATAATTTTCTTATTTCTTTACTTTCTTCTATATTATATGCTCCTTTATAATAATATTCTTTAAATGCGCAAGTATATTCATCTATGTAACACATATTACATATTGCTAATTTTAACATTAAATTCCTATTTATATCTTTCTCTTCATTTTGTTCTTCTTCTGTTGTTGTCATGCTACTAAATTCGTCTTTTATAGCTGTTTCATATTTTTTTTAATAATTCTATAGGTGTTAATATTTTTCCTTCTGTAGATTTGTCAGTTCTTAATATTCTTTTACTATTTTCAGTTAGATTTAAAAACCATAATTTCACTGTTCCTATTAGTGTTCTTTCTATATATTCTGGTGCATCTGTTACACTTATATTATTATCTAATAATTGTTTTGTCATATATCCTATCCATAATTGTATCGTTTTTTCTGTATCTATTACACAATCTAAGTCTAAAAAGTTATAATTTTTATTAACTATTTGTTTTGGTGTCCATTTGTCATATTCATTCTTTAGATTATATCTTTTAAACTTATTCTTATAATATGTAGGTTTCCTTATTTCTGATGTACTAGGTATTATATTTTGATCTCCTTTTTTATCAAGAGTATTTATTTCTGTGTTGATATTTTCTAAGTTTTCTTCATTAATTACTTCTTGTTTTTCATTGATTTCTAAGTTTTTTGTATTTGTTAATATTTTTGTATATGTTTCACTATCTTCTGAATCATAATTATCTGTTTCTTCAACATCTATATTATTTATTTCTAATTCCTTGTTTTTTATTTCCTTATCGTCTATTTCTAATTTTTCTTTAAATTGATTTATCTCGTTTAATAATTTTTGTTCTTTATCTTTTTCTTCTTTTTCTTTCTGTCTTTTTTCATATAGATCTTTTAACATTTGTAATTCTTTTTCTAATTCAGCAATCCTACTATTTTTAGTTTCTTCTATTTTTCGTATTTCTTCTATAGTTTGTTGTTTTATTTTTTCTATTTCCTTTTTTCTATCTATTTCTTCGTTTTCTCTTTCTATTCTTACCATAGCTGTCAATTTATCTTCTAATTTTAATTCTTCTTTTTCTAACATTAAATATAAATGTTCCCCTATTTTCTTATATTTTCTTCCTAAATTAGAAAATACTATTCTTATTTTTAATCCTTCGTGATTTTCATATATTTTTTCGTCTATTATAAATTCTTCTTTGTTCATTTTATTGTAAATAGTTCATGTTGATATATATATTCTAAACTATCTATTTGTGATTCTAAATTTGATATTTCATCTTTTTGTGCATTTATTGAGTTTTTACTAACTCCGGCAAATATATTATAATTTAATCTTTTTGTTCTTATTTTTAATTCTTTACGTTTTTCAGATATAGTCTGTTTTAGTTCTTTGTATTTTTGTATTTTATTCATTCAAACAATATTTATAGTATTTTGGTGGATATCTAAATCTAATTTTATCATAATTAGGTGGTATATGTCTCATTCTTCTAGATTTTAAATGGATTATTAATTTTGCTTCAATACTAGATATTAAGGTAATTAGGTAAGCTAATCTTTGTGGGTTTTCTTTTGTTTTATTTAGACTTATATATTCTGAATAATTACTAATTAAGGATTCTTTAATTTTTCTAAAAGCTTCTCTGTTTTTAAATGGTCTTCTCATAATTAATATTGATTAATTATTGTCAAGTAAATCCAATCTAAATTCATAAACACATAAACTCAAACATATATGCTACTTCTGTATTTGTTAAATAACTGCGCTCTGATACCATTTGGAGGGGGGTGCGGATTAGGTGCGTAGATTCAACTAGATAATAAATACGAAATTGAAACAATAAATGTGTTAGAACAGATATACGAAGACATTTACCCAGAAGGATATTATTCAGATCAAGACTGTGGATGTTAGAATATACCTACCCTAAGCCTATAAGGCTAAAAATTCAAGCTTTACATTAAATTTACATTAAATGATGCTGTCATCTACTATCTTTACGTAAACCGTGATTTTACTATATCATTCTTAATTAATTATTATAAATTATTTACGTATTAGAAAATTAATAATACATAATTAAAAAAGTAAATAGATATTTATGACATGCTTGCTTCAGTTACTTTAACCATGATTTTACTATACCATTCCTAATTAATTATTATAAGTCATTTACGTATTAAAAAATTAATAATATTTAATTAAAAAATATAATAAACATTCATGACATGTCTGTTTCAATTGCTTCAACCGTGATTTTATTATATCACCCTTAATTAATTATTATAGATCATCTAAGCATTAAAAAATTGATAATATTTCATTAAAAAAAAGGTAAAATAGACACAAAATTCTAAGCTAACTTTTGATATTTAAAATTAATTTGACGACTTTTATGTAGTTCACTTAAAAAAAAATTCACAAGTACTTTTTATAGTAATTTTTTTATATCGTTCTAATTAGTTAGCCGTTGATGTCTTAAATTAACTTGACGACTTATATGGGGGTTAAAAAAAATTCACAAGTAACTTTTATAATAATTTTATTATATCACTTCTAGATAGTTATTATAAGTCATTGAAGTATTAGATAGTTAATAATTATAAGTCATTTACGCATTAGAATATTAATATTATTTAATTAAGAAAAAAGGTAAAATAGATACTTATGACATATCTGCTTCAGCTGCTTCAATCGTGATTTTACTATATCATCCCTAATTAATTATATAAGTCATTTACGTATTAGAAAATTAATAATATATAATAAAAAAAGTAAAATAAATACTTATGACATGCATGCTTCAGCTGCTTCAACAGTGATTTTACTATGTCATTCCTAATTAATTGTTATAAGTCATTACGTATTAAAAAATTCAATAGTAATTTTACTATATCATTCCTAATTAATTGTTATAAGTCATTTACGTATTAAAAAATTAATAATATTTAATTAAAAAATACAATAGACAATTATGACATAACTGTTTCAGCTACTTCAATCGTGATTTTACTATATCACGCCTAATTAATTACTATAGATCATCTAAGCATTAGTAAATTGATAATATTTCATTAAAAGGATAAAATAGACACATAATTATAAGTTAACATTTGATGTTTTAAATTAACTGGACAACTTATGTGAAGTCCACTTAAATTTTTTCCCACAAATACTTTTTATAGTAATTTTATTTTATCACTTCTAATTAGTTAACCATTGATGGTTTAAATTAACTTGACGACTTATACGGGGTTCACTTAAAAAAATTCACAAGTAACTTTTATAGTAATTTTATTATATCAATTCTAAATAGTCATTATAAGTCATTTAAGTATTAGAATATAAATAATATTTAATAACAAGGATAAAATAAATAAATAAATAAATAAATAAATAAAAAGTTAAAAATTAAAAATGATCGAATAAAGTACTTTGCAATAGTAATATCTTTGTCAAAAAAAGGTTTGAAAGTAGTACACCTATTGAGATCTAAATAATTAGATTCAAACAAAAATTAAATACATAGTTACGATGTAGATCTGAGTGATAGCAATATCAATTTTTATTAGGTACAATTAAATGAAGCATAAAACACATAGACAAGGAAATTAAATTTTAATTTCTTTAACAACCTTTTCGTTTCGGTGATCGACATGCTTGTCGACCACTGTTTGCTCCGTAATTTTACTATATCACCCTGATTATTATATGTCATTTACACATTAAAAATTGATAATAATTAATAAAATAAATAAGTAAAATAGACATTTATAACATATCTTCTTCAGATACTTCAACCCTAATTTACTACATCACCTCTAATTATAAATCATTTAAGTAGTAAAAAGTTAATAAATTTGATTAAAAAAAGTAAAATAGACATAAAATGATTAATTAACTCTTTATGTTTTAAATTAACTTGACATCTCATATGAGACTCACTTAAATTATTTTTACAAGTATTTTTTTATAGCAATTTTGCTATATCACTTCTAGTTAGTTATTATAAGTCATTTAAAACATATCTGCTTCGCTACTTCAATCGTGATATTTGCTTAACTCTCGAAATTATATCGGTGTCACTTAAAATAGAATAAAAGAAAAATATTATAAATTAAAATAATTTAAAACTTTAATTATTTAAAATTATTTAATAATAATAATAATTTATTTCACTATTTTTATAATAATTTTAAACATTGAAGCTTAGCATGTTGGGTCCGTGCTCAGCACGAGCCTATCACCACTAGTTATGTTTATAGGGCTTAAAACCTTGGCAGATTTAGTGATTCTAGATAGGAAGGAGTTTGATATCATAATGGGGATAAGTTGGTTGTCTCCTTATTATGTTATTGTTGACTGTTATGCAAAAATCGTTAGTCTGCCAATGCCCATGATGGATAAATTAGAGTGGAAGGTACTTCTCACCAACAAGCCTAGAAGTTAGTGAAGAAGGGGTGTAGGGCATTTTTGGCAGGGACTGAATTTTTTAAAGAAACTGGTAGTATTTTTTTTCGTATCAAAACATTTAAATTAATTGTAATTGAGATTATTTATTAAGTATCAGTTGTAATATTACTATTTATAATTATTTTTAATATTTTATTGACTTTAAAATATGTTAATGCTATGCAATAAAATTGACTAATTGTATGTGAATAAGTTAATATTTTTTAATGAATAAGTTTTAAGAATAAATATTCCGCACATCACTATACTAGTTATAAGTAAAACGAAAGCCTAGTAGTTCCAAAATAGAAATTGTAGTATTCCAATTGAGAATCGTAAATATTAGTTTAGAAGACTCACAATGTTTTTAAGGAAAAATTACATAAAGTAACATATTTAAGACTATAATTACAATAAATAGCAACATTTTTATAAAACTAGAGTAGCATTATTTTACTCATTAATTAGACAAGTACATATTTTACTCTTACTATTTTACATTGTCCTATTTTCACTCCACTATTTCACCTCCCCCAAATATAGTCATATCTTTTACCCTTTTTTTTTCATCTTATTTTTTTTATCATTTTTTTTATTTATTTTTTTATTTCCACTTTATTTTCTCTCTTCTATTTCTCTTCTTTTTTTTTTCCTTTTTTTTATTTTTTTTTATTTTTTGTTTTCTTTTTTTTTCTTTTTCATATTTGAAGATAATTATCTCCATGATCTTCAAAATAAAACACTATTACTATCTTTCACTCTCTTATATCTCTACCTTTTTTTTCTTGTTAGTTTTTTTTCATTTTATTTTTTTATTTTGATTTCTTTTTCTTTTTTATTTTTTTCTTTCCACTCTATTTTCTCTCTTCTATTTCTCTTTTTTTATTTTTCATTTTCTTTTCTTTTTCTATTTTTGTTTTCTTCTTTTTTTCTATTTTATTTTGTTTTATTTTTTTCTTTTATTTTTACGCTTCTATTTCTCTTTCTTTTTTTTTTCTTTTTCACTTCTCCTTTTTTTGTTTTTTTTGTTTTTATATTTTTGTCCCCCCCCCCCCTCCGCCCCTTTTTTTACTCTTCTATCTCTAACTTTTATTTTTGAAAAGACAAATATGTATATCACATACACATGTTCAAAAAACATACAAAATACATAGTCATACAGATCTGAATATGTATTTACACTACAAAACATACATATGTATTTACGAAATACATATCATATTCATATTAAACAGTAACAAACATAACTATATTATATATCTTCATATGTATTTGCAAAATACAAAGGTGACTCATATAAAATAAGAATGTACATATGGATCAGGTATGTATTCTGTAAATACATACGCAGAGCTATATGTATTTTATACGGTGTTGGATTTGTCTTTGAACTTTATATACTATGTCATTTTAGAGGGTAAGATATGTACTTATTTATTTTCTTCTACTGTTTTAAGATATGTATATGTATTTTTTTACTATTTATATGTATATAATTGTCATTTTTGTTATAGAGATTTTGTGTCCTATATGTTTATATATACATGTGAGTCAAATATGTATTTTTGTAAATACATATGAAGATATATATGTATATATTTTACCGTAAATACATATGCAGATCTGTATGTCTATTTATTTTGTATATTTTTTGAATATGTATATATGATATAGATATTTGTCTTTTAAAAATAAAAAATAGAGATAGAAGAGTAGAAAAAAAAATGAAAAAAAAATGAAGTGAAAAGGAAAAAAAGAAGAAAGAGAAATAGAAACTAGAAATAGAAGTGTAAAAACAAAAGCGAAAAAAATAAGAAGAAAGCGAAAAAAATAAGAAGAAAACCAAAAAAAATATAAGAAAAGGAAAAAAACGAAAAAAGAAAAAATAAATAAAAGAAAAAAAGGAAAAAAAAAAGAGAAGTAGAAGAGAGAAAATAAAGTGGAAAGAAAAAATAAAAAAGAAAAAGAAATTAAAATAAAAGAAAGATAAAAAAAAATGAAAAAACTAACAAGAAAAAATAGTTAGAGATATAAGAGAATAATATTTTGAAATTTTGAAGATCATGAAAATAATAATCTTCATATTTGAGTTTGATTTGAAAAAGGAATCTACTAATTTAAATAAGAGTAATTTATGGAAATTTAATTAGATGGGATAATTATTCCTTATTTAACTCAACTAATTTGAGTAAAACAAGGGTAGTAAATCTTGTTGTATATGTATTTGTATAGCAACAATTTACTTAAATACAAAATACAATTTGCTATTTTTTGTAATTATGAAACTGTTTCTATAGAAGTTACAATTAAGACTTTATAGCTGCTATTTCTGAATTTTTCCCTTTTTTTATAATGGAAGCGGGTGTGAAGTTATCACAACTTACGTCACTAGTGGAAATTCTCAGAAAATGGATAAAACCTCCTTTAACTACCGCCTAAACATCTTGGAAGATTATTTCTCTCTTTTGAATATGCTAAACCTACATATTTGAAAAAAATGTAAATAACATAAATACCAACCTTTTAGAAGTAATTATACTCCATTTCATCTTTTTTAATTAGTTTAGTCTCTCTCCCTATTAATAAACATTTCGTAAACAACATATACATAGCAACATATGTATATTCGAATCTGTTAGAGTCCTTAAAAAAAGAAGTAACGGATATCCAGCATTCATGAACGTAAATAACGCAACTAATTAAATACGTGGATTACTGCATCCCTTAAATCATGTAAGATTAACAAAATTTTAAAATTTGAAAATAAAAAATACATAAAAATGCAATTCTGAAGTAAAAACATAAATCAAATACAATTTTAGCTCTGTTTTTTGTTGTTTTATGAAGAGAGCAAATTATTTTGAATTAACGAAGATGAATATTGTTATTCTTTTGAAGTACTCGAGTAAATGGAGATCTCAAATAGAATATGTGGATTATAAAAGTGAACGGATCGATGTCACAGAATCAGTAAATTATTCGAGGTTGATTTCGTCAATTGCTAATGAATCAAACATTGTCGAAGCTCGAAAAAATATTAATGTGTGTTATGTTGTTGAAGGCAATAATTCAGCTTTTCATATCCGTAACGATAATAACGTACGATTGTGTGTCGAGTTGAAGAAAACTCAGTCGTTGTTCGTGATGTATCCGTTGTGTATTTCAACTACAGATTAATGTCAAGAAGACATAGTGTTCGATAGGGAAACAAGAGTTGTTGTTTGTCTGGAAGGTGTTGAATCTGATGCTATAGCTCTATTTGTTGCTGAGATACAAAATCACTTTGCTTTGTAAGTCCCAGAGGTTTAAATAGAAAACTTGATATGTGATAGCAAGAGTATTGATGTTAAGGTGAAATAGTTGTATAAAGATAAAAAAGACGCTCGTTTCAGTGATGTCAAAATATGTGGTGACTAATGAATTCAATGTTGGAGCTAAACGATCAGACAAAAAAGGTAAAATGGTATCTTTTTATACTGAGCAGTACGATATATCAAATCTTGAATGTTTTAAATTGAATTATTTTTTTATTACAATGTTATATATAGTTGCATGAACATATGAAGTTTATTTTGCTAAACAAAAATCTAAAAATACATTATCAGTGTGGTCTTTGAAAGAACTGTTTGTAAGTATTTTGAAGCTATGTATATTTATGCAATGGAATATATGTGAATGAACAAATTTTTTTTATAGCTTTATTACTGAAAAGTAAGTTCATACCTATATTTCACTGTTATCTTCAATGTTTTATTGATTTTTTCAATATACACAACTGGTTAATGTATGTTGTTAAAAAATTTTGAGATGTCTAGTACATATACATAAATTTTGCTTTGTATATATTTTAAATTGTTGATATGGACAGCTGAGGTAATGGATAACATCTATGTATATTTAAACATATACATAACTGGTAACATGTTTTTAGATGTGTTATTGAATCCATAATGTACATACTTTATTTTTAATGTTAATTATGTGAATTATTAGAATGTATATAGTTGTCTATGAGAAAGTTTATGCATGTCTATACTGTATTATGATGGATGTGTAACAATCAAATCGTAAAAAATTTATGAATTGATATAAATTATAATCATTTGAATGATTTTTGTTATATTTCAGCTATGTCCTCAGGTGTTACAATGAGGAATGCAAGTGGACGTTCGAAGCATCTAGTTACAAAAAAAGCAGATGTTTTTATAATTCGGAGATTTAACCCAGAACATACATGTGCTTTGAGGGATAAGGTTCTGCAGAATATTTTGGTGATAACTTCTTTTGTATGTGAATTCACGGCTCCAAAATTAGTTAACCATAAGAGAAGGCACACACCCAGGGACATCATCGAATAAATGAAAGCTATATATGGTATGGATATAGATTATATGAAGGCATGGAGTGCAAAGGAGCGTGTCATAACATTGCTTAGGGACGGACCTGCAGATGGTTATAGACAGATGTCGAGATACATTTATATGTTAAAAAATGTATATCCTAATTCACACATTGCAATGCACAAATCATGAGATAATCGGTTCATGTATCTGTTTATAGCGTTACATCCCATGATAAGGGGTTTTGAGTATTGCAGACCTGTTGTTGTTGTTGATGGTGCACATTTAAGTGGACCATATCAAGGCACTTTCGTCTCAACAAGTACTCTTGATGGTGCAGGTATGTAAACAATCAACATACTCTGTTATTTTTTTTAACATACATTGTATTTCATATTAAATAGTTATTTAAGTTTTTGAAAAAAATTCCTTAACAATTTTTTGTTTTTTTTTTTAAAAACAAACACAAAATATTATATATATTAACATATCACCAGTTATGTATATGGTAACAACATATCACCAGTTATGTATATGGTAACATATACATCTATGTATATGGTAACATATACATCTATGTATATGGTAACATATTTAAAGATTCTGTCTATTTGCCTTAAAAAAAACCTTATTGTTGTTTTACTAATATAGTTTATACGTAACTTAGGATGCATATTACCTCTTGTGTATGGGGTTGTGGATACTGAGAATGATAATTCATGGACATGATTTTTCAATTAGTTCAAAGATGCATTTGGTGAACGTGAAAATATGTGTGTTGTATTTGATAGGAACGAAAGTATTATCAAAGCTGTCAGTGTTGTATATCCAAATGTCCCACATCTTGCGTGCATTTGGAATCTCTGAAAAAATATTTTAGTTACTTTCGTAAGAGCAAAGAAAGTATTAGTGATTTGTATTATTCAATGGCTAAAGCTTATAGAAAAGATGATTTTGACTATTTGATGGCAAAGATTGAAAAAGCTGATTTGAGAGTGAAAAAATATTTACAAGAAGCTGGATATAAAAATTAAAGTAGATGTCATTCACCGGTAAACAGAGGTCGGATGATGACCTCGAATATTGCTGAGTGTATTAATGGGTGTTTGGTAGAGGCCCCAAAATTGTCAATATATGAATTCTTAGAAGAAGTTCGAATGTTATTTGGTTCTTGGAATTGTAAGAACAGTGAAATAGCTTCTTATACAAGTACCACTATGGATCGTCGATTTAAAGAAATTTTAACTCTCAATGGTATGAAAGCTTTGAGAATGACAGTATGTATAAGCTTTTACTTTTTGAATTATGCATGTATATGTAGTATTTGTTTGACTGAAAAGAAGTGTATTTAAATTTATATTTCCAGAAAAAAATATGTGGTTGAAATTTTATTTTTTATTGTTCAGATGAAGGTTTCTTCAATCTATATATATTCGATTTATGAATCTGGGAAAAGATACATTGTTGACCTACAAAGTGGCTTATGCAACTGTGCGAGGTTTCAAATAGATCAAATACCTTGTGCTCACGCTATAGTTGTCTTGAAGTCTAAACATGTAAAAGATTTTGGACAATACTGTTTAGAATACTACAAGCCAAACATATTGGTGAAGACATATGAAGTTCCAATTGTTCCAATGCCAGACAAGAAAGACTGGGATGTTCCCAGCAGTGTAGATGAAGAAAAAGTGTTGCCACCGATATACAAAAAACTTCCAGGAAGATCGAAGAAGAGGCGGAAGAAGAAATCAAGCGAAACACTTTCTTCAAGGACAAACTGTTGTGGACGATGCGGCCATGAAGGGCATAATAGGCGTTCATGTAGTTTTTTTTCAACGGATAACTAATTTATTGTTTTGCTATACTCTTGAAGAGTACTAACTGATATATTTTAGTTTTTTATTTTTTCATTGAAATAAATTTTAGTTTAATTCGATTTAAAATATCTGTGTTATTTTTTTTTTATTTGTGATGTTTATGTAGACGTTGATTTAATTTCAGTAATGCTTTGAAATCACTAGATTAACACAGTTATGTATATTATTAAATATACATAACCTGTATTTATGGCATTTAACTCAGATGTACGTATTATCTAGATTGCATATTCATTAATGTATATCATATAACATACATAGCTCCGTTGTAAAACTGTGATTTGTACATGTAAACATATAGTTGAAAAAAATAAATAAAAAACAAATGTTATTTGTTTTCTATATAACGTTGAATTAACTTATTTTTTTGCTATACTCGTGAAGAGAAATAACATAATGTTTGAAATCAATATGTAAAACAGTTAGGTATATTATCTAACATACATAACTTGTATTTATAACGTTTAACTTAGATATATGTATTATCTAGATTACATATTCATTAATGTATATCATATAACATACATAGCTCCGTTATAAAACTCTGAGTTGTAAATGTAAATATATAGTCACAAAAGAAAAAACAAATATTGTTAATTTTCCGTATACCGTTGAAATAACTTATTGTTTTACTATACTGTTGAATAGTAATAATTGATTTGGTATTATTAATTATTCAGGAATTACTTTATTGATATGTTTTACTTTATTATTTATGCGTTGAAATAAAGTTGAGAATACTAAAGTTTAAAATAACAGTTTGATTTACTGTTGTATTTTTTAGTTTTAAAAATACAACCATGTATATGAGCTAATATACATTGTATGAAAATGTAATCTATGACTAAGGTTAGTTATTATTTAAAATTACATGTGCATTTATGTATATTTTTCAACATATATTTGTAAGTTCTATAATGTATTATGTATATGAAAACATATACACACATTAAAAAATGCAGGTTATGTTTATTATTTACAATAATATGTACAATTATGTATATGTTCCAACATACATTTGTAAGTTTTATAATGTACTATGTATATGAAAACGTATATACACATAAAAGCTACATATCTATGTATATGTTGTCATATGCAACATTCATCATTGCTAACAAATACATATGATAAAGAAAAGCTTCATCATATTCATCAAAAAAAAAATATTCATTGTATTCTGCCATACAAAACAACTAAAGTACTTTAACTTTGAACATTCCTAACAAATTTCAACAGAACACAAAGAAAATCTTAACAAATATTCTTTACTAAGACTACTCAATGCTAACTATTTCACTTTCATTCGAAATTGGTATAATTTTTGTCCTTGATTTTGAAGGGTCATCATTTTCACTAACATAACCTTTCTTTGCTTTTTGAATACCATATTTTCGAAGAAGTGTCGTGTAACCCATTCGATGGTATTCTTCTTCAATACCATCAGAAGGCACGTTCATTCCTTCACTTAGGTATTCTGCATATCCAGCAATAAAGACTCCACAATTCCTGTCATGTATACAAAAAGCTTACACGTTATTACGTAATACTTACTAGAAATGAAAAGTGCAAATACGTTAACACATGTACAGTAATATTGCAAAACAAAAATACTATAAAAGTATACTTACACACTGTCACATTCTTGTTGCATAATGTCTTGAACATATTCAACCTCAAAGGGATGTTCATTCACAAATTGTGTTTTTTGACTAATCTTATCCCTATATGCTTCAAGATTAATCCAATCTCTACGAGATATTACTTCAAAAAGTTCACTCTCAGAGAGGTAAGTTGGCAGCATCACAACCAACTTGTGAATCTCATTAATTGATTTCATATTCCTTAGACTAAACAACGAATCATAGACGCGTATGCATCTATCCTTCAGAGCAATAATAGCTAACACCCAGTGAAATTTTTCATTGCAGTTGATGGGAACATACACCTCATCAACTTGATGCCATGGTAAATCAGATTACATGCAATATCCCTTGATTATGTTTGTTATTCTTCTTCATTTAGGGCCACAACAATAGATTGAGCATAATCTTGCTGTGTAGAAAGGACTGTATTTGTATCATCTGGATAATATCTAGAGTGTGTCTTCTCAATGTAGTTCTTGAAAAAATAGTTAGTTGTTGTGAACCTGTAATCTTGATCATTCCTTAATTTCAATTTCTTCTGCAAATAATAGAATATGACATCAATATGCTACAAAGGAGAAAAACAAATAAAACCCATTATGTCCTATATAATATACATGACATGTTTTTAAGAAAAACGATTTTAGACATACATCTAGATAAAGCATGAATATACATATAATATGTTGAGATATAGTCGTTAAATTAAAAATATTGGACCGTTTACAGTGGAAAACCTTAAACATATTTATATGTTTGTAATAAATTATATTAAAAAAAAACTATTACACATAACAGTTAAGGTTAATAGACATAACACCGAGAAATTTGCATCTATAAAATTATTTTTCATATACATAATCTACAGTAATACACACATGAATGAAAAAATCAATCTATTAACATACATAGTAATTAACAACCAGATACATATATTATAGAAGACATATACATATCAAGTTATTTTATACTTGAGTTAACATATATGTTAAAATATATATAGATGTTGTCCATTTGACTTACCATTTATGTATGTTAACATATGCATAAACTGAATTGTGTGACCTAAGGATTCAATAACATAGCTAACAACATATCACCAGTGATGCATATGTTAAAATATACATGAATGCTGTCAAATGCCTAAACTACTCATATAAAAAATGAACACATATACAATGCGAAACATGATGTACATAAACTAGACATGTCAATAGTAGTTTAACACAAATATACTTAGTTTACAATTGATTTAACACATACAAAATCTTAGTAGTAGTTTAACACATAAATACCTCATTGTTCCAACATACATTCGTTTGAGACATCAAGTAAAATCAATTTTTTGATCATGAATGAGCAACAACAAAATCAATTTCTTGAACTCCAAGAGAAGATGATTTTGCTTTGTAGTGATCATCATTTATTTTTCTATAAAAAATAAAATTTTGTTAATACACAAAAAAAAAGTACATTCATTGAGAAAAAAATTTCATTTTAATACCAATAAAAATTTACTTTTTAGCATGAAACTTCAATAGTCTTCCTCCACCCACTGATTATACTCTTTAATTACACCTCTTGGCATATTGTCAGATATTAGGAAATCATCAAAAGCAAATTTTTATTTCGTTTCTTCGGTTTGATCCTCAATTGCTTTAGATCCAGAAGCATATTCTGTTGTGTATGGTGACTTGAAATTTTTTTATTTAGTTCTGATTCTCTTAGCAGGGATTTTTGCAGCTTGATGAGTCGCGATAACAACATCAGGAAAATCTGAAGGAAGCTGACTATCAGAGATGTGGTGTTGATTCACGATTACTTCTGACGGGGGAACGACTTCTATAGGAAGGTTATCCACTGGTGCTGCAATACTTTTCAATATGGCATCTAACTCGCCTTGATCCGATTCAGAAAATGTACTCGAGTAATCAACCTAACATAAAATTTTAAGTATGTATTATTAGTTTTGGTTTAACGCGCTAGTAAAAACAATGCAATGAGTGACAAATAAGATGTGCAATTTGAAAAAAAATGACTTCCTGAATTTACCTGTATACTAGATGTTTCAACATTAATGCTATCAAGTTTCAGATTTTCACAGCTTCGATGAGAGATTTTTAAATGTGGAAGGTCCAATATCAACACTAACTCCTTCAATATCCTTAAAGAGATAACATAAAACATATACAAAAGTAGGTCATTCCATAGTTTTAACCGTAAGCGATAAAATAATACATTTTTTACATATTTGACCTATATCTGAAAAAAAAATGACTTTATGTATTTACCATGTGATCTTTATGAATATGCATAGTAGTAGATGTTCCAACATTGGGGTTGTCCGAATTCTGATTTACAACGAATTCGACAAGAGCATCTAGTCTGACAGTTCCAATATCCTCACTACATCCTTCCACATCCTTGCAATAATAATATAAAACATATACATAACTAAGTCAGTTCAATGTTTTAATTGTAAACGTTATAATTTGAGATGTCTAACCTCAAATTGTTCTTGTATGAGACTGCGATTTCAATCAAAATAGTGACCATCCATTGGATTATCAACAGAGTCTATGTTTATTGATTTATCAGTCTCGCCGACAATCTACGAATAAAAAATGAGAATTGCATTATTTATTAAATGTTTTTAAAATTTTTGATGTGCTGCATATGTATATTATAATAATATACATATAATATAACACATAGACATTGTAAATCAAATATAACTGTCATTACACAATATTCAATCTGCACCAAATTCTCAGCTGAAAAAAATTATAAAATTAAAGAAATAAAGAAAAATTAATATATGTAACAAAGTATGTATAATTATTATTTATGAAAAAATATCTTTTTTCCTTTTTCTTTCAAGGTTTTGAAGATATCAATATCTTCAACATCTTCTTTAGATGGTACATTTCCTATTTTTTTTTCTCCCACTTTCTGATGCTGTTGAAATTAGTATAGTATATGGTTAAGAAAAAAATTGATAACATCAATCTATGATAATAATAACGTATCTTTAAAAAAGTACCCCTTTTTATTTGTCTTTAATATTCGGCATGATATCCATCTCGTCAACTTGATCTTGTGATGATTTTTCTCCAATAGTTGAACCATCATTTTGATGATCCTTTAGATTTTGTTATAGAAGATATGTACGATTAAATTTGGAAACAATAATTTGGTCTAAACTAATTGTTAGAAATAACAATAATTTGATTCCAATTAGTATTTACTTTGAGTCCTTCCTTTTCTGCTGGAATATCTGATTCTTCACCGGCCTTATATAAAAATAAAAATGTTGATGTCAATCAAAAATTAGATTGATATTTTTATATGCGATAAAAAAATTTATGTAAAGATTTTAAATAAATGTATATCCTCTAACACACGTAGTACAGTTTAAGCAAGTTAGCTATTTTACATAATAGTGTTATGTGTATATGATGCACTATACACATGTCATTGTTGTAATATTGTGTAATACAATTATGTTAATGTAATACATAACATATCACATATTGCATTTATGTATACTATGTAACATACATAGTAGACTTATGTATATAAGTTACAATACTGTTATGAAATAAACATAGCAGTAGTATACATAGCACTCTTATGTGTATATATTGCATAGCAGTTTAATATTCATATTTAATATACATAGCAATAAAATACACAGCAAACTTATGAGTATAACTTGTGTTTATATTGTGGACTAAACATATAGCAGTTATGTATATAATATACATAACATAATTCTCAGCTACTATGTCAATATAACTATCATTTTCATGAAAAATAGTTCATATGCATAGCAGCTTGTATGTATATTATATAACATAAAGTACAAATTTATGCATATTATAAAATATGCATAAAAAATACTAAAAAATACATAATACAATTCTAATCTAAAATATCTATAAATAAATAAAAATAAATCAAAAATAAATATAAATTCATGAATTATATAACGTAAATCAAATTTAGTTTACCTTTTTATTTTTTTGTTCAACATTTGGATGAGTTCGGCGTGTTATTTATTCATTTTTTTATTTGAGTCTTCATGTTGTTTGACTATTAGATCATGAAGAAAGTTGATTTTTCTGTCAACCTGCATGTCAAATACAGTAAACATGTTACTGTTTTATAAAAATATTTTATAGTGTTCACCGTATGAATGAACTTACATAAGACTGCAAAAATAACTTTAACTCGTCCCACTTTTCATCAGAATTGTTGTAATGCCCCGCAAAATTCTCTTCCAGTCTGAGCCTTAGAGCGTATTTGGTAAAGTGAAAATCCGAGTCAAAATATTTTAGAAATATCCTCTCAAGTATGAAATACTTTGAAATCGTGTGGGAATCTATTTGAGCATGAATTAAGATCATAGAGGTCCCTTAACTCATGAACGAGTTGAAAACTTTCCTATCGTTCAAGTTTTAGTGACCGTCAAAATTTGGGTCAACTTCAATCGACCATAATTCATTGTATATTAAGAACTGGGTGGTTTTCTATATATCAAATGAAAGATCTTTGAATTAAATTTCCAACGATACCATTTTCGCCTAAATCCGATATCGGAGCAAAGAGTTATGCCCATTATACTCCAGCATGTCAAGATGAAAAATGGTGACGACGTTTCTAACGGGCTATCACGTTTATGACGACCTTTTTGACGACGTCGTCACATTCTGATGATATTTCTGACAACGTCATCAGCCCTGGGAAGAAAATCAAGAATTTGGACCCCTTTTGTGATGACCATTCGTGACGTCCTATCACGAACCTGACGGCCTGTCACGGATGGCGTCAAGTATATTTTTCAAGCAATTCAAGAGAGTTTTTGCAAGGTTATTTTGGTCATTTTCCACCCTTTTTGAGCCTCTATAAATATGAGAAGTCCTCATTCAAACCCTAATTCAATCATTTTCTTTTTCAACTCTCTCAAGAGAGTATAACTAGGGTTTCAATCAAGAACCCTAATCTTCCAAAAATCATTCATAAATCTTCAAGGTTTCTTCAAGAATCAAGTTCCTCATAGTGTGGGCTTCAAGAATTTATTTATTTCAAGTGTGGATAAATTTTCAAGCACTAAAGTTCATCCAATTTCAAAGGTTAAGGTATGTAGATGTTGATTCTCGGGTTCCTTTCATCTAAGAAGCTCAAGAACCCTTTTTAAAACTAAAAGATTTTTATGTTTATGTATGAGTTGTAAATGATTTGTATGAGTTGAAATGGATGTTTAATGTGTTTTTGAGTTTTGATTTATGTTTGCCTACCAAATTTATGAGCTTTGACCCTAGTATGTGGAATTCATGTGATGTTTGTGATAGAACCTCTTGAAGTTGTTTTTCCATGTGATGTGTTCATGACTTTTGGATGTAAAAAATAATTGAATAAGTGAAGAACGGTCCCCATAGGTTTGATAAAGAGCTTAGGTGAAGCATAAGGTTCACTATGTATGTTGAATAGGAAACCCCAAATTGTGAGCTAGTCCATGCATGCCTAGTGTTTGATAAAATGCCTTAGTGAGTGAAATGTGCCAAGATAGCATGAAATCCTCAAGTAGGTGTAAAATCGGTTGTGTCTAGTGGTTATTGAAAGACCCTAGTGAACACGTCGAGATATGATGGTTGTAAATTCCCCAATTTTGTGCTCTTTGATATATGCTAAGCTTTTAATACATGTAAAGTGGTTAGCAAGTAAATAGTGACATGTTAGTATAAAGTTTCTCCCAAATCAAGTGATATCCAAATACATGACAAAATCGATATAGGTATGAAGTACTTAATGTAAGATCTCGTTGAATGGGGTATAATCTAATAGCATGTCTTCCCTAGGCTAGTATATGATGGTGAACCGATGTTGATGATCCTTAAAGGTTTGGAGTGACCCTTTTGCGATTATGATGATGAATAAAGGTCTATGTTTCCTAAATGCTTAATGCGATGTCCTAAGGATCTTGAGAGGGAGAGTATGTTATGATGCCCAACTACTTGAAGTGATGCTTTAACGATTGTGATGATACATGAATGATTGTAATGATGAATAAATGCTTGTAAGGATGAATGAATGATTGTAGTGATGAATGGATGACCGTGATGAAGCATGAATGATTTGTGATAAAGAATGATTATGTCTTACTTTTATGTTATCGAGTCCTGGGAGTATTTATACCCGAAAATAAAGTTGTTGTATAGATCCCGTGTAAGTTTCTAGATAATTCCAATCGAGACATGATTCTCAGAACTCAGTGAACTATAGAACTCTATTTCCTCAGACAAGTGCGAAGCTTAATAAAGTTCGGTAATCTCAGTTATCTTTGTAATCTCTGTATCGCTAGTAACTTAGCCTCAGACCTGTAACCAGCTCAGTTCTAATAGTATTCAAGTGATTAAATCCTAATCTCAGAAGCGATTCGAGTAATCCATTCAAGCTCTGTATCGTTAGTCAGATACCATGATTCGATATCTTTTCCGTTAGATACGGAAATAAGTGATCTCAGTGTAACTCAGTCAGACTTTTTGAGTAATATGATCAGTGTTAGATTCAGTTCAGCCAGTGTTCAGTTGAGAATTTAGTTTTGAGTCTTTCAGTTGGGAGTAGAAACTAGCACCGAGCGAGCTCAAGGATGGGATCTCACCTACTAGTAGAGGGTGTGATTCTTAGAAACAATCCTTGTGCTCCAGAACTACATAGCCAATGTAGGTTGAGACATCACACCTATTAATTGAGGGTGGATGAGAGACATCATACCTGCTAGATGAGGGTAGATGAGGTGGCTTGACCTGCTAGATGAGGGCTCCACCGTTCTCGTTTGAGGACCTGCTAGATGAGGGTCACATAGAGTTGTCTTTACCAGTGGCGCGGTAATGACACCCTTACAACTGGGGCACAGGTTGGATCCAACATATGGTAGGTCGGGGCATGTCAATTAAGTGACTACTTCCCACAGTTTCAGTTTCAGATTCAGTCTCAGTTTCAGAATCAGTCTTTAAAAATCAGGACTATCAGATACAGTCATCTATCATTGTGAGGTACTCAGATAGTTCCATTGATTTATGGGTCATCCCATCAGATAGACTTGGTCTCACATACAGTTATTTGATATTATATTCAGAGATATGCTATCAAACAGGCTTGATCACAGTATTAGATTTCTATTGAGTATTCTTGTTGTCAGATTCAGATATAATCATATTTGTTATCATCGATAAAGCTTCTGAAATGATCTGTTAGAAAGGTTGATCTCTAATTCTGTCATTCGAAAGCAGTAAGTCCAAGAATTCAGTCATTAATGTAAGCACATCTAGATCCTCAGTTATCAGTATCAGATGAGTCAGTGATTCAGTATCTCAGTTTTAGTAGTGAGTTCAGTCTGGAGTAAAGTAGTATCTGAGTTTCAGTATCTAGAGTTACGATAATTGTGTTCATGTTCTGTGCATTCATGTATGTGTTCTCATGCTATATTTTCATGATTATTCAGTTTAGATATTGTGCATGCATGAACCCTTGCATTAGCCTACCCCATCTACATACTCGATACATTTTTGTACTGACGCATTTGCGCTATGGTGTTTTATTTGACACCATAGGTTCAGAGGCACAGGATCCAATTTTTCCTTAGCAGTTCAGTCCCAGTCAGCAGCAGTAGCAGTGAGTCTTATTCCTCCGAGGATGAATTTTAGTGTACTATTATTGCTTAAGACTTTGTTTATTTTTAGTTGACGGAGTTAGCTGGGGACATGTCCCATCAACTCTACAGTTCAGATAGTTTAGAGGCTTTTCAGATGGATGTATTAGTATTCAATTTTTTGTATTATGAGTATTCATGGATGTGTTGAACCTTATGGCTAGTTTTCGTATTTATTTTAGACATTGTGCAGTGTACAGGTACAGATATCAGAAAAGGGTTAGCTTGTGGTCCTTCGGGTCCATAAGCACCGTATGATGTCTCGGGATAGGATCTCGGGGCGTTACAAACTTGGTATCAGAGCCTAAGGTTCAAGAGTATCCTAGGGAGTCTGAAAAGCCGAATCTAGTAGAGTCTTGTACATGGGTGGGTAGCGCGCCACATTTATGTACAAGAGGCTATAGGATGTTCTTAGGAGAAGTTCCTATTCTTTCAGTGATCATTTTGTGCGAGTGAGCATGAGCTCAAGTTGGTCCTCAGTCTAATCCACTTCATTCTTTCATTTACAGAGTATGCCTCCTTGCAGAGACTTTGTCCATAGGGTTGATGATCAACCCCCTCAGCCAATAGATCCTGAAAATGAGAGTGTGTCACATGCAGAGTTTCGGACAGCTTTCCAAGAGCTAACCCAGGCGGTGACTAATGTTCATGGCAACCATCAGGCTGCAGTCCCACCTCAGTAAGATAAGAATTTTGCCGCAGCCAAGATTAGAAACTTCATGAAAAATCAATCTGCCCGAATTCTTTGGGTCAGTAGTAGGTGAGGATCCGTAGTTCTTTCTTGAGGAAGTGAAGAAGATCACCCAGATTATGCATGTGTCAGAGAAGGAGAGTGTTTAGTTAGCATCTTATAGGTTGAAAGATATTGCTCATGATTGGGTAGTGATGTGGAAGAAAAGTAGCGGGGGTGAATGCAGCTCTCGTGACTTGGCTAGAGTTTCAGAGTGCCTTTCTAGATAGGTTTTTCCCGCTAGAAATGAGAGAAGCTAAGGTAGAAGAGTTTATGAACCTAAGGCAAGGCTCCATGACAGTGAAAGAGTATTGTCTTAAGTTTAACCAATTAGCTAAGTATGCTCCCGACTTGATAGCTGACCCTAGAGAGGGTATGAGTAAGTTTTTGACTGGGGTATCAAGTGATGTGTTGAAAGAGTGTAGAGCTGCCATGCTTAATAGAGATATGGATCTTTCTAGGCTAATGATTCATGCACAATAGATTGAGGCTGATAAGATGAAAGAGAGAGGGAGAGTGAGTAAGAGAGCCAAGACAGGTAGTCGTGGTTTCTCGTAGTCAGGGTCTCAAGGTGGTAGTAGTTCTCAGTATGGTCGGAGATTTTTAGTTCCAGCTCTATCTTTATATAGTGTACTCGCACCTACATTTGGGGGTGTCAGATTTGAGGGAGAGCCAAGCTCCAAAGCCCAGAGTAGTACTAGTGGTGTTCGTACCTACCCGTTGTGTGAAGAATGTAGTAAGAATCATAAGGGTGTGTGTAGAGCCGGTAGTAATGTGTGCTTTGGATGTGGAGTGACCGGTCACAACATTCGAGACTGTCCTAAGCCAGGTCCCCAATGTCAGCATAGTCTTTCTTCAGCTCATAATAGATTGTATGCACTTCAGGCTCGCCTTGATCGGGAAAGATCCCCTGAAATTGACTCGGGTATGTTATGAGCCCTTCATCTTTATGTTATGCATTGATAGATCCTTTTTTCTCATTTTGAGCTTATATGTTAGCATGAGTCATGCATAAGTTTCAGATTATGATCGGTCAATTATGACCCAGTCTGTAGGTGCCCCGCACACCGCTCCAGTATTTTAGCAAAGTGTGTTTAGAGGGACATAGAGTCCCAAGGGGGAGATACCCCATGGTATTATGATGTTGCATGCCATTAGATTTATCTCGATGCATGTTCAGATTTTCCTTATAAAGTTAGCATCAATCACTGTTGCATTGTTAAGTCGTGCTTTCAAAAGTCAGCTTAGCTGGACATTCATGCATTAGATATGCGCATTTAGTAGAAAGAGTTCAGCTTGTCAGCGTGTGTTCAGTCGTGTATTCATAAGATCATCCCAGTTATGAGTCCATGCATCAGATATGCATGTGTATTATGAGAATTCAGCTATGAGTATCATCAGTCGAGTATTCCATGCACCATATATGCATGCCCAGTGTAAGAACTCTTTATGTCAATCGTTCTAGTTGCGTAGTCCTAATCTGAGATGTTTCCATTTCTTGAGTAATTTTTGTTGATCCGTATTCTCAGTCTATCAAACGACATTCGAGGATGAATGTTCTCAAGGGGGAGATAATGTAATGCCCCGCAAAATCCTCTTCCAGTCTGAGCCTTAGAGCATATTTGGTAAAGCGAAAATCCAAGTCAAAATATTTCAGAAATATCCTCCCAAGTATGAAATACTTTGAAATCGTGTGGGAATCTATTTGAGAATGAATTAAGATCATAGAGGTCCCCTAACTCAAGAACGAGTTGAAAACTTTCCTATTGTTCAAGTTTTAGTGACAGTCAAAATTTAGGTCAACTTCAATCGACCATAACTCATTTTCTATTAAGAACTGGGTGGTTTTCTATATTAAATGAAATATCTTTGAATTATCTTTCCAACGATACCAATTTGGCCTAAATTTGATATCGTAGAAAAGAGTTATGCCCATTTTACTCCAGCATGTCAAGCTGGAAAACGGTGACGATGTTTCTGACGGGTTATCACGTTTCTGACGACCTTTTTGACGATGTCGTCACATTCTGACGACATTTCTGACGATGTCGTCAGCCCTGGGCAGAAAATCAAGAATTTGGACCCCTGTTGTGACGACCATTCGTGACGGCCTATCACGAACCTGACGGCCTGTCACGGATGGCGTCAAGTATATTTTTCAAGCAATTCAAGAGAGTTTTTGCAAGGGTATTTTGATCATTTCCCACCCTTTTTGAGCCTCTATAAATATGAGGAACTCTCATTCAAACCCTAATTCAATCATTTTCTTTTTCAACTCTCTCAAGAGAGTATAACTAGGGTTTCAATCAAGAACCCTAATCTTCCAAAAATCATCCATAAATCTTCAAGGTTTCTTCAAGAATCAAGTTCCTCATAGTGTGGGCTTCAAGAATTTATTTATTTCAAGTGTGGATAAAGTTTCAAGCACTAAAGTTCATCCAATTTCAAAGGTTAAGGTATGTAGATGTTGATTCTTGGGTCCCTTTCATCCAAGAAGCTCAAGAACCCTTTTTAAAACTAAAAGATTTTCATGTTTATGAGTTGTAAATGATTTGTATGAGTTGAAATGGATGTTTAATGTGTTGTTGAGTTTTGATTTATGCTTGCCTACAAAATTTATGAGTTTTGACCCTAGTATATGGAATTCATGTGATGTTTGTGATAGACCCTCTTGAAGTTGTTTTAACATGTGATGTGTTCATGACTTTTGGGTGTAAAAAATGGTTGAATAAATGAAGAACGTTCCCCATAGGTTTGATAAAGATCTTAGGTGAAGCATAAGGTCCACTATAGTATGTTGAATAGGAAACCCCAAATTGTGAGCTAGTCCATGCATGCCTAGTGTTTGCTAAAATGCCTTAGTGAGTGAAATGTTCCAAGATAGCATAAAATCCCCAAGTAGGTGTAAAATCAATCGTGTCTAGTGGTTGTTGAAAGACCCTAGTGAACAAGTCGAGATATGATGATTGTAAATTCCCCAATTTTATGCTTTTTGATTTATGCTAAGATTTTAATACATGTCAAGTGGTTAGCAAGTAAATAGTGATGTGTTAGTATGAAGTTTCCCCCAAATCAAGTGATATCCAAATACATGACAAAATCGATATAGGTATGAAGTACTTGATGTAAGATCTCGTTGAATGGGGTATAATCTAATAACATGTCTTCCCTAGGCTAGTATATGATGGTGAACCAATGTTGATGATCCTTAAAGGTTTGGAGTGACCCTTTTGCGGTTGTGATGATGAATAGAGGTCTATGTTTCCTAAATGCTTAATGCGATGTCCTAAGGATCTTGAGAGGGAAAGTATGTTATGATGCCCAACTACTTGAAGTGATGCTTTAACGATTGTGATGATACATGAATGATTGTAATGATGAATGAATGCTTATAATGATGAATGAATGATTGTAGTGATGAATGGATGACTGTGATGAAGCATGAATAATTTGTGATAAAGAATGATTATGTCTTACTTTTATGTTATCGAGTCCTGGGGGTATTTATACCCAAAAATAAAGTTGTTGTCTAGAGACCGTGTCAGTTTCTCGATAATTCCAATCGAGACATGATTCTCAGAACTCAGTGACCTATAGAACTCTGTTTCCTCAAACAAGTGTGAAGCTTAATAAAGCTCGGTAATCTCAGTTATCTCTGTAATCTATGTATCGCTAGTAACCTAGCCTCAGACCTGTAATCATCTTAGTTCTAATAGTATTCAAGTGATTCAATCCTAATCTCAGAAGCGATTCGAGTAATCCATTCAAGCTCTATATTGTCAGTCAGATACCATAATTTGATATTTTTTTCGTCAGATACGGAAACAAGTAATCTCAGTGTAACTCAGTCAGACCTTTTGAGTAATATGATCAGTGTTAGATTCAGTTCATCCAGTGTTCAGTTGAGAATTTAGTTCTGAGTCTTTCAGTTGGGAGTAGAAACTAGCACCGAGCGAGCTCAAGGATAGGATCTCACCTACTAGTCTAAGGTGTGATTCTTAGAAGTAATCCTTGTACTCCAGAACTACGTAGCCAACGTAGGTTAAGACATCACACCTATTAGTTGAGGGTAGATGAGAGACATCATACCTGCTAGATGAGGGTAGATGAGGTGGCTTGACTTGCTAGATGAGGGCTCCACCGTTCTCGTTTGAGGACATGCTAGATGAGGGTCACATAGAGTTATCTTTACCAGTGGCATGGTAATGACACCCTTCCAACTGGGGCACAGGTTGGACTCCACATGTGGTAGGTTGAGGCATGTCGGTTAAGTGACTACTTTCCAGAGTTTCAGTTTCATATTCAGTCTCAGTTTCAGAATCAGTCTTCAGAAATCAGGACTGTCCGATACAGTCATCTATCATTGTGAGGAACTCTGATAGTTACATTGATTTATGGGTCATCCCATTAGATAGACTTGGTCTCACATACAGTTATTTGATATTATTTTTGGAGATATGCTATCAGAAAGGATTGATCACAGTATCATATTTCTATTGAGTATTCTTGTTTTCAGATTCAGATATAATCATATTTCTTATCATTGATAAAGCTTTCTAAATCATCTATTAGAAAGGTTGATCTCTAATCCTGTCAGTCGAAAGCAGTAATTCCAAGAATTCATTAATTAATGTAAGCACATCCAGATCCTCAGTTATCAGTATCAGATGAGTTAGTGATTCAGTATCTCAGTGTCAATAGTGAGTTCAGTCTGTAGTAAAGTAGTATCTGAGTTTTAGTATCTAGAGTTGCGATAATTGTGTTCATGTTCTGTGCATTCATGAATGTGTTCTCATGTGGCATTTTCATGATTATTCAGTTTAGATATTGTGTATGCATGAACCCTTACATTAGCCTACCCCGTCTACATACTCGATACATTTTTGTACTGACGCATTTGCGCTATGGTGTTTTATTTGACACCATAGGTTCAGAGGCACAGGATCCAGTTTTTCCTTAGCAGTTCAGTCCCAGTCAGCAGCAGTAGCAGTGAGTCTTCTTCCTCCGAGAATGAATTTCAGTGTACTATTATTGCTTAAGACTTTGTTTATTTTCAGTTGACGGAGTTAGTTGGGAACATGTCCCATCAACTCCACAGTTCAGACAGTTTAGAGGCTTTTCAGACGGATGTATTAGTATTCAATTTTCTATATTATGAGTATTCATGGATGTGTTGAACCTTATGGCTAGTTTTCGCATTTATTTTAGATATTGTGCAGTGTACAGGTACAGATATCAGAAAAGGCTTAGCTTGTGATCCTTCGGGTCCATAAGCACCGTGTGACGTCTCGGGATGGGATCTCAGGGCGTTACAATTATCCTGACGAACTGACTTGCTGGATGATGATGGAGTTGTCTTTGCGGCATGAACACACTCCGAATCAGAAGATGATGTTTTTTGGGTTGCCACAGTTCTTGTTGAAATAAAAGATGTTTTTTTCTGACAAACTTGCTCCTCGACAGTTGCGGAATTAAAACGGACTGTCCTACATTTCTTAGTAGGCTGTGATGCTGAAGCATCAATAATCAAACCCTGCCTTCTTGAAAATTTTTGTAGGTGGGACTATACTAAAATCCTCAAAACCTTGTATATCGATGTCCGATTGTGAATGTATATCGACAGCAGGTCTTTTACCAGAATGATCGACAATAGTTTCTGGTAAAAATTCAAATTCAGCGTCGTTTAATTCAAATTTCTCAATCATTTGCAAATCAAGACTTTGCACGTCATGAGTTGGTCGTATATTGTTGTATACAAACTGTTAAACAATAAATAATATCAACATTAACACTCTGTTAAAGTTAGCACATTAAAAATATAAAACAAAACTCAAAATAATATACATCATACTTATCTTGCTGAACATACCACCCATAAATTTTTCGTACTTAACTTCGATTCCAACAACCTTCCAGTTGAAAATTTGTGAAATTATATTTTCCACCCGCTCAACTATCGTACTGTCTACCTCAGAACAACATTCACTTATCCAAACATTCAGCACATGAGTCATTCCCCCCATCGAGTATAACTATTTCTCAACAAAAAAAATCCTTTCTCCATGTTGCAATAAGCTTTTCAAATGAACTCTTTCCCCATGAAAATTGTTCGCAACTACCATTCTCAATCATCACAAAATTCGATCTGCTAATGGTAGTATCGCGTACTTGTGAATACAGAAAGGTGTGAATGAAGTAAATTATTGACATATTCAAAGCATCAGAATTATTATCAAAGTTGCCCAACTTGAATCGTGTATAAAAAGAGTCATTTTGACAGAACTTTTTGATCCTGAAAAATACTTTGCCATTAATACGGACTTTGATGAATCAGAAAAGAGGTGTTCCTCGATGTTCCCTGAAAATTTAAGATCGAATATAATGGCATACTCAATAATAGAAAACTTGAGTATGGTTCCCTGCATGTAAACGTGAATTTCATCCGGGTTGTCTTACTCTATCTCAAGCATAAGTAAGCATTTGAATATTTGACCCTGATGATTACACTGCAGCATGTCTAGGAATGAATCAAAAATTATTTGTCGGAACAGATTTAGAACTTCTTCACCAAGATAATTATTTGTTTTTTCTCCAAATTTTCGATTGCAATAACTACCGAAATGCAACGGATGCGCAGGAATTTTTTTTATCCTATATTTCATACTCTATTGAGAATGAAACAACACATTATATGTTAGCATATGTTGTCAAATAAAATACTAAACTTATGTATATTGCTAACATATACATAAAAATTGAAGTGTGAGAACTATTGGTTCAAAAACACAGCAAACAACATCACAAGTGATGTATATGTTAACATATACATAGTTGATGTCCATTGCCTCAGCTGCCCCTTTAAAAAATAACTACATATACACAACAAATATGATGTATATGAACTACACATTACAGTAGTAGTATAACAACATAGTGAAGTTTATGTATATGTTATTCATATACACATGGCATGTTCAGTGCATCAAACTAACATAACAAAATATAATGGCAAACCTAACTTATGTATATGTGCTGAGTAATGTATGTGCAACACATACATACTTACTAAAATACATAAACCAATTATTCAGCTATGTATATTAAACTATATAGATCACTGTAGTTCAAACAAAAACCTCACCACAAATTTATATACGCAACATATACAAAAACGAAAAAAATTATATATACCTTAGGAAGACGTGGACATCCAGTATCATCTTTTTTAAATTTTCTTGATGATTCTTCAATTGTTTTTTTTGACTTTTCAGCAGCAGTTTTTTTAATCTCTTTCATCTTGTTGGGATCATTACGATATTTAGATCTGTTTTCATCAAAGTTAGGTTCCTCATAATAAAAAAATTTGGGAACGAACCCAACTACCGAATTTGTCTCTAACTGAGTTAATCCTAAGGTAAAAGAAGGAGAATCCTCCATTAACAAAGTACTAAGTTGTTAATTTCGTACTTCAAATGGACGATTTTGAAACAAAAAGGGACAATAATGATATAACAACAAAATTTTGTTAAAGAAGAAACCCAAAAAAAAACTTAATAAGAACATGCAACAATTTGTTCATTCAAAAATCTCCAAAATTCGATGGAGAATCCTCCATTAACAAAGTACTAAGTTGTTAATTTCGTACTTCAAATGGACGATTTTAAAAATTTTGTTAAAGAAGAGACCCAAAAAAATACTTAATAAGAACATGCAACAATTTGTTCATTCAAAAATTTCCAAAATTCGGTTAAGTAAATGATGAAGAAAAATTACTAACCTCAACACTTAAAAATCAGAATGATTAATGGAGATTAAGATAAAATTGAATGCTATCAGTTGAAGCCAAGTATGGTTGTATTCAAAATGGTAGTCGGTGCTTCATTGAAGCCGTGTTTTAAGGGAGAAAAACGCTGAAAGATATCCACCTCCTTATGTATATTTGCTTTTAGAGAGAGAAACATAAAAAATGAGATTTTTGTAATAAGTTTGAGGAGTTGAGATTTTTTGTAATTATGGAAACATAAGTTGTGTGTTTTTGTAAGTTTTAGTTGGAAAAACTCTGATCTCTTTCTACCCCATAAGATATATTTATACATCAAGAATTAGGATTAAGGAGGAGGAAAAACTAATGAACTAACGAATTAATTAATTTGCACTTCCGATCCAATAGTTAGTTTCGACAGAAACTTTGTTACGAAAATAGTGACCTTTATTAGCCAATGCACAGCCAAATATAAGAGTAAAATATTGGGATTGCCATGTATTTTTTTTTTTTCGTTTTCCATCCGGTGTTCGGTGCCTGCATTGGAGCCTCGACTAATCCGGATCGCGCGTTGCAGGACCCATTAAGGTGGCAGCGCTCCCAACAGAGTTTTCTCCATACCCAGGGTCGAACCCTCGACCTCTGGTTAAGGATGGAGCAGCCCCATCCACTGCACCACAACCCATATTGATAAATTACCATGTATTTAGGAATTAGGACTACTACATCTACATGTAATTACATGTCAAAGTCTTGTGATATGAACATGTCGCGTTGTTTGATAAATATATACATAATAAAATATTTTAGTCCTTATTACGCGTCGTATATAAGAAAGAAACATAAAATATAAATACCTTTGAGAAAGATTCAATAACAAAACATGTATTTGTCATGAGGCCAAAAAAAAGTTTTCAATATATTAAGGTAAACCTTTTTCTCACTTAATTACGAGCGAAAGTCATTTTCCTAATACCTATCTTAAGTTTGAACTTCATATCAATGGGCGGAGCCAATTTTGCTGGACAGGAATATTTGACTTCCCTTGTTAGTGAAAATCTTGATTTTGCTACTAATTGTTATTATTTACTTCAACTAAAACTTAGATATTATTAATAATTTCTACTATTAAGAAGTTTCATGAGACCACACTTCATTATTTTACTAATATTATTACTAATCTTAAAATAGAAAAACATGTTTCACAAGTGTTATATTACATCGATTGTATTCTCTCATGTAATAATACACTTCATCTTCAGTCCCATTCACGTAACCTCCATTTCCACCAATCCCCAACCCTACACACCCCTATTCCTCTACCTCATCTCTTATAATATTTATTTAAATTATATACATGTAAGAAAAATCACTTAAGTACTTAAAATAAGTAAATAAATTAAAAAAACTATTTATTAATTTTTCAAAAAAATATTTTCCTTCATAGAACACCCCATTAATCTGTATGACTTTTGTTCAATAATCTCTTCCGCACGAGCAGGAAAAAGATTATTCAGTCAATGTAAAATATAATAGTACGTGAAAATGACATCAAACAAGTTCATATGGATTATATTGTCAAAATTCATGCACCACTTATAACAAGGAATTCTTCAAACCAATTTATGTAGTACTCTAGCTATGAGAGACGAAGTCATGGGACATTTAAAGATACTTTTATTTCTACTCGCTTTCATTTATTTTATTTACACATGAATAAATAACGTACCCCAACGTGTAAGTCCATTGATTATTTAAAGCGAGGAATTGAATCTGAACTTATGTTAATTAATTCCCAAATCATGCTTCCTATAGGTAACATATGTCGATATCAAGTCCAGAAACAATATTTTTCCCTACTCCCCAGGTAATTTCTTTAATCATAAGTTATACCTCAGTCAATAATAATTTGATAGTAAAATATTAATATTGGAACATAAAAGAAAACATGGAGGTTTAACAATTTTTTTCAGGATTCAACTAGTTTAGTTTCATTTTCACCTTGTAAGTTTTTCTTTTACTGACATACACTCAAATTTTTATGATGAAATGAATTATCGATACCATATAATATTATTCCCGGCCCTTAAATGTCATGGAGGTAAAGTGGAGTTGACTCTTATTTTTATTACTCTCCCTTCACTTTTATTTGTCGTTGTTTCGCATTTTAAGATCAATTTAATTAAATTTCAAAGATAAATTAAAGCGGAATTAGATCTTCGAAAATTATACGAAAAATATTATAAGTTGTAATTCTTCTCATATTAATATGATGAAAAAAAATAGATATGAAAATTCAGGCAGTTGATTTTAAGAAGCGAAATAGTAATAAATAAAAGTAAACGACAAGCAGTTAATTATCCAATATATCTAACTAAAAATGATTTAGACCAATTTAAGTTAGGTTGACTTTTGAAAGCCATGCGTAGGAGAAAAAAACAGAACTTTTGAGGCGTGGGAACAAAGCAAACTAGAATACCCATTTTTATATTTCTTGACAAAATCAATTTTGTTATGAAATAATAAAGAAGAAGAGGAGGAGTAGAGAGAATAGAGAGTAATTCTTATTTTTCTTGAGGGATGAATTACAATGAAGTAAAACCCCTTTACTTATAGGGGAAAAGTAACCTTGGAGTTTGTAACTTTTCCATAAATAAATACACAATATATGGTAAAGTAGGTATTCACTATATATGGTAAAATAGACATTTACTATATATGATATATTTATAACACTCCCCTTTGAATGTCTAATTGATAGATAATGTGTCTCGTTAAACCTTACCAGAAAAAACCAATGGAAAAAAAATTTAGTGAAGGAAAAAGAGTACACATCTCTAACAATACGCATATAAGTTGCCTCATTAAAAACCTTACAAGGAAAACCCAGTGGGACAAAATCTCATAAGGGAAAAAAAGTACAGCGCGTATTAACTCCCCCTAATGAGAACATCCTTGGACCTTTGCAGCCCGATCTTGTGCACCGTCTTCTTGAAAGTTGTAATTGGAGGAGACTTGGTGAATAAATCAATCGCATTGTCACATGAACGAATCTGTTGCATGTAACTATCCCTATTCTTTTGGAGCTCATGCATGTAGAAAAGTTTTGATGAAGTATGATTCATTCTATCTCCTTTTATGAATCCTCCATTAAGATGTGCTATGCATGTTGCATTATCTATGTATAAAACTGTGGGTACATTGTCACATTTCAAACCACATTTTTCTCGAAAGAGATGTATCATAGACCTCAACCATACACATTCTCGGCTAGCTTCATGAATAGCTATTATCTCAACATGTTTTGATGAAGTGACTAGATAGACTGCCTTGTATATCTCTACGATATGACAGTATCCCCACATGTGAACACATTACATGTTTGAGATCGAGATTTATGTGGGTTAAATAAGTACCCAACATCAGCATGACCAATAAGATCAGGACTGCAATCTTGCTAATAAATTAACCGAAAAGGTTATTCAGGCCTTGTAGTATTTGCAAGATACATTAGTACATCAATTGTACTAAGATATGGTACTTCATAACCAATTCAATTAGATATGTTTCACATTTCAGCAAATAATCTTATTGCTTTTGAAAACTCTCCAAGAGTTTCAATGATTTTCAAATCATCAATTTATCCCTTATAAGGATAATAAACAAGTTTCCCAGAAACTTTATATGCTTCAGACATTTTGAATCCTTTAGGAATTTTCATATAGATTATTGTCAAGTGACAATATCCAACATGTCAAGTGTAACATCTTCAAGTGTGTAGACTGCAAATCAAATAAGTTTTACGCTTACCAAAATGCATCATTTCATGTCACTTGATAAATGTTTCTACATTTGCATGCTTAAATAAACGTAGAATTCAGATCCTCGAAATCTTTCACAATATTGCGTCAATATTGTATCAAAGATATTGGTGATATATCATTTCGTATTGATTCATAATGCAATATAATATTTTGAGATCTCATCTTCATTATTTTCAGGTACCTGAACCTTTCATAAAGTTTTATGAAGTATCATGTCGTAGGCTCTTCAAGAGCACATTGCCTTCTTATTATAATTATTTGTTCCTTATTCTTTTCAAAGATTATTTCATTTGGAACCGATTGGTCTACCACGTTTTTTGCATGCGTAGACCTTGTGCTTTAAGGACACAAAATAGGAGCACTTGCAGCTTAAATATGAGATTAAATTTGAGTCAGTAAATGCTTCCGGCATATAACTTGAATTATCCTTTTCACGAGGATCTGATGATAATTCCTAACATATTTTATAGTTGCTTATAATCTCCCCCTTATGTTAGAAAAACTAACATATATCCTTTATTCTTTGAGGAATCCATCTTTGTGCATTATGGTATATTCACTAATCGTATACCGCACATAAAAAATATTAGATGGAATAGTTGGTTTTCGATCTTAAACCAATTGAGAGAGAAGAAATAATCATAATTTGTTGGTCTAATGCATACAAGTGCTATTGTATGCAACATATCATATTTCATACCAATACATGAAACTTTGTTCTCATTAGTAATGATTCAGTTATTTATGAAAGACATTCAATGCTAAACCATCATCATCAAGATGAATTATCTCGATTACACAATCTGAAAATTATGATCAATTTATATTGAACAAGTAACTTTATGAATGTCAAATGTAGGTTGACCATGAATGTACATGTGATCATCTTATTGATATATCTTTTCAACATATCACATGATAGGTGAACGAGCCCTTATTCACCTTTTATTCTTTTCAGATTTTGAGGGATCCAATTCCAAAATTAGTTGGTCCAACCAACTTATCATGAGAACAAGCAACATTAAAGTTCATGAAGAATTTTCTAATTCTTCAATATATGTTCAATACTCAGTATGCACATCTTCGGGATATCGCAATCGTTCATGTCAACTTATGAACTTTTAATCTAGTAAACTCCAAGTTTACCATGATATGTGCTTTTTGTTTTAGTAAATTTCAGATTTACTACTTTAGAAGTAGATTTCAAAATAACTTTTCTCGGTTATTCTACCTCATTCGGAGGTGAGTTGTGAAACCATCATAATCAAGTTCACGTTTGTTGATAAGCTTCACTAAATATCATCACATTCTCCCAGGGAATGGATCTATGCTTATAACAATTAAAATTCTCATTTCCATGAATGAAATATAATCGTGTATTAAACCTATCAAATTGATAGCTTATAACCTCTTTTGTGATATTGCTACTTCAGGTGCTCATCATATTGCTACTTCAGGAGCAAATTGAAGCATACATATGATGGAGAGAATTTTTCTCTAGCACATCTTATAATCATAATAAGCATGTAAAAATATTATCACTTTTGATGATTATTATCATATTGTCTCTCCAAGCTTATATTCGTGCATTCAATCACTTGTCTTCTTTCAACAATGAAGCAAGTTATCAACTTTCAGATTTATGCTACCATATTCACTTCATGGAATAGAGCATATTAATGGGATATGTTTCATGACCTTTTATTAAACAACCATTATTTTACCTTAGTCATCATAATATCATCAATATGGTGTATTGAGATTCAAACTCAACATCTTATCCATATAAAGGCGCATTAGGCATAAATCGATGGGACTTGAACCCAAATATTATCATCCCTTTTGATAATATTATTCTTGAGGAATGAATTTAAAACATAAATGGTTCCAAACCAATTATTTTTCCTCAAATCCAACAATAATTATATCATTAATAGAAAAATACAAGTAACATAAGGAATTACTAACCTTGACCTTTAGATTTATAATCTCACCTTATTTGGCAAAGTTTCGTGTTGATAACGTGTTATGAAATAATAAAGAAGAAGAAGAGTAGAGAGAATAGAGAGTAATTCTTATTTCTCTTGAGGGATGAATTACAATGAAGCAAAACCCCTTTACTTATAGGGAAAAACTAACCTTGGGGTTTGTAACTTTTCCATAAATAAACATACACAATATATGGTAAAGTAGGTATTCACTATATATGATAAAGTAGACATTCACTATATATGGTATATTTATAACAAATTTACTATTATTTATTATTCTTTTGTACTATCTTACTACATTAATTAAGTCAGTTCCAACATCTCCATATATAATAGTAATAATAACACATGTGAGTCATTTTCAAAGGTTACTGTTTATTATAATCCCGTCGTCGGATTGATTTTCATATAATCAATTAATTTATGTGTAACAAAAAATTAAGTAATAATAATTATTTTATAAAGCCACTTTTTTTTTATTTCAACTCTTTTGATTAAAAAAAAGATAATTTTATGAAATAATAATTATTAATTTAGTACTGATACGAAAAATCAAACTTAATTGTATTATAGCACCTAAGCTTTCAACTACTGGAGTATAGAGTGCCAATATTTACATTGTGGATATAAAGTCAGCTGGAAAAAAAAGTCTGTTACTGATAGAAGGGTCAATATATAGTAAATGTTGGCCAATTCTCTTAGACAAATCAAGTTTCTTACATAATTTCTCAACATAGTAAATAAGTTATAATAATAACAAGAGAACTCTTTGAACAAAAATGGAAAAAAAGGTCCAAGTAGTTGAAATCTTACCATCACTATTTCCCCCATATACATAGTATTATATAAAGTCTTCCAAGTAATATTGGGTGATTCGCAAGAATGAATTTCATAAGGTGTGATTTTGAATTTTTGGTCATAAAAATTATATTATCCATCAAACGTAAATAATAAGGATAAATTAGATTTATTAATGAGGCATGAGTTAGAAATATTTCAATTTAGTAAATTTGCTTCAATTAATCGCTAGCTTTGATTCAAAAACAAAAGTTGCATATAAAGTATTTTCAAGTCATATAATTGAAATTCATGCACAATTAGCAATATATTACACTAGATTCACTGTCTATTACTTTTTGAAATGTTTTAAACACTTATTTCAGTGCATTACAATTATATCTTGTGCTCTGTGGAAAAACATAGATTATTTTTAATAATTTTACTAAATGAGATTTAAAAAAAAAATCAAAATCACTCATTATATCTTTTTCCCTGCAATTTCTAGATAGAATAATATTTATATCTTTGGATCCTTGTGTAGTATGCTTTATATTAATTATAAGATAATAAGTAAATAAGTAAAAAGAAAACCTAATGAATAAATAAAATAATAGCGGATTCAAAGTATTGCAAGAGGGTTCACAGGCTGGGAAATTCAATAGTTCTTCTTTAATCTTTGTATATATAGTAATACCCCCGGCTTTCCGACATGTAAATAGAACTTAAAATGAGCCCACAAGACCCTTAGATCGAAGATAAACCACTTTAAGATGAGTTGGGATGGTTTGGGGGCACTTTTAGATGAAATTCGAGGGCATGTGACGCGAGGGGTACCCACGCGATGGCCCCGCGCTGCGAGGCCCGCTGCGCCGTGAGGGGCCACTTCCTCAACCTCGCGGAGGGCCCATGCCGCGAAAGGTGTTGTGCGCGATGGGGATCACTCTGCAAGGCATCCCCTGCGCGATGGGGGTCACGCCACGAGGTTGCCCCTGCGCATTGGGGGTCGTGTCGCGTCCCACCCCTATCTCCCGATGGTTTTTGCAATCATTTTGAGTATTCACGAGGGGTATTTCGATTTTTATACACCTAAAATCGTCCTCTACTATTGTATTGTGTTCTCCCTAATTGAGAATAATCCTAAATCAACATCAGAACATCTTCAAGTTCTATCTAAGTCAAGGATTAAGAAAAAAGGGAGATAAAGAGCCCAAAGTTAACTTTTGATTCAATTTATCTCCATTAGAGGTACATAGAATGACCTAAAACTCTATGGAGTTTTAAATTATACTCTTTTAAATTCTTTTAGTGAATGAATTCATGGAACTCTATTTAATTATGCAAGCATGTTTCAAATTCGCACTCATGTTTCAAATTATGCATTGTTGTTAAACTTACACATATTTTTGTGATTGATGAAACAAATGGAGTGTTAAATGTTGTTTTCACTTGATTTATCGATTCTTATGCATATTATTTTGAAAAACATGACTTGTGTTGTAAATTGAACTATTACTTAAGGTATCTATTTGGGTAAAACTTAATGTGTGGGTTCTCCTAAGCTTTTACAAGAATTATGATTATGAAATGTCTTTGCCTAGGCCACCACATTGATTTGAAAGGTCTTACAAGTTGATTTTTGGTATATTTTATGGTGGCCAACGATTCAAGATATGAAAGAGATGAAAGAGATGAAACAGAACATGTAATATGGCTTATAGGACTTGCAAGTCTTGATATAATGATACCAAATCAGACGAATGCCATTTCCGACTACAGACCATATTTTAAGAAAAGTGCATGTTTTAAGTGAATAAAATATGAGCATAAAGAGAGTCAGGTGGCTAACCAAAAAGGCACAAGTTCAAATAACTCATAGCCCAAAATCGTATTTTACCGACGCGTGATTGATCCTGTGCTGAAATATGGATAATCATTTTATAATTTCTATATAATTTGATATACCAGATCAAACACTCCAATCCTTGTGGCAAACTCAAATTGGGGGCTTGACTGATAAGTTAATGTTGGACCCTGCATAGCCATAGGGTTTTTAGACCATGCCGGGTATTGCCGCCTAGCTCCAAACTAAAGGACATCATGATGTGGTTTCAAAAAGCAATTTTGAATTGAAATCTTTGTTTTTAGACTGACCCCCATATTATGATTCTTACCGTGTTTTCACTATTATGTTATTTTTAAAAGTTATTTCATTAGGTCGTTCTACATACCAATATATTTCGAGTATTAATCATCCTTGGGCGGATACATTATCTCATAATGTAGCTTTTGAGACTCAATCTCAAAGTCCAGTACAGCAGTAGACTTCCCTCAAAGTTCAGAGTTAGTGAACCTTCCTTGTTTGGAAGACATTTACTTATACGTTAGTTTCTTACAGTTTCATGGTCCGACCGGGGGACTTGTCCTGACTTAGATAGTAAAGTTATCATTAGAGGCTTTGTAAACTAGAGTGGATTTATGTTTCAGTATGAGTTGATGTGATAAGCTTGATTATGAGATTTTTCATATTACATTATATTTTCTGCTTTACATGTGAATTATGCTTATAATAGTATGCTAAAGTGTTTCTCGAATCTTCGTGGTTTGATATTCCCTTCGCGGCTAGGATCTCAGCTTAGATAATGACAAGCTTGGTATCGGAGCACGGTTCAGTTTTTCAGGGTATTTATGAAGTTGTGTCGAGTAGAGTCCCTTTTATGGATGTATAGCGCGCCACACTTATAAAGAAAAAGCTATAAGGCATTTAGAAATGTTTTCCTTTCTTCATGTACAGAGTCTAGTTACAATAAAATTCTCCTAACTCCTGATATTTTGCATTTCAGATCATGCCTCCCTGAAGATTCAATGGTCGAAACGCCTCATTCGGAACCTCCATCCCTACTGGGACAAATGCTGATGAGGTCCACTCTACTCATGGGAAGCAGAACTGATATAGAGCCTATAGTCTTAAATTTATCACTCCTTCCAGGGTTCCACCAGTCCCGACTAGCTTTTTTTGAGCTCCTTAAGTCGGTGTCAACGGTACTCAATCTCCATAAAAAGAGGTCACAAATATTGAGTTCCATCAGTCTATACATATGTTTGCTCAGCTCGTGGCATCACAGTCTCATAGGTATGGAAATATGAGTTCTGTTACTAGTTCATCTGAGGCCACCTGGGTTGGTTAGTTCATGAGGCTGAACCGACCCACTTTTACGAGTACCGAGATTGGGGAAGATCATCAAGAGTTTGTAGACGAAATGAAAAAAATATTAATAGTTATGCAAGCTAGTGATTTTAAGGGAGTATAGTTTGTTGCCTATCAGTTGAAAGAGGTAGTTTATTAATGTGTGAGCAGATGCTAACACATTTGAGGCTTTTAACTAAGAATAGTTGCAAAGTCTTAAGCAACTTTTGTCATTTTTGATTGTTTTATGTTTGATTTTGCAGTAGAAGCTGATATGATAGAGAACCAACAATAATGGAAGCAAAAAGGCTGAAATCTGAAGCAATTAAAAGACAAGTGTAGCTGACGACATTCATGATAGGTCGTCAGCCTGATGATAGTCTATCAAGGCCATCGTCAGCCTTAAACAGGGAATGAGTTCCAGCTAGTAGAATCGATGACATTTTGTGATAGGCCGTCATAATGGTGATAAGTCGTCAGGAATTCCGTCAGACTTAGGCAGGACATGAGAATTGGATCAAAAGTGTGATGATATTTCTGATAAGTTGTCACAGTCCTGATAAGCCTTCAGAAGTTGCCGTCAACCTAAGACAGGACTAGTGCAGATTTGAAGAAGACCTGACGACATTCTTGATAAGTCATCAGGATCCTGATAAGGCATCATTAATAGTCGTCGTCTATTCCGAGAAAAAGCTGTAACCTTGATTTTGTTTCCTTATTTAGGGTAAACTATTTAAAGTTTTGTTTGAGGGTTTTCTAGGGATTGTTATTATTATTATTATTCCGCACAAGGTCGACACCTTGAGTTTTTGGACAGATATTTTGATATTTTCTCTCTTTTCTTCTTGACTTAAACAACACAACTATTTTTGAGAGATTATTATCAGTATTTTGAGATTTTTCCTTTGTGATCTAATCTGTGATTCACTAGTTATTATTCATCTCTGTAAGTTTATCTTTCAAATCATAAATTCAATTATGTGTTTCGTTTGTTACATCATGAGTGGCTAAACTCCATTAACCTGAGTTATGGGATCTAGGGTTAGGTCTTGATGAGGTGCTAAGTATTCAAGATTCAAAAGGTGGTAGGATTTCTTGATAATTCTAAAGTTTTAATTAACGTCTATTGGTTGCAAAGAGTAGACACACCTGCTTTGATTTGCTTGAGAAAGAAATCAAATATAGTAGGAAGTGAATTATCAACAGGGACTCGGAAATACTTCATTTAATAATCAGCGTTGTAACAAGGTTGGTTAACCTGAAGTAAAATCTAGGTAGTAAATAGAAATTCCCTAAGTCCGAGAGGATTAGGGAATTAAACGCTTAAGTAGGTCGAGAAACATTTAAGCATAACATCGATAAAGATAGTTTGTTATCCTACCCACCGTGAGAATCTTGAACCACTTTAAGCATCTGTCATGTACTAGAAGCCCTAGTGAAAATAATTCTGGTTATTTCATAAACTCTTGATTTACAAACACTAAAAGTAAAGTGACAAACAATAACTTGTTAAACCTAACCCCCCCATTTCAGGAAACATTAAACTATCAGTGGATTAAATCACAAACAACTTGAGTTTACACCATATTCCATGTGGGATTCGACCCCAACCTAGTTGGGTTTTATATTAACAACTATCGCTTACACCCATTCAAGAGTGTAATTTGAGCGTTATCAAAAATGGCACCGTTGCCGGGGAATACGGTTGTAAGCTAAAGTTTGTGTGCTAATTGACTGTTAGTTAAGTTTCCTAGATTTAAGTTTATTTGTTGTTTTTGTTTATTTACAGTATTTTATAGTGTATGCCAAGCACAGAAGTTCCTGAGAAACATTATTACCACTAAATTCAGAATGCAACGAATAGGAAGAATGCCAGAACAACAAGAGGCTGACAGACTGGCAGCCTTAGCTAGAGCTCAGGTGAATATGCAAAATGTCGGGCAACGTGCACGACATCCAAACCCTGAGAACGAAGATTTGGGGGATGAGGAGTTATTGAACCATGGTAACCCAAGGTGTGCAGAGCAGATAGCTGCACAAGTGCCACGTAATGTTAACCGGAACCGTCCATTCCAAAGAAGACAAGAGTACCAGCCGGTCTAGTATGATCTGACTAATGATGATGATGGCATGGATGGGACAGGTGCAATGGGTGCAATTATTCCTCCACCGTTGGCACCTGGAGCCAAGTTCAACATTACGAGTACAATGATCCAACTCCTCAATCTGAAGGGGTTGTTTGGTGGCCTTTCTGGGGACGATCCGAACCTGCATCTGGGAAATTTTGTCACCATTTGCAAATCTTTTGATAACCCAGGAGTGGGCCAGAACGCTATCCGGTTGAGGTTGTTCCCATTGTCTCTGTCTGGGGAGGCAACATTGTGGCTAATGAGTTTACGCCTGATTTCATCACCCACTGGAGGCAATTGAAAGAAGTGTTCCTAGAATGTTTTTTTCCACCCTCCAGGAGGGTACAGTTAAGGGATGAAATCAATAATTTTAGACAGCTTCCTACTGAAGCTTTACATGAGACTTGGGAGAGATTCAAGAAGAAGCTAACACAGTGTCCAAACCACAATATGATGAACCTATACTTGATGGAGACTTTATACAGGGCCCTCAACTCTATAACAAAGCCGATTGTAAATAATCCTGCTGGTGATTTGTTTGTTGATCTATCTTTTCAAGATGCATCAGATATGCTAAATAGAATGACCAAACAGAGTCGGGCTTGGCATACTAGGGAGTCTATGGTAGCAAGCCCCACTATTTCTATTGGTATGTTTGTTGAAAAATCCAGGAGAGATGAGGAGTGGGATCAATACATGGCCCATCTAAAGACTCAGATGGACTTGATCACCAACCACTTATTATTAGGAAAGACTGAGAAAGTGAAAGTTGTAACGTCTCCAGACAGAGTGGATGTGGAGCCTGAAGAAGAGGCAAATTATGTTAATAATCAGGGGGGTTTCCGAGGCAATATCCAAGGGAATCAAGGTCAGAACGTTTATGACAAACCTGATTACAAAGACAGGGAGTAAGGAAATTGGAGAAGCAATAATGACAAGAGTAATTTATATGTTCCTCCTGGAAATCGGGAAGCTGCTGTAACTAGCTCTGGAAAGATGTCCATGGAGGACATGATGGAGAAATTATTGAAGGGAGTTGAGGCCACCAACTCTGGTGTAACCACCATGAAGACCGATCTGACATCCATCAGTCAGTTGGTGCACTCACACTCCACTGCCATCAAACAGTTGGAGCAGTAGATGTGCCAACTTTCTGCTACATTCAACCAGAGAAAGAGCGGAACGTTACCAAGCGATACGGTTCAGAATCCATAGAATGATGGCTCATGTATGGAAATTACCACTAGGAGTGATAAGATACAACCTGGCCCTTCTGTGGGCAAATCTGTAGATGGTGAGGTAGTTATTTATGAATTCGAAGAAAGCAATCCAGTAGAGTTTGAGAAGCTGGATAGTTCTATTAATGCTTCAAAGAATGAAAGAGAGAATGAAGAGGAAGTGGTGTTGAAAACTATCCCAAGACCACCACCTCTCTTTCCTCAACGATTAAAGAAGAAGGCTGATAATGCAAAATTCAGCAAATTTCTGGCAATGCTCAAGCAATTGACAATAAATGTGCCTTTGGTTGAGGCACTTGAGCAAATGCCAGGATACGCAAAGTTCATGAAAGACCTTGTGACCAAGAAACGGAAGGTTATCCATGAGTCGGAGAACAATTTGTGGCACTATCTCTACAAGGTCTTTAGTGCAGAAAAAAGGCAGACCCGAGAGCGTTTACCATTCCGTGTACTATTGGTTCCCTAAAATTCACCAAAGCATTATGTGATCTGGGAGCCAGTATAAACCTAATACCACTTGTTGTGTACAAGAAACTGGGTTTGGGGAATCCTACCCCAACAAATATATGGTTGGTGATGGCAGATAGGTATGTGAAGCAGCCTGTGGGCATATTACACGATGTTTTAGTAAAGGTAGCCGATTTTATTCTGCCTGCTGATTTTGTAGTCCTAGATTGCGAGGTGGACTTTGAAGTGACCATCATCTTGGTTAGACCATTCCTTGCAACCGGGAGAGTGATCGTAGACATGGAGCTGAATGAGCTGAATTTTAGGCTAAATAATAAATAAGCACGCTTCGAGATACATTCATCCATGACTCAGCAAAAAGAGATGGGTGTTTTCTCAATCGTTGATGTATTCTATGAAGATGATAAAGGGGTATCAACAGGTTGTCTTGGCAAATTCTGAGTAGTCAAGATAACCAAGTCGAGGTGCGACAGTAAATCAGGCGCTATTGGGAGGGAACCCAAAATTTTATATTCCAGTAAAGTGTTTATTTTTGTAGTTAGGATTTAGTTCCCAGAAGGTGAAAACTAATGAAATCAGCAAAAAAGGTCCTGACGACATTTATGATAAGCTGTCAAAACTGTGATAAGCTATCAGAATTATCGTCAAAGAGGCCAATTTTGAATTAAAGTTCTGTTAAGGCTGACGACATCCTTGATAGGTTGTCACACCTGTGACAAGCCGTCATAAGATATCGTCAGAAAGTAACTTAACAACCAAATCTGGGCCAATTATAAAGATCCAACCCGGGCCCAGTCGAACCTTTCCACCTTTCCGCTTCTTTTTATTTTCTTTTAAGTTATTTTCCTTCAATATTTAGAGTATTTTATTTCCTTATTCAAAAAAAATTCCAAGTAAAACAAAAATCAAGTTTCCTTGTGTGTGGATTTGCAATTAAAATCAAGAATTTCTTCCTACTTCCTCTTGTGCGTGTAATCACATTGAAGGCTCCCATCAGGTATGCTCTAAATTTGACTTTTCTTTTCAAGTGGTAAGGGATAGATTGATGACAACCCAAGTTCCCAAGAGACTTGAACCTAGTTCAACTGGAAAAGGGCCTAAAATTTAGAACTAGGGTTTGCTGTGCAAGCCTAAGGCTTAAAATTCAGCTCACAAATCAGAACTCGAGTGGATTTTGAGAAATAATGGGGCAAAAAATTGAGTTAAAATCAAAAGTAGGGTTCTGATAAGAGCTGACGACATTCATGATAATCTATCAAAACTATGATGGCTTATCAGAAATATCGTCAAAGGCTACTAAGAATGAAGCGAGTTCTATTTAGAGCTGACGACATTTGTGATAGGCTACACATTTATGACGGCTTATCAGAAATGTCATTAGAAGTTGATAAAGTTTTGTAGGTTTTGTCTAAGGCTGACGACAATTGTGATAAGCTATCACAGTTGTGACATCTTATCAAGAAATGTCGTCACACCTGGAACCTGAAGCATGAATGAGCCTTTTCAAAGGATGTGAAGCTTAAATAATTAATGTGTTTGTGTTTAGGCTCTTGAAGATTGACTAATGGTTTTTATATTGGTACAGGAACCCTATAATGGCACCCAAAGGAAAGAGCCCTATGCTTACAAAGAAGGAACAACAGAAAAGTGTACGCCGGGGACTCATTGATGAGGAGTCTAATTATGAAGAGAAAGAACCTATGCTCAGGAAGTGAAAGAAGAAGCAAAGCCCTAACCAGCCTCCACCACCCCCACCAGTTAATGTGGAGGATAGTGAGGACACTGAAACAACAACTGCTTCTGAGCAGGAGACATCTGGACATTCTGAACATGAGCAGCATGAGTCTGAACATGCTGAATCTGAAGAGGAAGAACATGAAGGGTTTGAGGAGCTTGAGTCTGAGGGAACAATATCTTAATCCCCTTTTACTGAACAACAAGATGATGAGGAGTCTCCAATTTGGGGAACACTTATCAAATGTAAGAACCCCAAAGTTCGAGACAATATTAGATGGAAAATTCCCAAGGCATAGGGCATCTTCACTGCTGGGCTCCGTAGAACTGATAGAAGAAGGACTAAAAGGTTGATTCAGGAAGAAAAGAGGATTATCACCAAAGGTCTGCGTAGGTATCCTGAAGTGGAAAATAATTTCCAAGAGTACGGCTTGGGATGCACTACAAAAGGGGGAACCTCATTTTGCCCTGCACTGGTCTGAGAGTTTTACGCGAACTACCAGGATCAGTCGGAAAACATATGTAGGTCAAGAGAAAGAGTTGTAGACCAGCCCCTGTTGGATAGAGTTCAAGTAAGGGGCGTAAGGGTTGATATCTTAATCAGAACCATCAACAGGTTCTTGCATGGCCCCAACTTCACTTCTCAGGCCACTTCACCATCAGTCTATGCTTGGATTAAGAATCGAGCAAATCAACATCCGTGGTTGGCCAACATCATAGCTGAAGGGGAACCAGCATGGGTGACCAACCCAAATGAGAGAATATATAAGTTCTCTTTGACTCAAGAGGTAAAGTTTTGGTGGGGTATAGTGCGTATCTGGCTGATGCCCACTGATGGAGACAACATTCTGGGTGACGATCGAGCTATCCTAGTAGCAAGCATGGTGCAGAAGCTCCCCCTTAATTTTGGGGAAATCATTGCTGATTAGATGAAGATTAGAATGGAAAAAACCAACACTGCTTATCCTTTCCCTTATCTTATCACAGAGTTGTGCTGAGCTGCTAACGTGCCAGATATTACAGGGGTTGATGATGACATTCCTGCCCGAAAAACCCACAATCCCATACGGTATGATGAAAATCAGCCAGGACTGAGACTTGATAGAGGTGTAGAGGTAGAAGCAGACCCTCTAGTTACAGATGCCGGTTCAACACCTAATGTGGAAGTGCAAGATTTTGAGACTGTGCAGCCAACTTTTTCAGCACAAGCAGGTTTAGTGCCTGAGAATGAACCCAATCCCTCATCTCCTACAGCATCAGTAGGATTTGCATTTCATCCGATCTATATCAAAAAAATGGCCAAACAAGCTAAATTGTGTGAGGCATAGCTACATGTTTTTGCCAAATAATTTTCCGCTGCAGTAGACAAGAGAATCAAGGCTTCCATTGAGCCTTTTGTGGCTTTGCCTAGACGGGTTGCAGATTTGGAGAACTAATTTGATGCACGGGCAAAAGAAATGTCAGGGACTGATCTTGCTAAATTTAGAGTGGCCTTGAACAAGGTAAAGACAAATGTTGGGGTGTTACACCAGCACTAATTTATGGTGCCGACAGATCCGACTACGCATGAATCTGAGGAAGAAATTATAATGCTTGACCTTACTGGAGATTTACCAAAGAAAAAAAAAGAGAGCATAAGGTCAAAGATAAAAGAGAAGATCCTGATAGCGAGAAAGAAAGAAGAGTGAAAAAGAAGGTAAAAAAGAAGGACGAAAAAGAGGAGTTGAAGAAAGAAAGAATGGAGTCCCTAGCGGACAATGAGAGATGGGAGGAGGCTTTGAAAGCTAGGGATGCAGGTGCCTCATCTAGCAAACCCCCTACCACTGTAAGGCCAGAAGCTCCCGATGGACAGAAGGCAGTAGATGATGCAGCAACAGGGAGGCAACCCATGAACCTCGAGATTGATCCATTCCACGTATACTCCAACCCTTAGTTTAGCTTTATTTTTAATTTTAAGTTGAGGGTGTAGGGTAGGATGTTGTTGTAATAATTTTTGGTATATAATTAGGAGTAATACAAGTACTTGAGGTAGTTAGCTTGTTGTGTGACTTTTGAGCACCTCTCCATTGATCTGATTTTATAACTGTGTGAATTGAATTCATCTGTGACTGTGGTGCATCTTTTTGTGGCATTAGTCTGGCGACTTGACGATTTTTGCTGAACAAATTGCATGAATCGGATAAGTAGTGATATACGATGTACTTGTGTGACATGTGTGTGTGAGGTCTTACTCAGCTCCTACTGTGTGCCAAATCTAGAACTTGCCATTTAGTCCTGCCTAGGTTGTAGCATAGGGGTTAGGAAAAGATCATAGGCCATTTTTTATTGTAACCCACTTTCAGAATAAATGACCTTCCCAATGTAAATATAATCCATTGATCCCTAATTTGAGCCTATATGCTTGTTTCTTTCTGTGAAACCTCTCACCTTCCTGTTTACCTCATAATGAACCTATTTTGGCCCTGGTCCTCCTTGGACACTGTGCACCTTGACTTAGGCAAACAACTTAAGTTGAGGGTGTCTATCATAGGGGTACGTGATGCAAAATGAGCATGAAGAGAGGTAGAAGAAGAGAAAAGAATAAAAAGTTGGGTGCGGTGAAAAAGAAATAAGAAAAGAGAAAGTTGTGTTAAAGATGATAAAAAGATAATATGATGATTGAAAAGACCGCACCCATCTTGAGCATGTGCGATTAATAAAAGAAGAGGAAGAAAAGAAGGTTGAGAAGTGAAACCCTAAAAGTTTAGTGTAGTGTCAAGGAGGCATAGTCACTCTAAAATATCCATGAATATCATACCAGCCCCTAGCCTACATTACAAGCCTAAGAAAAGACCTAAAGTGATCCTAACTGACCTACCTAAAGATTTGGGTACTGACTATAAAGGCAAGCCTATGGCATTTGATATGCAGTATTTGGAACTTCATTCTGAGAGTGAGACTTGTGATTATCCCTATGTTTATGTATGTGAATTCTGATATGAGTAAAAAAGGGATTTCTTTGTTGTGAGGGCACATTGGGTATGTTGCTAAGTCACTGACTTGTTCAGATAGTGTGATCTTGGTATGGCATGATTGTTATTGCTGAATATTTGCCGTAACTTGATGCTTGTGAGTTGCATGGTTGTTCTTCAAAACATCAACAGTGAGTTTTAAATTGACTGACCTTGGAGATGGTGAAATTATTCTGAACTAATATGAGTAGTTAGCTGCCAAATTGTACTTTGTATTCTCTTAGTTATGTTTAGGTTGCTTGAGGACAAACAATTATTTTAAGTTGAGGGTGTTGATGTGTGAGTAGATGCTAACACATTTGAGGCTTTTAACTAAGAATAGTTGCAAAGTCTTAAGCAACTTTTGTCATTTTTTATTGTTTTATGTTTGATTTTGCAGTAGAAGATGATATGATAGAGAACCAACAATAATGGAAGCAAAAAGGCTGAAATCTGAAGCAATTAAAAGACAAGTGCAGCTGACGACATTCATGATAGGTCGTCAGCCCGGTGATAGGCTATCAAGGCCATCGTCAGCCTCAAACAGGGAATGAGTTCCAGCTGGTAGAATCGATGACATTTTGTGATAGGCTGTCATAATGGTGATAAGTCATCAGGAATGCTGTCAGACTTAGGCAGGATATGAGAATTAGAGCAAAAGTGTGACAACATTTCTGATAAGTCTTCACAGTCCTGATAAGCCGTCAGAAGTTGCCATCAACCTAAGACAGGACTAGTGCAGATTTGAAGAAGACCTGACGACATTCTTGATAAGTCGTCAGGATACTGATAAGGCATCACCAATAGTCATCGTCTAGTCTGAGAAAAAGATGTAACCTTGATTTTGTTTCCTTATTTAGGCTAAACTATTTAAAGCTTTGTTTGAGGGTTTTCTAGAGATTGTTATTATTATTATTATTCCGCACAAGGTTGACACCTTGAGTTTTTGGACAGATATTTTGATATTTTCTCTCTTTTCTTCTTGACTTTAACAACACAACTGTTTTTGAGAGATTATTATCAGTATTTTGAGATTTTTCCTTTGTGATCTAATCTGCGATTCACTAGTTATTATTCATCTCTATAAGTTTATCTTTCAAATCATGAATTCAATTATGTGTTTTGTTCGTTACATCATGAGTAGTTAAACTCCATTAAACTGAGTTATGGGATCTAGGGTTAGGTCTTGATGAGGTGCTAAGTATTCAAGATTCAAAAGGTGGTAGGATTTCTTGATAATTCTAAAGTTTTAATTAACGTCTGTTGGTTGCAAATAGTAGACACACCTGCTTTGATTTGCTTGAGAAAGAAATCAAATATAGTAGGAATTGAATTATCAATAGGGACTCGAAAATACTTCGTTTAATAATCAGCGTTGTAACAAGGTTGGTTAACCTGAGGTAAAATCTGGGTAGTAAATAGAAATTCCCTAAGTCCGAGAGGATTAGGGAATTAAACGCTTAAGTAGGTCGAGATACATTTAAGCATAACATCGATAAATATAGCTTGTTATCCTACCCACCGTGAGAATCTTGAACCACTTTTAGCATCTGTCATGTACCGAAAGCCTTAGTGAACATAATTCTGGTTATTTCATAAACTCTTGATTTACAAACACCGAAAGTAAAGTGACAAACAACAACTTGTTAAACCTAAACCCCCCATTTTAGGAAACATTAAACTATCAGTGGATTAAATTGTAAACAACTTGAGTTCACACCATATTTCCTGTGGGATTCGACCCCAACCTAGTTGGATTTTATATTGACAACGATTGCTTACACCCATTCAAGAGTGTAATTTGAGCGTTATCATTTATCAGTGTTATGATGAGTGTGAGAAGTTAAGTGGTGAAAATGATGAACGTGTAATTTAAGAAGAGTTTTCTAATGCTTTTCTTGATCACTTTTTCCCTCAGCAGTTGAGGGAAGCTAAGGCTGAGAAATTTATGAATCTAAAGTAGAGTAAGATAGGTGTCAAAGTGTATTACTTGAATCAAAATTATTCATTTGTTTTATGGTTAAAAAAATGCATCGAAGTTCACTCAATTGTCTCATTGAGCCTTATATTTATTGTCCAATATGAGGTCTTGTATGAGAAAGTTCGCATTTGATCTTTCTAGTGACTTCGTGTTAGAATATAAGAGGCAATGTTGAACAGTGATATGGATATCTCTAGGTTGGTAGTGTATATGCAGCAGGTAGAGTCAGACTAAGAGGGCTAGGTCCGCAGACCAGGATGTCAGTCAGTAACAGGGTATCAAATGGGGCTAGAAATAGTCCAAGAAGAAATTTTGGGGTAATGCTCAGTCATCGGCTAGTGCACCTACATATAGGCCCTCAGGCAATCAGAGTTTTCAGCCAAATAATAGGCCAAGGATGCAAGGCCCTCAGTCTCATAGAAGTATAGGCCTACTAGGTCGCACCCTCACAGTAATACCCGTGGAAAAATTCATCCAGGGAAGTGTCGATTTGAGAATCTTGTGTGCTATTATTGTGGTCAGGCCTGTCATTTTCAAAGAGATTGTCCCTCTGCCAAGGGGACCTTTAGGGTTAGTAAGGCCCAAGCTACTTCGTTAGCCCCTCTAGCTAAGGTTATCACTTTTAGTACAGGCGGAGGTCATAACTATATGTATGTTTTATCTACTCGCCATGACTCAGAGGACTCGCCGAATGTTGTTACGGGTTTTTTATAATTTTTCTCTCGTGATGTTTATGTGCTACTTAATCATGGGTCTACTATATCTTATGTAACTCTTTATGTGGCTATGAGTTTTGGTATTGACCGCAAAAATATTCTTGAACCCTTCTCAGTTTTGACCCTGGTTGGTAAGTATTGTTTCTCAAAGAGTTTATAGAAATTGTGTGGTGTCTGTTTTTTCATTATGATACTATGGTAGACCTTGTAGAGCTTGACATTGTAGACTTTCATACAATTCTAGGGATAGATTATCTTCATTTATATTATGCCACCCTAGACTGTAGAACCAGAAAGGTTACATTCTGTTTTCCTAACGAACCCATCATAGAATGGAAGGGAAATGCCTTGGCAGCCAAGGGTAAATTCATATCTTATCTTAGGTCCTGAAAGTTGATATCCAAAGCTTGTCTGTACCATCTCGTTCGGATCAAAAATTCTAATAAGGGCTTCTTATTGGGCAGATCGGATGAATAAATATGCTTAATGGGTTGGCTTATCGGATATTGGCTTTTAAATATACTAATCCACTAGCCAACCAATAAGATATCGGTTGGTTCAGTTTGGATTAGTAATTATCGGATGGTTAACGGGCAGTGTATTGGCTCAACCATTTCATGCTCCCTTCTTTCACTTTCACAATTTCACTCACCAATATATTGATCTCCCACAAAATCATTTTTCTTACTCTACTTAAGCTTATATTTCTATAATTTTAATCACAGTGAAAAATACATAAAAGCTTAAATTTTGAGGGTACATACACATAAGCATTTATTTAACAAATATTAACCAAAATATCCTTCAAGTATACATATTTATATATTACAAGTGAAGTCTAATCTAATATGGTCCAAACTCCATACAACGAACTAGTAGATCAATAAGAAATTCAAATCGAAAGTCGTATCAAGTTGTATAACTATGATGCCTATGAGTTAGGTAATAAAACACGTAGCTCTCTTGTCATAATTGAAAGTCCAAATGGAGAGTAAAACAACTTATTTTGGTTTGATCTTTAAGGAATGACATTTTGGTTTGATCAACTTTAAGGAGCGGTAGAATATTAAATAGCACTTTAGGTTTCATAATAGGTACTTTAAAGTGTATAGCTAATGGTAAAATATTATTATAATAGTTCTTAATGGGTTAATGGTTTACCCAATAAGAAAATTAAGTAATCCATCCCCGCTCTGATAAATCGTTAACTATAAAATTTTAATTTATTTCTCAGCCGTTAATCCGATAACCTAATAGCAATAAGGCAATAAGTCAACTTTGTGGTTGGATTATCTGTTGCGGTTCGATTTTGAACAGCCTTAATTCTAATAAGAAGAGTCCTTCTTTTTCAGTCGGTCCTAGTAGTTAATGAATTTCCAGAAGTCTTTCTTGAAAATCTCTCAGGGATTCTCCCAAATAGGGAGATAGACTTTGGAATCGACTTGTTGCCTGACACTCAGCCCATTTTCATTCCACCATATTGAATGGCTCCTGCAGAACTGAAAGAATTGAAGAAACAGTTAAAAGACCTTCTTGATAAATGTTACTATTGCTTCAAGAAATAGTTTATGGCCGAGACTGAATAGCCTAGCAGGTGGTATTCAAATCCTTAGTTGTTGATAGGGGACTATAATACTATACTGGTTATAGAAGATAGAGCATTGGGTTTTCCTATACAGGATAATGAAGTAAGAGATTTTGTTCAATTCTTGGAAGACAACAACCTAACTAAATTGAAATCAGTATGTAGAAAGTATACTTGGACCAATAGGCATATTCATAGTAAGCTTGATAGAGCTATAGTGAATGCTAAATGGATGCAGATGTTTCTACATTTTAGTCCTTCATCATGGACCCTGGATATTTAGATCATTCTCCTATTGCTATCCATGTTGGGGATTCTCAACAGCATTATCAGACATTTTTAAAATTCCTTCATGTTTTAGCTGATCATGCCAGGTTAACAGGTGTAGTGCAACAGACCTAGAGTAAACGGGTTGTAGGAAAATCTTTGAGGAAGGTATGGAAAAAGTTGAAAGTATGAAAAATGGGATGAAGAGTATGCACTCTAAGGAGTACAATAGTATTTCTACTAAGCTACAAACTATCAGGTCAGAGTTGGAGGTTTTGCAAGAAGATACAAGAAATATTAATGGTGCTTCTGGTCTGTTTGAGTCTAAAAAATAGCTTAAGATGCAGTTAGAGAATTGGAACTTAATTGTGGAATGTATCCTTCAACGAAAATCTAGAATGACCTGTCTAAGGGTAGGGGATACAAATAATAAGTAACTTTTTGCAAGTGTGAAAGGGAGGCAAGCCAAAAATCATATCAAGAATTTAATGTCTTTATCAGGAGTCATGCTAAGTAACTTAGAAGAGGTAAATCAAGAGATATTGAGTTTTTATGCTTCACTGTTAAGTACAACAGCTCATGCCCTACCTGCTTGTCACGACCCAAACCAGGGCCTGGCCGTGACGGGTATCTCAAGTTCCACGTGGATCAGAGATCACCCCTTGTAACTAACCAAACCAAACACACCACACTGCAAGGTCGGCTCAATTTCAATCATATAACAAGATACGCACAATAATCTATGAAAATTTAAATGTATTTCCATAACCAACCACCGATGATCGGCCAACCGACCGATCGATACCGCATAATCGCCACAGTAGTCCAAACAAAGCATTCAAAACTATGACCCAAAACTAAATATCAATAAAGTTTCGGGACATGCCCCCGACAATAACGGAAAACCAAATCCAAAGGAAAAGTCAAAATGTAAGGAAAACCATAATCATGAAATAGGGTCTTCAGAAGTATCAAAGTTCACCACTTCAATCTAACTCGCTAGCTGATCCCGAATCCAAGTCACTGTGTAGGAGGGGTAGAAGTATGACCATTTTCTGCATTGCGTGGGGATACAACGTTCGAAGACAGTTAGTAGGGTGAAACGCTAGCATAAAACTCGGGAATAAGGATACCATAATGATATGATCAACAATTTAAAACCATTCAAAACCAAGCACATAATTATATGCATATATATATATATATATCACATGTCGGGATAGGGAACAAGGCTTGACATATTTTTTAAAAACCTTAGACTGGATTGTGTGGCTCAACAGTTATATAATAGCACCCACGAGCTATATAGGCCCCAACTCTCACCCCCAGTTGGTCTATAGTGCATATAGGCACACAAACCGGAAAATAATCTCATATATATGCACATAGGGGACTCAAACCCTCAAACATATACCAAGGTGATTTAAGCACCCAATCATATAATGATTTACGGGGGACTCAAACCTCCTTAATCATGAAATAATATTAAGCGGGATTTGAACCTCTCTAGTCACTCGGAGCTCCACTTTCACGACTCAGCTACACAACCCTTATTATATCCCAATTAAACAAGTATCACACATTCCCATTTAATTAACCACATTCCACATTAAGGCATATAATGATGGTATCATTATACCAACGACACTTGTAAGGTAACAATAATATGCCAAAACAATTCCTATTAAATTAGGGGGAACAACTCTCTTTGTTCATTAATACACATTAGGGAACACCGACTCCCTTTGTTCATTAAATCATACCATTGTATTTGAAATACCTTTTTATATCATGCAATAGTTCATGACTAGTTCAATTTTTTAAAATTCCCACAGTTGTCATAATTAAAACCAATTTCACATTATGGGGTTGGGGTTATAACCACTTCAAATGCCACAAGTTTGGAAAAATCACAATTTTCTAGTTTATTCACCATACCCATGCACCCACATGTTCAAAAACATATTTAAAATATGGAAATCATACATAAACCAAGAGAAACATTGTTAATTTCATAAACGTTCAAAAACCCCAACCCTTATTTTACAACCATCACAAATCTCATGAACAATACTTTATATCACATGCTTTTACAAAATTAACAATGAGGGAAGAGTAACATGCCTGTAATAGTAACATGTATGGGGAGAAATCACCCTTGAAATCCTTAATTGATCAACCTTTTGAAAACCCTAAGTGTTCTTAACCTTGAGGATTTTGGAGTATTTGAGGAGTTACTTAGATATTTCTGAGAGATAATGACACCCTTAAAGAGGTTATAAGTCGTGGGGTTCAATTTGGTTAAGAGGGGATATATCTAGAATGCCCTCAACATAAAAGCTGAAATGGGTCGCCTTTGATTACGAGTCAACCCCTTGACTCATAACCATTCCTTACGACTCGTCACCACGAGTCGTAACCAAGGCAGTACCACCAAGGCACCATACATTGTTATCCTTATGACTCAATGGCACCAATCGTAATGGGACCCTACGACTCGTAGGGTTCAATCTTAGTCAACATAAAACCCAATTTAGGACTTACACTAGACACCCTACGATTAAACCAAATGATTCATAATATCTCATTACGACTCTTAGTGAGCTACTCGTACTCAGAGCAGAATCAAGCCACAAACTTACTAGTTTGGTTATGACTCATTCCAATAACTCGTCAAGACACCCTACGACTCGTGGGGTACAATCGTAACCAGGGCAGTGAGCTCAAAGCTCAGGAAATTTTTAAGGGCCAAAATCTGGGGTGTTTCGATTCTCCCCCACTTTGATCATTCGTCCTCGAATGATGGGATGAGGAAATTGATATCATAATTTGACTCTATATTCCCCTACTCTTATCTTTAACAAACTCAGAAAATAAAGATATCAAGGAAATCACTCTTTCCTTTAACAAAGTCAGAAAATAAAGATGTTAAGAATAATACATACCTTACGCATGATTATCTGAAGCGAAAAACAAGAACGAATACTTGGACTTCATGTTCTCTTTGGTTTCTCAAGTAGCCCCTTCAACCTTATGGTTCCTCCATAGAACCTTTACCAAAGCTACGTCCTTCGTACGCAATCGACGAATTTGCCGATCCAAAATTTCAATTGGGACTTCTTCATATGATAAGGAATCTGAAATACCCACCTCCTCAAAAGGAATAACCATCGAAGGATTACCCACGCACTTTCTCAGCATCAAAACATGAACACCGGATGAATAAAGCTCAAACTAGAAGGCAACTCCAACTCATACGAAATATTACCATCCTTCTTTAAGACCGAGTACGTGCCGACATATCGGGGTTTGATCTTTTCCTTTTTCCCAAACCACATTACTTCCTTCATGGGAGATACCTTCAAGAACACACAATCGCCAACCTCAAACTCTAATTCCCTATGTCTCACATCTGTATAGGACTTATGGCGGCATATACAAATGTGAATGGAATCCGGGCCAAACATCTTCTCTTCACCAACCTCAAAACACCCAATAGGAGACCTACACCTCCTACCATACAATGCCTCAAATGAAGCCATCCCAATACTAGAGTGGTAGCTATTATTATACGCAAACTCTATAAAAGGCAAATGATCAACCCAACTACCACCGTAGTCAATCACACAAGCTTCAAGCATATCTTTCAATGTCTGAATGATCCTTTCTGCTTGCCCATCCGATTGTGGGTGGAAAGCAGTACTAAGGCTTATTTTAGTTCCTAAACCTCTCTAAAACGAATGTCAAAAGTGAGATGAGAACTAAGTACCGCGATATTACATTATAGAAGCAACTTTACAATCTCTTAGAGTAACAACTTCACATAATTCTCTGTCGAATAACTAATCCTCACTGGCAAAAAGTGAGCATACTTAGTCATCCTATCCACGATGATCCAAATAAAATCAGACTGACTCTTAAATCGATGAAGATCAATAATAAAATCCATATTAATTATCTCTCATTTCCACACCGGCAGTTCAATCTCTTGATCAACCCATCGGGCCTCAAATACCTAACATTCACTTGTTGACACACTATGCATTTAGCCATAAAACTTGCTACGTCTCGCTTTATATTGTTCCAACAATAAATCTTCTTAAGATCATGATACATTTTCATCAAACCAGGATGAATGACATAACACGACTCAAGATCCTCAACCAAGATCTTCTCTCTCTCATCCCATCTACATTAGGAATATACAATCTGCCTTGGTACCTCAAGATACCATCACCACCGATCTCAAAAGCTATAACCTTTTGCTAACCCACATCTCTCTTAATTTTTATTAAGACAGGATCCAGTATTTGTTTCTCCTTTATTTCAGCAACAAGGGATGACTTCGCCACCTCTTGTACAAACACACTACCATTCTCAGAGTCTAAGAGACGAATGCCAAGGTTAGCCAAATGGTGAATATATTTCACCAAATCATGCTTATCCTCATCCACATGAGCTAAACTCCTTATGGATAACCTACTAAGAGCATCAATAACTGCATTAGTTTTACCTGGGTGATAGTGGAGACTCATGTCGTGGTCTTTCAACAACTCAAGCCACCTACTCTTTCTAAGATTCAACTCCTTCTGGGTGAACACATATTGCACTCTTAAGATCAGAAAAGATATCTACATGGACTCCATACAAATAGTGACCCCAAATCTTCAATGTGAACACCACATCCAACAACTCTAAGTTATGGGTCGGATAATTCTTCTTATGAACTTTCAACTGCCTAGAAGCATAGGCCACCACCCTACCATGTTGTATCAATACACAGCCAAGTCCCACACGGGTTGCATTATAATAGAAAAAAAAACCATCAGTACCTTCAGGCAGAGTCAAAATCAGAGTTGAAGTCAATTTATCTTTCATCTTCTCAAAACTACCCTCACAAGCGTTAACCACAAGAACTTTACCTTTTTCTGGGTCAACTTAGTCAATGGGGAAACTATAGTTGAGAAATTCCCCACAAATCTCCTATAGTAACCGGCTAAATCCAAGAAGCTACGAATATCGATTGGAGTTGTGGGCCTAGGCCACTTCTTAATCACTGCAACTTTCTGCAGATCCACCATGATCTCTTTACTTGAAATGACATGACCCAAAAAAGTAAAAGCCTTCAACCAGAATTCATACTTCGAAAACTTAGCATAAAAATGTTGATCTTTCAAGGTTTGAAACACGATATGGAGGTGATCGGCATGATCCGCCTCACTCTTTGAATACAACAGAATATCTTCTATAAACACGATAACGAATAAATCTAGAAACTGACGAAAGACCCTATTCATCAAGTCCATAAATATCGTCAGGGCATTAGTCAAACCAAAATACATGACTAAGAATTCATAGTGACCATACCAGGTTTGGAAAGAAGTCTTAGGGATATCCACATCCCTAATCTTTAGCTAATGATAACCCGACCTGAGATCAATCTTAGAGAAATATCTAGCACCCTGAAGTTGGTCAAACAAATCCTCAATCCAGGGAAGAGGATACTTATTCTTCACCGTAACCTTATTCAACTGATATTAATCGATGCACATTTGAAGGAAACCATCCTTCTTACATACGAACAAATAGGAGCACCCCATAATGACATACTAGGATGGATAAAACCTTTGTCGGAGAGGTCTTTCAACTGCTCTTTAAGCTCTTCTAACTCAGTTGGAGCCTTTCTATAGGAAGGGATAGAGATAGGACGAGTGTTTGGAACAAGGTCAACCCTAAAATTAATCTCTCTATCAGGAGAAACACCAGGAAGATCATTAGAAAAACCTTAGGAAATTCATTAACCACGAAGAAGGACCCTCCGAGTTAGAATCCTTAACTTGAACCAAATAATAAAGATATCCCTTGGAAATCAACTTTTGGTCTCTAAGATATGATATGAACCTTCCCTTAGGCACTAGAAAACCCCCTTCCCACTCAATGACCGACTCATTAAGAAATTTAAACATGGCCCTATGGGTTCAAAAATCTAAGGAGGTATGCACGATTGCAACCAGTCCATCCCCAATATGACATCAAAATCAATTATATTTAACTTTATCAGATCTACCAGGGTTTCTCTATCACCAATCAGATACCACACAACCCCTATAAACTCTTTTAGCAACCACAAAGTCACCCACCAGGGTAGAAATAGAAAAGGGATCAGAGATACACTCGGGATCAAAACCAAATTTCACAGCCATAAATAGGATCACGTAAGAAAGAGCAGACCCTGGATCAAGAAAGCAATACAGATCATGAGAAAAGAGTCATAACATACCAGTGACGACATCAGGGGATGCCTCTGAGTCTTGGCGGGTAGCAAGGGCATACAAACAATTTCGACCCATGTGGTACTAGAAGAAGAAGCAGTAACCTTTGATGTAGGAGTTGATGAAGTGGCAACAAGAATCTTATTTTCCCCCATAGAAACATTAGAAAGATAATCCCTCTGCAAGTGACCAATCTGACTATATTTAAAATACTTGTTTCTCTCTTCTTCACAAAACTAATGGTACACCTGTCCGCAAAATCTACAAAGAGGATATGATGGAGTGGACTGAGCTCCACCAGCCTGAAATTAGGCACCATGTTCCCTAAACCCACTATTATACTAAGAATGATGATTACCCGATGATTTCGGATAAGGAGAACTAGACGTAGAGTAGGAACCAGAACTCATCTACTTCTTCTTAGACCACTTCCCACCATATCTACTACTCTGTTATTGACCTCCACCATGATCATAAAATCTAAAATTCTTATGTTATCTTTCCTCTATCTTTGCCTGTTTCTTCTTCTCTTTCTCAACCTGTTGCATATACACAATCAATCTGGAGATGTCCATATCCTTGTTCAATAAGGAAGCCTTACTCTCTAGAATCTGGAGATGTCCATATCCTTGTTCTATCCCTCATGCTAGACACTAACTCGGGATCATATCGGGAAAACTGATGGAATTTCAAGGAATACTCCTTGATCGTCTTGCTTTAAATTAACACTCTTCTATTTTTTCCTCTCTCAACTTTTGAGGAAAGAATAGGTCCAAAAAAGCACTAGAGAAATTATCCCACAGTGTAGATTCGACATTATCTCCCCTAGACTATTTCTATTTCTCATACCATTGGTATGTTACATCCTACAAATGATAGGTTGTGAATTCTACACCTTCCACATTAGTAGAATGCATAACCCAAAATATCTTCTCCATCTCATCGATAAAACCTTAAGGATCCTCTTCAATCTTACCACTAGTGAACACAGGAGGACTCAACCTTATAAACTGGCCAACTCTTGTGGCCTCATAGATGGAGTAATAAAAGGTACATGCTCAGACTAATAATCCACCAACTGAGCTAACATATGAATGGACTGATTAAATTCTGCATTTGACACGTCAACCTGAGGGGATCAAGGAGGACTAGAGGGGATCAGTGGAACTCCAGGAGGGAAATCAAGAGCTGGACCCCAAGACCGGGTCTATACCCCATAAGTAGGGCGTATTCAATCGGCATTATCCTTAATGGGAAACACGAGATTCCATGAGCTTTAGATTATCTGGGAAGCATGATCTAAAAAGAGAACAAATAAAAATTAGAGAGACTCAGGACCTTAGACTCTATAGCTTGAAATAGAACAATAAGAAAAAGAAACATTCCTAAATATATCGTAGATTCTCCCTTATAAGTATGGTGCGCTACACACTCATAAAAGAGACTCTACTCGACATAACTTTGTTGGACACCCAATGACACCAAACCTAGGCTCTGGTACCACCTTTGTCATGACCCAAACCTGGGCCTGACCGTGACGGGTATCTCAAGTCACATATGGACCAGAGATCACCCCCTGTACCTAACCAAACCAAACATACCACACCTCAAGGTCGGTTGAATTTTGAGCATATAATAAGATAACTGCAATAATCTAAGAAAGTTTAAATGCATGTCCATAACCAACCACTAATGACCGGCCGACCGATCGATACTGCCCAATAGCTACAATATTCCAAAATAAGCCTTCTAAACTATGACTCAAAACTAAATATCAATAAAGTGTCGGGATATGCCCCCGACAATAGCCAAAAAACAAATCCAAAGGAATAGTAAAAATGTAAGAAAAATCATAATCATGAAATGGGGTCTTCTGAAGTAAGGAATCTCACCACTTCAATCTGATTCGCTAGATAATTCAGAATCCAAGTCACTAAGTAGGAACAGTAGAAGTATGATGTAATACCCCATACTTTTTCCTAGCTTGAAATCATCTCAAGAATGTTAGAAACTTACTTTGAAAGATGAATCCACTTTTGCACATATGGTATTTTCCATATTTTCCCTATTTTTCATGTGGAAAATTCAATAAGCTTTCCATCGATATACAATTCACCTAAATCCGATAATCAGATAAGAAGTTATGACTATTTCAAGTTTTCATCGTAAAACAGCGCCATATTGGTCAGTGGCGCGCCGCGCCACAAGCTAAAATGGCAATTGTCCTTTTCCAATGTCTCAGCGTAATTTCCTCCGCATCACGCCAAAGTTCCAGGTCGCAAAAGAAGGGGAAATGCGATGGCTCCGTGTCGCGCCATCCTTCAATTTCCCAATTGTCAAAATCCAGTGACACGACGTGATAGCGCCGCGTCGCGCCAAGGGTCCAATTTGGGAAATTTTTCACTGAGATTAAATGACGCATCCAGGGTTAAAAGGGTCAACTTCCCACCCCTATCTAAGCCCTTTAACACGTGATTCAACCACTTTTCACCCAAAATATGCTAGTTTCTCTCAAGTTTCTCTCAAGAACAAGCTAGGGTTTTCATAGAAGATCCAATTTCAAGAAAGTTTCACCGTCAATCTTTACGAAATCACGAACTAAGGTATGTGTTGTGTTCATTCATGGATTCCTTCCATCCATGAAGATCAAGAACCTTGTTTTATCTATAAATCATGGTATTTATGTTGTGGGTTATTTGTAATCATGTTGTTGACGTTGATTGATTTCAAAGTTGGAATCTTTGTGTGTTTATCATGATATTATGTTACCATGCAAGATAAAATCCATGAATATAGTTGCTTATGATGTGTAATTTGATGAATTCACTTATGCCCTAAGTTGTACATGCAAGGTGGTTGATAAAATGCTTGAAAAGGTAGAAATCATGCTTTATAGATCAAGACATAAGCTAAATGTGACATGCTTGTCATCCTCCTATGTTTAAATGGTTTTCATGGTATCATTTTGAAATGTGTATGTTGTCGGAATGGCCATGATATTAGAATATGAGATTATGATATGATTATCAGCATTCTCGTCCATGTTAGATAGTAGGATAACTCTATGCTTCGTGAAATCCACAACTTATTAAATTATGTATTGTTAATGTAGGTCTTGTACTTGATAAAGTCATGCTTCGTCAGTTTCCTTCTATCGAGTCCTGGGGGTACTTGTACCTAAAACATTAGTTGTGTGCCTAAAGCCATGTCATGTTTTCACGATACTCTCAGTCAAGCTATGATCCTTAGACTTCAGACAGTCTTATGACTCAGGAAATCTCCATGATCTCATGAACTCAGTCAGTTTTCAGATATCAATAGTATTCCGTCAGTCAACAGAATTCAGTAACTCAGTCCATGTTCATTTCAATAAATCATGTTCAGTGTCTATTCAGATGGGAGTAGAAATTAGCACAGAGCGAACCCAAGGATGGGAACTCACCTGTTATATGAGGGTGTGATTCTTAGAAGCAATCCTTGTATTCCAGAACTATGTAGCCAGCATAGGTTGAGACATCATAGCCTGCTATATGAGGGTAGATGAGGTGGCTTAGCCTGCTATATGAGAGTTCCCACCACTTTCACTAGAGTTACCTGTTATATTAGGGTCACTCACATATTGTCCTTACCAGTGGCGCGGTATTGACACCCTTCCAATCAGGGCATAGATTGGACCCCAATTCAACTGTGATGCATCATTTGGGGCATGTCGGTTGGATGACTACCTCCCACAGTCTCAGTAAAAGAACTCAGATAGTTCTTCAGAATTCAGGACTGTCAGATACAGTACGGAACTCAGCTAGTTCCATCAGATTCAGGACTTTCAGATACAGTCACTCATGTTATCAGTTATCAGAATTCATTCATTAGTCATGTTAGTCATCAGCATACTCATGTTATCATAATTTCAGATATAGTTACTATGTATGAATGCATGTGTTCTCACGTTCATATTAGTCAGTTAGCCAGTATTGTTCATGCATATGAACCCTATGCATTCAGCCTACCTCACATGCATACCAGTATATTTAAAGTACTAATGTATTTACGCTATGGTGTCTTATACCATAGGTTCAGAGATACGAGCTCCAGAGCATCAGTAGATTCCAGATATCAGCAGTCAGAGTTAGCAGTGAGTCCTCATCCATCGAGGACATGATTATTTTCTTATTATCTCATTAATTAGTTTATTAGTTGGAGTCAGTTGGGGACATGTCCCATCAACTCCTTACTCAGACAGTTCAGTCAGTTAGAGGCTTTCCAGACTATTATGTCCAGACAGTTATTTCAGTTGTTTTGGGTATTTCATACCCCATTTAGATGTTATGTTTTACTTCAGTTATGTTAACCTTATGATCTTTCAGTTCATGTTTCCACATTATTCAGTATATTATGCAGTATATAGGTACAGATATCAGTCATGGGTTAGCTAATGGTCCTTCGGGGTCATGAGCACCGTGTAGCGTTCCGGGTACCAGATTCGGGGCGTTAAATATGACCAGTTCCTACATTGCGTAGGGATACAGCATCTGAAGACAGTCAGAGGGGTAAATGCTAGCATGAAACTCAGGGATAAGGATAACATAATAATATGATCAATAATTTGAAATCATTCAAAACCAAGAAAATAATCAAATGCATAAACACACACACACACACACATATATATATATATATTTCACATGCCGGGATAGGTAACAACGCTTAAAACGCTTTTTCAAAACCTTAGCCTGGATTATGTAGCTCAACCGGTATATTGTAATACCCACGGGCTATATGGTCCCCATATCTCACCCCCTAGTCGGGCCCTAGTGCGTGTAGCCACACTAATCGGGGAATAATCTCATAAATACACACATAGGGGACTTGAACCCTCTAATATATACCAAGGTGACTTAAGAACCCGATCATATAATGATTTATTGGGGACTCGAACCTCCTTAATCATGAAATAATATTAAGGGGGGACTCAAACCTCCCTGGTCACTTTGATCCCCGCATCAGCAAACGTGGTTTTCTGTATCGGTCACTTGAACCTCCACTTTCATGACTCAGCTACACAACCCTTATTAAAGCCTAATTAAAACAAGTATCACGCATTCTCATTCAATTAACCATATTCCACATTAAGGCATATAATATTGGTATCGTTATACTAACTACACTTGCAAGGTAACAACAATATGCCAAAACAATTTCCATTAACTTGGGAAGAACAAATCCCTTCGTTCATTAATACACATTGGGGAACACTGACTCTCTTTGTTCATCAAATCATACCATTGTATTTCAAATACCTTTTTATATCATGCAATAGTTCAAGACTAGTTCAATCTTTACAAATTTCCACAGTTCTCATAACTAAAACCAATTTCGCATTATGGGGTTGGGGTTATAATCACTTCAAAAGCCACAAGTTTGGGAAAATCACAATTTCCCAGTTCATTCACCATACCCATGCACCCACTAGTTCAAAACCATATTTAGAACATGGAAATCATATATAAAACATGAGAAACATTGTTCAATTCATAAACATTCAAAAACCCCAACCCTTGTTCCAAAACCATCACAATAATCTCATAAATAATACTTTAAATCACATGTTTAATACAAAATTAACAATGAGGAAAGAGTAACATGCCTGTAATAGTAAGATGTACGGAGAGAAATCACCCTTGAGATCCCTAATTGATCAACCTTTTAAAAACCCTAAGTGTTCTTGACCTTGAGGATTTGGGAGTATTTGAGGAGTTACTTAGATATTTCTAAGAGATAATGACACCCTAAAAGAGGTTATAAGCTGTGGGGTTCTATTTGTCTAAGAGGGAAAATGTTTAGAATGCCCTCAACTTAAATGTTGAAAAGTGCCGCCTTTGACTATGAGTCAACCTCTTGACTCGTAACTATTCCTCATGACTCGTTACCACGAGTTGTAACCAAGGTAGTACCACCAAGGCACCCTACACTATTATCCTTACGACTTAATGGCACCAATCGTGATGGGACCCTACGATTCTTAGGGTCCAGTCGTAGTCAACATAGAACCCAATTTGGGACTTACACTGAATACCTTACGATTACACCTAACGACTCATAACATCTCATTATGGCTCTTAGTGATCCATTCATACTTAGAGCAGAATCAAGCCACAAATTTACTGGTTTGGTTGTGACTCGTTAAGACACCCTACGACTCATAGGGTCCAATCGTAACCAGGATAGTGAGATCAAAGCTAAGGAAATTTTCAATGGACAAAATTTAGGGTGTTTCACTGCTATTGATCCTAATATTATGGAGAAAGAGACTGTCTTGACCAGACCTCAACAACTTGATTTGATGAATTCTGTCATAAAAGAATAAATTATAGATGCTTTGAAGGGTATTAATGGAGATAAGGCTCCAGGTTGTGCTGTTCTGAATGCTTCCTTCTTTCATAAAGCTTGATATGTCATTGGTGATGATATTGTTGATGTTATCCTTAATATTTTCAACAGTGGTAAAATTTCAAACCTATGAATTGTACAAATGTGGCATTGATTCCAAAGGTTAAGAATCCTACTACTACTAAGGAGTTTTAGACTAATCTCTTGTTGTACTATAATATACAAGATCATTTCTAAATTCCTAACTCATATATTGAAGCATGTCATGGATTCATTAGTTGATTCCAGCCAAACAACTTTTGTACCTGGCATAATGATTTGGGATAGTATCATATTAGGCCGTGAGCTTAGTGGCCATTCACTGAACAAATCCTCAAAGCTCTGAATTTCCCAACTTTGTGTGTACCCTGGATCATGCAATTTATAAGTACAGTCTCTTCCTCTGTGGTGATAAATGGTGCTCCAACACCTCCATTTCCTACAGCAAGAGGTATGACGCAGGGGGACCCTATATCCTCTTAATTCTTTGTTATCATAATGAAGTATTTAACTAGGCTTTTAAAAGGGATAGATACACATCCAGAGTTTCATTACCACCCTAAGTGTGCTAAGCTCAAGTTGATACGACTTGCTTTTGTAGATGATTTATTTTTGTTCTATAGGGGGGGTTGTCAATTCTGTTGTAAGCTGTTTGAATGCTACTCTAGTTTCTCTATTGTATCATGATTACAGGCAAATACTATTAATAGTTCAATATACTTTGGTGGAGTTAAGAGTGTTTATCAAACAACAAATACTACAGATCCTTGGTTTTAATGAAGGTTCATTTCCTTTTAAATATATAGGGGTTCCTTTAGCACCAAGAGAATGTCTCTTCTACAATGTCTCTCACTTCTCTCACAGAAATTCAAACACAACTCCAATTTGTATTCATGATTAATCACTGCTTCAATTTCAACTTCAAATTATTTAATTTTCATGGTCAAACACTACTTAGTCAATAAATAATTTATGTCCATATAAACATATTTATTTTATATCAAAAATTTTAAAAACCTTTCTTTCTTTCTTAAACTCCGTAACAAAACAAACTACATTATCTAAATTAGGAGGGGAGTGTAAATTAAAATAACAAAGAAAGTATAGTTTATGATCAAAACAATTATCATTTCTCTTCCAAGCTTCAACAAGACATCATCAAATACGTTAACAATAAGAAAAGAAATCATCAAATATATAGTGCAAAAATATGAATACTTTCCTTATGATTTCAGACAACATGATTAAGGTATTGAGTTCTTTAGTGATTCAGATTCAATTTCAATCTGTATGTCAATTTTTTTAAATTGCTTAGGGGCCGTTTGGTGTGAGGTACTAAGACAAGTTATTCCGGAATAAAATAATAGTTTCGGGATAAACTTTTTAATACACTGTTTGGTTTGACAATACTTGGGATAACTTATCCCGGGATTAAAAATAGTCCCGAGATAGGTTATACCACATATTTGGTGGTATAAGTTATCCCACCTTAATTTATTTCGAGATAAATTATAAAATGACAAAAATATCCCAAATCCATTACAGACAGATTTCTCCAATCTTTTTCATCATCTTTAATTATTGCTTTTGAAATTGAAAAAAAGATTATTGATATCTACTTGATTATCTAAAACGTGTTATTTATGACAAATTAAAAAGACTAAAATATTTTATTTTGGAACGAAGGAAATATATGACTAAGAAAAATTAGCCTCTTATTAATTAAACTTTGCATTTTTTTTTCATTCCATTGCTTGTGAATTTTATAAACTTATACGCTATTTTCTTATATAAAGGATCAAAATGCAAAATTAACAAATTAAAAAATAAAATATGTTAGATTCATACATAATAAGGATCAAAACTAGGTACTATAATTTTTTATATATCCAACAAAATGTAGGTACTATAATTTTTTAAGCATAGAAAAATGGAATTCAACATCAACTTTTTCCTTCCAAGTGTTATTTTTGTGAATTGATAACACAAAAAGTTCTTACTATACAATGAAAAGATTAACTAAAGTAAGTAGATTTTATAATAATAATTATCATTCACTAGTAATTTATAAAATATTTTAACAACTACAAAGGCGTTGCCTAGTTTTAATACACATTATCATTTCACAATCGACTCTATTGTTCAATTACATATTTTAAATTAAATAGTTTTTTAATAACTTGAAAATTGATATTGTATATATCAATTAAAATGAATTTTAATATTCTATATTATATGAGTAATATGTGTTTAAATGAAGTGACATAAACAACAAATCTTCTTTTTACTTTAACAAATTTAAGTTGGAAGTTTTTAATTCAAACTAAATAAGATGTAGTAAGTTTTTTTTTTAAAACGCACACGGTATAACCATGGGAAGGCGCATGCAAAAAAATTAAAGTTAAATAAGATGAAAGTTTTATTTTTAAAATACACACTATATAAACATGAAAATGCACACACAAAAAAATTAAGTTTTTTATTTTTATTTTTAAAATAATTTAAAATTATTTTTTAATAATTTCCTCAATGCCATTTTTATATACTTTTTTTAAAAAAATTATAATTAATTTTTAATAATTATTGAACCCACAATGCCACGTATCAGCTTTCAATTAGCTCATTTTGTCATGTCATCGCATGTGTGCAACACACACTTTGAGTTTTTTTTCTGATAGGGAAAAAAATGCCTGATTGAAACAAAATTCGGGGGTTTAGAGGTCTGATAGAAACAGGCCTTAGTTGAGGAATCTAAGTGAATTTTCGCAACAAGTTTGAGTGTCTGTCGATTGTAATTTTATCCATGTATGCTTTAAAAACAGTTTGGGCAGACATATCTAAAATTAATTATGATAGAAAAACTCGCACAAGGCCTACTATTCCATTCTGGTGATCCTATAATCATTAGCATGTAATTAAACAAAAAATATCATTTAGGTCAAAAGATTTATCATTTCTCTTTCAAATTTCAAAGTTCTTGTAGTCGAAGCTGCAACAAGACATCATCAAATATGTTAACAAGAAAAATGACATCATCAAATACATAGTACTACAAGAATATGAATGCCACAACTTTTGCTCATCTCGACCCCACACCCCAACTACCACTTCCGTACACCCCAACCCCTCTTTGTTTTTTTCTGAAAATTCCACACAAACACGGTTCCTTCCTTAAACACGGTCAATGCTGCATTGCATTTCTCTCTGCTTTCTAATTACTTGGTATTAAATTGTAGTAGCATGTAAAGAGAAGTTAGAATTTTTTTTTCATTTCTTACTTTTTACAAAGTGAGTTTTCTAATGGACTAATTATTTTGTTGTACTCGCTATGACCAAACCCAAAAAATTGCTTGGTAATTTTTTGAAACCATTTTTCTCAAGTTCAAATAAAGGTAACAAAAAATTCTTGTGACTACCCTTAATTTTTATTTATTTTTAGCATGAATATACCTTAATTAATCTTGATTGTGTTTTATTTAAGCTGATTTGTTTTTTTTTTTTGTTGTTGTTGTTGTTAATTGACTAATCAAAATCAAAAAAGGGAAAAATGAGGACTTAGAGAAAATTGCTGCACAAGAACAGAAGCAATTTCCTTTTGAAGTTCTTGTTTCTGCAACCAAAGATTTTCATCCAGATAACAAGCTTGGTGAAGGTGGATTTGGCCCTGTTTTCAAGGTAAAAAGAAAAAAAAAATCAACGAAATTGAGTCATTTTGTGATTTGGGTATGAACTGAAATTCCAGATTTCTTGAAAAAATTGCCTTTTTGTTAAATGACTTTTGAACAGAAACTTCAGAATTTTTGAAAAATAATTGTCTTTTTTGTGAATTGGGTTTGAATAGAAGCTCAAGATTTCTTGAAAAAATTGAGTCTTTAGGTGAATTGGGTATTGAACTGAAACTCAAGATTACTTGTAAAAGTTGGAAGTCTTTTTGTGCTTGAAAAAATTGAGGCTTCTTGAGAATTGGGTATTGAGCATGTTAGAGTGGGTTAGAGTGTCACACATTGGTTGGGAATGGACGTGTGGTTTGCTTATATGGATTTCTCTCCTCATGAGCTAGCTTTTGGGATTGTATTTGGCACAGGTGTCATATCTTACATGGTATCGCAGTCCGGTCTATCCCCATTTGGACTCTCAAACCACGGCCAGGGCGTGAAGGGGTGAGTCCCATATTGGTTGGAGAATGAACTAATAGTCCACTTATATGGACCTGGTCAATCCTCCCATCAAGAGCTAGGTTTTGGAGTTGAGTTAGGTCTAAGGTTGCTTTAAAAAATTGAGTCTTTTTGTGAATTGGATGTTGAATAGAGACTCAAGATTTCTTGAAAAGATCGTCTTTTCTGTGATTTGGGGATGAACAGAAACTCATGATTTCTTTAAAGAATTGGTCTTTTTGTGTATAGGGACAATTGAGTGATGGGAGGCAAATAGCTGTGAAGAAGCTTTCACATAGTTCAAGGCAAGGAATGAAGGAATTCAAGAATGAAGCTAAGTTGTTGGCTCGCGTACAACACAGAAATGTGGTGAATTTGTTAGGCTACTGTGCACATGGGGTAGAGAAGCTGCTTGTCTATGAGTATGTTACTAATGAGAGCCTTGACAAAATCCTCTTCAGTAAGTTTTATTAGTAGTTTTTATCTTCTTAAATCTATTAGGTTTTGGATGTGCTTTTAAAATGAAATAAGCTAAGAGGGGAGAATGACCTTCACCTGGAGGCGGAGCCAGGATTTTTAGTTTACGGGTTCTGAGTCGTAATTTTGTATGTTTACTGAGAGTTGGATTGATTTCTCATCCTAGTAGTCATAGTATTGCTCATGTAGTTTCTTGTCCTTTGATTTCTATTATCATCCTATGTCTCTTCTACGTCGATTATCGTAGGATTTGGCTGTAGTTATTGATCTGTGATGCTTTCCCTTCTGTTTATTCTCTTTCTGGACTGTCTTTTTTTTTTTTTGAGCCAAGGATCTATCAGAAACATCCTCTCTACCTCCGAGGTAGGGGTAAGATCTGCGTATACTCTACCCTCTCTAGACCCCAGTTTGTTGGGACTATACTGGCTATGTTGTTGTTGAGTTTTGGATAGATTATTTGTACATATTAGATGATTGAGATTTGAGCCAAAGTTACTGAAATCTGTTGAACCAGTTAACACCGTTGTGGCACCGCCCTTGTCTTCACTACCCAAAGATTAAAACAAATGGAACTGTTGATGGATGCTCTTGTCAGTCTTTTGAGGAGCGAGTTTCTTAATCAGCACATTTAAGATCTGAGAACTCTGGAATTACTGGAAATATACTAAAGATTTTCCAGTTTCCAGTAAGCCTTGGGATAAGCATTTTCATTTTGCAATTTGGGTCCAGAACTACGTAGTTTTTTCTTTCTCTTTTTGCCTTTGCTAGGATTCTTACCCTACCCATTGTCTTAATTCCCGTTTCATCAACGCTAGACGGCCACAGTTGGTTGCAACTTGTGCTTGTTCCATTTTTGACATTATGTTATTGAAACTCGTATTTCTCAAGAATTCTGGTTACCCCAAAACCTCATTTGACGACATTAGAGGACTCAACTTACTCGTGTAGAACTTAACAGTAGAAGCAATTTTTAATTCTGAGCCTGAATTTAACGTAATCCAACAGGCAAGCAATTTTTCTCATAATGGTCTTAGCAAAACCAGACTCTTTACTTTGTGAATCTTTTTAATCTTTCCGAGTTTTGAGCAGAAGAAAGATGTTCAGTAGTTTTAGAAGATAGTACTGACTCATATTTTTATATTAGAATCTGCTAAGAGAGATGCACTCAGCTGGAAGAAACGGCATGACATAATTATCGGCGTTGCTAGAGGGTTGCTATACCTTCATGAAGGTTCACGTGCTTGCATTATACACCGTGACATCAAAGCTAGCAATATCCTACTTGATGACAAATGGGTGCCCAAGATTGCTGATTTTGGAATGGCTCGACTGTATCCTGAAGATCAAACACATGTTAACACCCGTGTAGCTGGTACAAAGTATGATTCTACCGAACCTTATAATCTGTGTCTAGTGATGATTATGTAGAAATTTGGTTGAACAATATTTTGCAAAAAAATTACTCACTCTATATTGCTAACAACTCTCTTTGATAATTTAACTTGTATGCAGTGGCTATATGGCACCAGAGTATGTTATGTATGGACATCTATCAGTGAAGGCTGATGTATTCAGTTTCGGTGTTGTAGTTCTGGAGCTCATAAGTGGCCAGAAGAATTCAACCTTTAACAGAGATCCTGATTCTCGAAGCCTTATTGGATGGGTAAGAACTTGATTTCTCTGCACTACTTCAGTCTTGATATTCCTTGAAATTTCCGGATAACAAAAAGAATAATCAGCACTGCAATTCCTTCATTCTTGCTGAGTATAAAAGGAGAATTCTCGGAATCAATTTGAGCTCCCTTTAAACATGTAGCAGAAAAAATAATATAGCCATATGGTATAACTTGCCAGTTTACCTATGATCTTGCAATAAAAATAAATATGTTTTGAGCATTGAGCTACATTTCTTTGGTATTAGTCGATTTCGCTGAGCTTCCGGGGGAGTGTGTCGAAATATAAAATCAATGAATTTCGTTCATCAGGCTTTGTCTTGCCCTACTTGCCGTGGACGGTGGTACTTGGGAGGTAGAAATTTGGTGATTTTCCTTCACATAGAAAAGAATCTATAGTAGAGCGTTTATTGGAAATTACTTTATATTTCAACTAACAGGTGTAACAACTAGTCTATAAACCATGGAAAAAAATCTCAAATAGTTAACTGGTGTTAATTTCAAGTTCCAATCATAGGTATTTTTTATTCAGCTGAGCCTAATGAAGTAAATTGGGCCCATGGCCTATGTTCTGGTCAACATGTGGAATCAGATCAAATTACTCGTTACTTGAAAAGTAAGAATTGAGGTACCTGATGGAGGAGAGGCAAGTCAGAAATGGAGGAGATGTGAGTTAGCTTTGAGAAGCTTTGCTGGTTGAACCAAAACACAAAAGGATCAAAATACTATGTCTATGTTGAGGGTGCAAAACATAATCAAATTTGTTACGGCAGGGAAAAGGACCTTACATATAAGGTGTAGGGATACTCTTAATGGTGTGAAGACTTTTGGAGAGAACTCTCTGGCTTTGACCCTAATAAGTGGATATTATCACACCATGTAAAGGGTATCTTTAGTCCGACTTAGCCTAAAGGCAAGTACAGTAGAGCCAATGCTTTGACGGGTCGCGTATGGAGATGAAAGCATGGAGCTAATTTGCTGCTGGTTGTTGGAAATGCTCAAGGACAAAAGCTATCGTCTCTTTGATTGGCCACACAGTGCTAGGTTCGAGGAGTCTGTCATTCTTGCATGAATCATGATGCACCGTGCAGGACTTATAGTTAGAGAAAAGATTTGTAGAGGTACTAACCAAGTCTCATACTGGAGGTTGGAAGTAGAAAAATAGCTATATATAAGATGTTGGGATGGTCTTAAATTATGTGGAGGATAAAACGTGCATTGCTTGACCCAAAACAACAGTATCAAACCATGTTAAAAGTGTCTTCAGGCTGGATTGGCCCAACTTTGCACAAGATGGTGATCATGATTAATCCTTGTGATCAAATAATTGTATTATGCTTGACTTGCCAAAAAAACAAAAAGAGAAGATAATATTCCTATGTATACATGATTATTCTCATCAGCAACACAATCATTTTACCTCTATCCGACCTAAGACCAGGTATGGTCATGGGCGGATCTACATGTAATTCAGGGGGTCATCCGAACCCCTTTTGTCGGAAAATTACATTGCATATGTAGGATCAAAATTTTGATTTACGGTATATATGTTAAGTACTGAACCCCCTTGACACAAGGCTAAAGCTTGGTTCAGTGGTGAAGGGGTGCAAAACTTCTCAATCCGTATGGGTTCGAGTCTGAATAACATTGTTTTTTTCAATCTTTTATATTAGCTTTTGAATTTTGTTGGGGAATTAATTATCAATACAATCCATAGTTACTTGCTTGCTCTCTTGCGTTGTCCCCTTCTGTTTTATCTTCTCTCTCACTTTTCTATTCCCTTTTGTTTTCTCTTCTCTCACTTTCGTGGTTACTAATTTGATGATTGACTTCTTTTTCTATTTTTTCACAAAATTATACTACATACTTTTGTTTGTTGTTTATCTATTTTGACTGATTTAAAATAGTTTACATGTTTTCTCCTTAAAATTAAGAAAAAATCAGTATTAGTTTTATCATGTTAATGTATAAACAACTTAAACATAAAGTACAATACGGATAACTTATTGTACCTTTTATGTAGTTTCTAAATATGTAAATTATTTTTAAAAAGTTTAAAGATTGTATGTCTGAACACACGATCAAAATAAAGAAGTTTAACTTTCCCGTTTTGTTGTTCATGTTGAGGTAGAGTTGAACTTTGTCTAACTCGCTCAAATCAAATCCGACCCGCTTATTTTTGAGGTCCTGTTAACGTGCTTAGTTATTTTCTTTTTGAACCCCTTTAATAGAAATCCTGGCTCCGCCACTGGGGTTGTGATTGATTTTTGTTATGATTGCAGGCGTACAAGCTTTACAAGAAGGGTCGAAGCTGGGAGATTATGGACCCTGCACTGGCACAATCGGCTATCCCTGACGAGATAGCAATGTACGTACAGATTGGCTTATTATGCACGCAATCTGATCCGCCACTACGACCAACCATGCAACAGGTTGTGGTTATGCTATCAAAGAGTCCTGGACCTCTTGATAAAGAACCAACAAGACCTGGATATCCTGGTTCAAGAATTAGATCTCATAGACCAGGTGGTACGTCTCATACAGCTGGAACGTCGGGTGCATCCAATCCTTCTACATTCAGCTCCTCGTCCAGTAGCAACACTGTTAGTGCAACTGCAACCGGAAGCTCATCCACATCTACAGCACGGAGATCAGACCCTCGTGGAAAACGTCCTGTGAGAGATTAGGCACATTGTTATTGGAGATTTTTATTATTCTTTTGTGTATATATTCAATTTTTGTAGCATGTATATTGTTTACAGAGAGATTAATGATTATGATGAATCTTAACGACAATTTAACATGTAAAAATATCTACAGATATAGGGCTCATTTTTAGTTTCTAGAGGAAATAGTAGTGTCTTGCATAAAGAATGTTAGCTTTGTCATGTTTTGTTTCCAATGGCTATTGTATACTTCTATATCAGATTCTAAGATGGTACTTCTTCCGTCACATTTTACTTGTCCCAATTTGACATTGCACATTAATGAAGAAAAACAATTAATAGCATGACTTCTTTACTATTATACTTCTATTAAATGATGTTTACAATTTAATTTGGAGAAAAAATAATTAATACTAAGGTTAAAAAAGAAGAAAAAGAATTGTCTTATCTTGATTAATGAAAAATGACAAGTAAAATGAGAAATCAAATTAGAAAATTTAGGACGAGTAAAATGGAACGGAGAGAGTATAATCTAACAAGTTGTATGGGTTAAACTGAACTAGCCTTCATAATAATGGCTTTTATCTGTTGTCCCTCATATTTGCCTCTACACTTTTAAATAATTTTCATAGTTATTTATCCTTCAACTTCTATTTTTTTACTTTTTTTATTTTTTTATTTTTTTTGGCAACCTTTATTTTTTTTCCTATTATCCTCTCAACTTTTATTTTTATATATATTTTTTGGTTTTTATTTGTTTTTTTTCTTTTTTTATTTTTCTCAATTTTATTTTTTGTTTTTTGTTTTTTCGCAACCTTTATTTTTTTCTCTTTTTCTCTTATTAACTTCTATTTTTCCTTTCAATTTTATTTTCCCTGATTTTTATTCTTCTTTTTTTTTTTTTTCTTTTCCTCCACTTTTATTTTTATTTTTTATGTTTTTTTCTTCAGTTCCTTCCAAACAACAAGTTACATCCATAGGCGGAAAATTGACACTACCACATTATATCGTGATTTATGAGATGTTCTATAAATCTTGCTTTAGAGGTAAGACTTAGTCCTAAGATTTTCAAACAAGAAGTTATGTCTCGTGTGTAAGAGTTGGCACTACCACATTGTATTTTAATTATGAGATGTTCTATAACTCTTGCCTTGAAGGCAAGACTTAGCCCAATGACTTTCAAACAATAAGTTACGCCCCACGGGCAAGAGTTGACACTATCACATGTTGTGTCTTGATTTATGAATGTACTATAACTCTTGCCTTAGAGGCAAGACTTAGCTCAAGAGCTTTCAAACAACAAGTTACGCCACATGGACAAGAGTTGACACTGCCTTATTATGCTTTAACTTATGAGATGCTCCATAACTCTTGTCCTAGAAACAAGACTTAGCACAAGGACTTTCAAACACTAAGTTACACCCCATGGGCAAGAGTTGATACTACCACATTGTGTTTTGATTTATGAGATGTTCTATAACGCTTGCCTCTAGTGCAAGGACTTTCAAACAACAAGTTACACCCCATGGACAAGAGTTGACACCACCACAATGTATTATGATTTATGAAATGCTTTATAATTCTTGCCTTAGAGACAAGACTTAGCCTAAGGATTTTCAAACAACAAGTTACGCCCTATGAGTAAGAGTTGACACTACCACATTGTGTTTTAATTTATGAGATGCTTTATAACTCTTGCCTTCGAGGCAAGACTTAGCCTAAGGATTTACAAACAACAAGTTGCACCCCATGGACAAAAGGTGACACGACCATATTGTATCTTGACTTATGAAATGTTCTATGACTTTTGCCTTATAGGCAAGACTTACCCCAAAGGACTTCCAAACAAGTCACTCTCTTAAATTTACTTTGATGTTAAATAAAGAAGATTCTCTTTGCGGATTATCCAAATTTTTATTCATTAGCAAAATATAATAGAAGTTGAGAAAGAAAAAAAAACAGAGAAGAAAAAAAGAGAATAAAAAAACTAAGGTGAATAAAAAAGAGAAGAATAAAACACACACACCTAAAAAAAACTGAGAAAAATGAAAACTGAAAAGAAAAAATAAGAATAAAGTTTGAAAAAGATGAGAAAGGATAAAAATAAAAAATTTAAAAAAAGTAATGGCGGGACAAATGAATTAAAAAAGAAGAAGAAAAAAAGAGAGAAATTAAAAATAAATAATGTTTGAGAAAAAAATAAAAAGTCAAAGAAAAATAAAGATTGAGACACATTAAAATAAAATAAAAAATCAAGAAAAAAATAAAAAGGAGAAAAAAATGGTAAGTTGAGAGACGAATGAGAATGAAAAGTGTAAAATCATTTCAGGTGTTAAGAGAAAAAATGCACTTATATTATATATATATATATATAAAAAAAAGGGCTAATCTTTAAAGACTTTTATTATGAGAGACAAAAAAAAAATAGTCATCCACCATAAGGGTGGTCATATCTTGTAATTTCCTGAGTTGTATGAACTTGTGTAATTGTTCTCAGTCTTTAATTGATTTTCTTTATAAATACATTATAATTCAGAGAATTCAACCCTTCCTTGATTTTAAGTCAAAATTATTTTTGATTAGGTTCATGCTAACTGGAGCCTATTTCATCTTTTAACAATCACAAATATCAAAAGTTAATTGTAGATTTTTCTAAAACTATAATGAGTAATTTTGTCCAACAAAACTTAGATAGATTGAAGGAGATTTGAACTCTGATTTTATAAGGAGTGACTGTTAAGAAACATTTTGGTGTAAGCAATGGGTTGGCTTTAACTCTTCTATAGAGCTCGTTAGTCCTCCATCTATCTGCATGGTTGATCTCCATTAAGGAGGAAGAAAGGGTAATAAGCATAAAATCATCTATTTGACTCTATATTTGTTAAAATGCTTAGTCAATTTCATGTGGGTAACCAAAAAATTCAATTTTGCAAGTCTCTATTAGACTCTATATTTGTTAAAATAAAATGCTTAGTCAATTTTATGTGTGTAGCCAAAGAATTCAATTGTGCAAGTCTGAAATAAAATCCTAATGGCGCCTAAACATTAAAGACTTCGCCTATATTCTTTACAAACTAAGAAAGTCTACATGATCAAAATATCTTAATAAAAGTATACAAGTGTTTTTTTCGATTACAAAATCTGTATTTACAACATGAACTTTCACAACAAGTTCAAGAACAAGAAGAAGTTTAAAAATTATTTTCTAGAAAATAGAAAAAACCAACAAGAAAGAGATGAACAAGAAACAATCAAGTCCAACGAATTCAAGATGTGGCCTTAAGGAAATTGTTCCCCTCAAACACTCCAGGTTAATGAAATATATATATCCTCCTGAAATAAAATGATTCACTTTAGCAAATGGTGGTACCTTAAATTTGCTGACTACGAACTCAATCAACGATTTGCAAATCACACTTGAGTTTTTAAGAAGAAGAAGAGTTTATAAATTCAAAATATTGTACATATATCTGAGAAAAAATTAGATATTTATAGTCAGATGTATTACTTCATAAAGAAAGTAATGGTCCATAAAAGTCACTATTTCAAATCATCGGCTCACATGCGGATCCACTTGAGTCCACACATAGACCACATGCGATCGCATGTCAACTTCTGCCAAAACACAAAGTTGACATAAAATGTGTTGGCATTGCAGAGACAAATGCATCTACAGACGGCCATATGTGAGTGTGCATCAGCATTTTCATCTTCAAATAGTAAATTGAAGGAACATGTCCTTTTGATATGTGTCCACACATACTCGTGTGCTCTCAATTGGAGAAATTTGAAATTAGATTTTTGGATCATTAACACTTAAGTTTCAAGTGAATTTTGTCCAAAAAGATAATCTCTCGATCAATAATTTCACAAATTCAAATTCAAATTCGAAGTTGAGTTAAGCGAGCGATGATGATGGTGACACGAGGCTTGGCTTCTTCATGCCTCACTAGACATATGAAGCAATGTTTCTATACTTAAACATAAGAATATTCCTTTCTCCTACCAATGTGGGAGAAACACCCCTTTAACTAAGTGAAAGCACAATTCACTTTTTCCTTTATTTTATTTTCTTTATTTTTCATACACATTTTTACACTAGAACCTAGCAATACCCTTCATGGATGGAGAATGGCTATATATTCAAAAGAAATATCCGAATAGTTGTGTGATATACAAATAAAGACTAACTGCATCTGGATAAGTAAATTTTTCTTTGAACATTCCATAGTGAACTTGTATCGGATGTGCTCGGTCAATCGATAGATGTGTTATCTTTGAATCGTTGAACTTAATTGTACACCTACGCAACACAGGTCATACAACTATTATTTTATCATTTATGGTTCTTAAAGTTTATTCATTTCAACCATAAATACCATTTGATTTAATGATAGCTTAGAAAATAGGTCTTTACTATCATTCTTCTTGAAGCGCCTTCCACTTCACCCCTACATAAGTGATTCCTAAACGTTTAATCTTATAGATAAATTATATGATCATACCAGCCAAATATAGAAACCATTAAAAGAATTAAAACCATAAGTATTATCCTTATTTCTTGAATAATGACTTCGTCATGAGAATGAACTGAGTTAATTAACAATATTGAACCGTCAGCTACAACTTTATTTGATCTCTTTGAATCTAGCTCTTGAAATAGAGCGAGCAATACGTGTGTGTTTGGATGATTTTCAAGAGACTGATCCTTCACCAAGAGTTAATACATATCTACTCTCGAATTTTATTTTATTTGATCCGGTGATTCAATTTGCATCACTATGTCTTTCAATTATAGTTGGATATTTGTTATAATGCAAAGTATAGTTTTGAGTATGTTTTAAACACCCCAAAACTCTTTTTATTTCTATCCAATGAGTTTAATAGGGATTACTTGTGTATCGATTCAATTTACTAATAGAACATGAGACATATGGTAGCGTGCAATTCATGATATACATCAAACTTCTCAACTTTTACATCGTTCAATTGTGAGTCACTTTCATCTTCATTCTTTTGAAGTGCAAAGCTTACATGTATTGATGTCTTAGTAATATTGAAATTTAAATACTTGAACTTGTCAAGTACCTTTTTAATATAATGATACTGTGGCAATGCTAAGTTTCTTAGAGTTCTATGAATTCATATTTCTAAGATAACATCAGCAATTTCAAGGTCTTTCATATCAAATTTATTTTTAGCATTCGTTTAGTAGCATTCAGAAATGTCTCTAATGATGATCAACATGTCATCAACATTCAAACAAACTATGACTTTGATTTGGATTGTCTTCAATGTAAACATATTTTCCACACTTTTCTTTCTTTACCAGGAACAAAATCTTTGAGTTATTTCATGTAAATTTCTTTCTTCAATTCTCCATTTTATAAAATTATTTTCACATAGATTTGATTGAGTTTAAGACCATATACCATAGCTAATGTAACCAACATCCGAATGAATGTGATTCTTATTTTGAGCGAGTATGTGTCGAAATAATCATGACATATTTTTGTCAAAAACCTAAATGACAGGTCTTGCCTTGTATTTATTAATAGTCATATCAACTTTCATTTTTCTTTTGAAGATCCATTTTGAATCTAAGATCAATCAACTTTCAATGATGGTTATTCATGATTGAATCAATCTTAATATTGACAACCTCTTTCTAAAAGGATAAGCCCATAGAATACCTGACTTCTTTGAATGTTTGAGCCTCATTTTTTAAAATAGAAATGTTATAAAATCTGATCCTAAGAAAGTAGATGCCCTTTGACGTGGACTACGTCTTAGATTCTCTTAATTAAGTATATTCTCTTTTAATTCTTTTCGAGCTTATTTAGACCCTTCACTAGACAATTCAGGTCTAGTTTTATACGGATAAATATATTTAAGGAACTCATCATTATCTGACTCAATTATCATACTGTTATGAATATACGGATGTTTGAATTTATGAATTAAAAATTGACATGATTTACTATTTGTAGCATATTTAATAAAAACATAGTTCACACTTTTTTATCCTATTTTGACTCTTTTGGATATAAGAACTTGAACTTTGGCTAGACACGCCCACGTTTTGAAATATATCAAGTTGGATTTTCTTCCTTCTATTTTTCATATGAAATTGATTGTGTGTTGATATGGGACACCCTATTGAATATTCAATTTCTTGTAAAGATAGCTTTCTCTCACAAGTTTCTCGATAAACCTGAACTTATAAGTAAGACATTTATCATTTCCTTCAATATCTGTGTTTTCTTTTTCGCAATTTCATTTGATTGAGTTTTCAAAAATATATATGCAAAAGGATATTCATACTCTACCATATCACTTCTTATCATTTTTTATCTTTTTTTATCCAATTGATTTTCAACTTTAGTTTTATATTGCCTAAATGCTTCTATTGCTTCATCCTTACTATTAGCAACTAAACATGATAAATTTAGTGCAACTGTCAATAAAAGTTATAAATTACTTTCTTTCACCACGAGATAGTATTGACTTCATATCACAAATATCAGTGTGAATAAATTTTAAGGGATTGAAATTTCTTTCTACAAATTTATAAGATGCTTAGCATGCTTAGACTCAACACATGTTTGGTATTGTGATTTATTGCACTCAAAACTAGACAAAACTTTCAAACTAATCAGTTTTTACCAGATCTTGCAATTGACATGTCCTAAATTTTATGATACAATTCATTTAACTCAAGTAAGTAAGAAAAATCAGAACTTTTATTCATATCAATAGCTATTCCATTGATCCTAAAAAGGTCCTCATTGGGGTAACCTTTACCTAGATACACTTCATTCTTACTTATTACGACTTTATAAAAAATGAAGTCACATTTAAATTTGTTCTTAGTCAGAAGTGAACAAGAAATTAAGTTTTTTCATAACTTTGGAACATGAAGGACATTGTTTAGTATCACATTCTTGCCAGATTTCATCTTCAAGCAAATCTTTCATGTTCCTTCAATCTTCCAGTAACGAAGTTCATCATGGATATCTTCTCATCAGCTTGAACTGGAGCATATGATGTAAATAGTTCTTTGTTGGTACAAACGTGGTGGGAGGCACTGCAATTCATCCATCATTCTCTTAGATTACCAATCAAATTGTATCTAAAGGCATAGCATAAAGATTTTCCATTTCTTTTTTGAATTCAACCATATTTGTTTGATTCTTTTTCTTTTCCTTTCTCGGAGCCTAACAATCAGTAGCCTTGTGACTAAATTTTTCACAATCGAAGCAATTTTGTTTGAATTTCTTCTTAGGAGGATTGTTTTGTTGTCCAGATGTTTTCTTCCTTTTCTTTGACTTTGTGAGATCATCTTCAACAATGTTTGCTTTAGATATTTCTGATATGACATCTTTTTGCAGTCTTTTTATCCTTTTCAATTCTCAATCTTATAATGAGATATTTTACAGACATCTCCTTGCATTTGTATTTCAAGTATTTTTTAAAGTCCTTCGATAAAGGTGGTAACTTCTCAATTATGAAAGCCACTTAAAATACATCGTTCACAATCAAATCTTTATCAAAGATTATGTAAGAGTTAAAAACAAACTTAGTATGTTCAACAAAGGTATTGAATAAAATTATACCTCCATCAAGGATATCATGGATTATGACTTGCTAATCCTTAACTTGGATAACAACAATTTTACTGTCTCCCATTTTGAAGTCCAGAAACTTTGTAACAATGAATTTCTTCATTTGACATCCCATATATTGTAATTCTTTTCCAAAGCATCCCAGAGTTACTTTGAGGTTTTTATGTTGTTGTACATATTGTACAAATTATGTTGTAGGCCCCTAAGAATGTAATTGTTACATACAAAATTTGAGTGCTTCCAAGCTACAGTCACTAAGAAATGTTCACTATCCGAAGTTGATTCCGGCAATTTAGGAATGTTTTCTTTGATGAACTTCTGTAGATTTAGAGTATTCAACTAGAAGATGTTATTTTGCTACTATCTTTTGAAATTAACACTGAAAAATTTTCTTGATTTTTCAGTCGGTGTCATGATATGAGCAACATTTGAACGACTTCAAGTTGCAATAGTTGTTGTTGCAATATTCACTGTTTTATTATTGATTTTATTTTTGTTAGTCATTTTTCTATCATAAATAAACAAACAACTTAGTACCTCATAATACTAACAGTAAATAGCTGATCTTTATACAACGTGTTTCTAACTTAATAATGAAAGTTTTATATTCTTTGAATCATCAATCGAATGAATTTTAACTTCTGGTATAAAGTTTTTACATCATTCAATCAGAATGGCCCGACATTCAAGCAATTAATCATTCTTTCTATCGGAGACTTCGAGACAATATCAAATTCAGACAGAGTAGAAAATCAAAAGATTTTAATCTCCAAAATTAAAATACATATATAATATTTTTTTTAAGATTGTTAGTTTTGGTTATAAAATCCATTTACAACATGAAATTCAACAACAAGAAGTTCAAAAATTATTTTTTTAAAAATAGAAAAAACCAACAAAAAAAGATGAAGAAAGAAAGAATCAAGTCCACTGAATTCACGATGTATCCTTGAGAAAATTATTCTCCTTAAATACCCAGGGTTAATGAAATATATCCTATCAAGATAAAATGATTCACTCAGCAAATTGTGGTACCTTAAATTTGTTGAACTACAAACTCACTCAACAATTACAAATTACACATAAGTTTTTAAGTAGAGAAAAAGGTTTATAACTTCAAAATTCCGTACCTACATCTAAAAAAATTAGATATTTATTTTCAAAGACGTTGCTTCAGGGAAAAAATAATGGTTCATGAAAAATCACATTGTTTCAAACCGTCAGCTCACATGCGGACCCTCATGCATCCGCACATGAACCCCATGCAGCCGCATATCAACTTATGTCAAAATAGAAAGTTGACAGCAATATGTACAGCCATCTACGAAGACAGATTCGTCTGCAGATGGCTATATGAGAGTGCACATCAACATTTTCATATTTGAATAGTAAACTGCAGGAATGCATTCCTTCGATATGAGTTATGACATACTTCTACACATGATCGTGTGCATCCCAAATGGAACAATTTCATATTATTTTGGATCACTAACAATTACGTATTAAATAAATTTTTTTCAGAAAAGAGAATCTCTCCATTGATCATTTGACTAACCCAAATCCAAATTCAAATTTGAATCAAAATTCAAATTTGAGGCCGAAATCAAAGTTGAGTCGAGTGAGTGATGATAATGATGGCATGAGGCTTGACTTCTTATTACCCTCACTAGACATATGGAGTAGTGTTTTTATGCTTAAATATAAGAATGCTCTTTTCTTCCATCAATAGGGGAGAAATACTCTTTTAACTTAGTGAAAACATGATTCACTTTTTTCTCTATTTTCTTTCTTTCATTTTTTATACACATTTTTACACTAGAACTCAACAATCCCCATATGGATGGAGAATGAATATATGTTCAAAAGAAATATGCAAACAAGTGTGTAATTTACAAGCAAAGATTAATGGAATTAGTAGGTTTTCCTTTAAAATTTTTGTAGTGAACTTGTATCGAAGTACTCGATCAATTAGTAGATGAGATATCTTTGAACCGTCAAACTTTATTGTACACCTAGACAAGATAAGTTACATAATTAACCTTTTATCATCTATGATTCTCATAGTTTTTTTTGTTTCATCCATGAACACTACCTAATTTAATGAGAGCTTAGAGAATGGGTCTTTACTATCATTCTCTTTGAAGCGACTTCCACTTCACCATCATATAGGTGATTCTTAAATATTTAATTCTATAGCTACACAACATGGTCATACCATCCAAATTTATAAATCATTAAAAGAGTTTTAAACATAAGTTTTATCCTTATTTTCTGAATATTGTCTTCATCACAAGAATGAGTTGAGTTAATTAACAATGTTGAACCGATAACCACAACTTTGTTTGATTTTCTTGAACCTAGATTTTGAGATCTCTAGTCTACTAGGTAAAGTTACCGCCATGATAACTTGTCCTAGGATATAAACTCATTTTCTTTGATGACCTCTCAACTCTTCTCTAGTTAGGGCTCTTATAAGTGGATCTGTCAAACTATTCCTGACTTTACATAGTCAATCATGATAACGCTACTAGATAGAAATTTTTTAATGATATTATATCTCCATCTTATATAACAATATTTACTGTTATACATTATTCTCTCTGCCCTACTTATTATAGTTTGACTATCATTGTGTATTTATACTGATGTCAAAGATTTGGACCAATAAGAAATATCTTTCGAGAAATTTTGGAGCCATTCAGCTTTTTCTCTGGTCTAATCTTAATCAATAAATTCAAATTCCATTATAGAGCGAGCGATACATGTCTGTTTGGATGATTTCAAGAGACTAGTTGTAACGCTCAGAGAGTACACCCTGAGCGTCACACGGTGCTTATGACCCCAAAGGACCAAAAGCTAATCCATGACTGGTACCTACTGTGAGCACTGAATATAATACTGGAATATATATGCGGAAGAAATCTTAAAATACCATAAAGTTCTCAAAATACTGAAATAATAACTTAGTATAACTGATAATAATAGCTGAAAACTGAATAACTGACTATGCTAGTCTGAAAGCCTCTAACTGTCTAAATATGAAGTTGATGGGACAAACCCCCAACTAATTCTGGCTGAAATAACTACTGAACTGTTGGAATATTGAAATAGATAAACTCTGTCCTCAAAATATGAGAACTCACCACTATATCTGTTGTTAATAGCCTGAGCTACTAAGTACGGTCAGGAACCTACGCGTCTGAACCTATGATATGAAACATCATAGCGCAAAAGAGAGAGTTACGATCAGTATGAAGAATGTACTGGTATGCTGAGTGAGGTAAGGCTGATATAAATGGGTTCATATGTATAAGATAATAACTGACTGAATGAACATCATGAAGTAACTGGATGAGAGTACATGCAAAATTGTAACTACTGAACATGCAATGCTACGGATATAGGTATACATCGTGCATCTGAGATTATACTGAAACTGAGTACTGAATTCTGATGGTTGAGTAACTAATAACTGATAGCCATGGTTCTATAGAACTGACTGAGTTCTTCACTGAATACTGAGACTAAAACTGTAACTGTGGGAGTGTTCATCTAACCGACATACCCTGATATAAACTGATTTGGGGTCCAACCTGTGACCCCAGTTGGAAGGGTGTTAGCACCTTGCCACGGGTTACTAATAATATTGTGTCAACCCTAATCTAGCAGGAAGACTCATGAAATATATATATGATTGTGTCAACCCTAGTCTGGCAGGAGGAAGACTTACCCTACGCTGGCTACGTAGTTCTGTAACTCAGGGATTGTTACTAAGGTTCAAACCCTAACTGGCAGGAATGCCCCTATCCTTAGGTTTACTCAGTGCTGAATCCTACTCCCAACTGAAAGGCACTGATCACTAGATTGTACTAAGCTTGACTGAACTGACCCTGGTCGTATTGACTGACTGAACTAGATTGAGTCTACTGAGTTCTGTTTACTGACTGAGTATTACTGTTCTTGACCTTTACTGGGACTTATTTTATAACTACTGCAACTAAGTAAACAACTAGATTTCAGGTAACAACTACCCCAGGACTCGATAGCATAATTGATAAACTCATATCACAACTTTAGCAACACAACAATAGGTTACCATGTATAATTTACTCATATAGATATTTTATCAAACCCTTGGGGAGCATGATTGTTATACATGAAAACTAACCACATAGGGTACCATAACTACAACATGCAACTTGTAAATTCAAGGGTTTTGACATGAGAGATTCATAATCTAACACACATGCTAACTTAATTTCATAGAACTCATAAAAAATCTCAACCTGAAACCCATACAACAACACAAGCATGGGCATAATTCAATTCATAACATGGGAATCATAATTCAAGTTTTGAAAAGGGTTCTTGAACTCCAAGGGTGGAAGAAAATCCAAGGATGAAGACCTAACATACCTTGATTATTGAATTCATGGGAATTGTTGATGAATTCTTGAGACTTGGACTTGAAGTTGATGAACCTAGGATTTTATTCTTGAGTGGTTTTGGGAAGAATGGATGTATTTTGCCCTTTTGGAAGCTTAATTTCGTGTTTTGGCTGAATTGGGTGAGGAGAAAATGACCTAAATACCCTTGAAAAATCATAATTTAATGAGCAAAGTATGCCCAGTAATGCGATCGATGATGCGCTGCATCGATGGTGTCGACGCGATTATCGATACGTCGCATCGATTCTGTCGGTACGATATCCAATACGACGCATCGTGATCGTATTGGCTTCCTATTTTGGTCATCCAAACGTGACTCGAATGATGTTCAAAAAATCCAAAACTCACTTGATATGACCTGTAGATAACCTTGATCTGGAATCAATTTTAAAATCGACAATCTAAGGTTGGAAAGATCGTAAATAAGATCATTCAATTACGAAGGCTAAAAATGAGTTTAAGTCTTGACACTTGGCTGAATTTTTTCTAAGTCTGGGACCCCTTATTACAGGCTATATGGGACTAAATTGAACTAGAAATTTTACAGGGTCTTACACTACCTCCCCCCTGGGAACATTCATCCTCGAATGAGACTGACTGAACTGAGAGGCACTGAGAAACTGTACTTACACTGACATGCATAACTGAAGCATGACTGAATTCTTGAGACAGGACACATGACTGAACTGTTTCATGAATGTATGAATGATATGAGAATGTTATGCAACTGTAACTGAGCATGGAATATAGTAAATCTAAGAAAGTTTGTTACCTTAGGCTGAGTCTGAGTTTGCGGGGAAGAGGTGAGGATACTTGGTTTGCATGTCTGCCTCTTCTTCCCAAGTAGCTCCCTCAATGGACTGATTTTGCCAAAGAACTTTGACCAACGGAACATTTTTGTTCCTTATTTTGTGAATCTGACGATCAAGGATTTCGACTGGGACTTCATCATAAGAGAGACTGTTCTGAATATCTACCCTCTCTATGGGGACTACAACTACTGGGTCACCTATGCACTTCTTTAGCAGGGAGATGTGAAACACTGGGTGCACTAATGCTAAGTGTGCAGGCAGCTCAAGTTCATAGGCTAACTTTCCAAAATGACTCAGAATCCTATAAGGACCAACATATCACGGACTAAGCTTCCCCTTCTTACCAAACCTCTTCACCCCCTTCATGGGAGAGATTTTTAAATACGCATAATCACCAATCTTAAATTTAAGGTCTTTCTATCTCATATTTGCATAAGATTTCTGTTGGCTCTGGGCTTCCTTAATCTTCTCCCTGATCAACTGCACTTTCTCTAAAGCATCAAACACCAAGTTAGGCCAAACAACCATGGACTCACTTACTTTAAACCAACCAATGAGGGATCTACATCTTCTCCCAAAAAGTGTCTTAAATGGAGCCATCTGAATACTGGAATGATAGCTATTATTATACGCAAACTCAATTAAAGGTAAGTGGTCATCCTAACTTCTCTTAAAGTCAATAACACACGCTCTCAACATATCTTCTAGAGACTAAATGGTTCTTTCTGTTTGACCATCTGTCTGAGAGTGAAAGGTTGTACTGAGATAAACTTGGGTACCAAGACCCTTCTGGAAAGCTTTCCAAAAGTGAGAGATGAACTATGTACCTCTATCTGAAATGATGAAAAATGGGACACTGTGTAACCTAACCAACTCTATGATATAGATCCTGGCATAGTCCTCGGCTGAATAGGAAGTATGGACTGGCAAGAAATAGGCAGACTTGGTCATCCTGTCTATAATGACCCAAATTGAATCGTTCTGACGACGAGTACGAGGCAAACCAGTCACGAACTCCATGTTCACTTCTTCCCACTTCCATGTGGGAATACTGTAGTCCTGCATGGAACCACTACGCTTTGGGTGCTCAATCTTCACCTGCTGACACGTGGAGCACTTTGCCACAAACTCTATAATGTCCCTTTTCATCCCACTCCACTAATAGATCTCCCTCAAATCACAGTACATCTTAGTGGCCCTTAGATGAATGGAGTAACGTGCACCATGCACTTCTACGAGAATTCGCTTCCTTAAGCCATCTACACCTGGCACACAAGGTTGACCCTGGCATTGTAACACACCATCTTTCCCTTGGGAGAAAACCTCTACTTTCTGATCTCTGACTGACTCTTTCAGTTTAACTAAACTGAGATCTCTGTCCTATTTTTCTTTCACTTTGGAAACCAAAGATGATTCCAAACTATTCTGCACCCAAATACTTCCCTCAGCCGAATCAACCAAACGGACACCTAGTCTGGAAAGCTAATGAACTTTCTGAACTAACTTCTTCTTACCATCCTCAACGTGAGCAACACTGCCCATGGACAACCTACTGACGACATCTATCACTATATTGGCCTTACCTGGGTGATACATAACACTCATGTCATAATTTTCAGCAACTCTAACCACCTTCTCAGACGCAAGTTTAGGTCATTCTGTGAAAACACATACTGCAGGCTTTTGTGGCCTGTGAATACATCAACATGCACCTCATACAAATAATTCCTCCAAATTTTTAAGGTAAATACTACCGCTGTTAATTTAAGATCATGGGTGGGATAATTCTTTTTATGAGTCTAAGTTGTCTAGAGGCGTAGGCCACAACCTTACCTTTCTGCATCAAAACACACCCAAAGCCAACTCTGGAAGCATCACAATATACAACAAATCTATCTGAACCATCGAGCAAAGTCAAAATTAGGGTTGTAGTGAGTCGAGTCTTCAACTCCTGAAAACTCTTCTCACAAGAATTTGACCACTGAAACTTGACTTTATTCTAAGTTAATCTGGACATGGGGGATGTAATAGATGGAAAACCTTCAATAAACCGTCGGTAATAGCCAGCCAACCCCAAGAAACTCCTGATATCTAACGGAGAGATGGGTCTAGGCCAGTTTCTCACTGCTTCGGCATTTTAAGGATCAACTATAACGCCATCACCGAAAACTATATGACCAAGAAATGCTACTGACCTTATCCAAAACTCACACTTACTGAATTCGGTGAGCAACTTATGGGCTCTAAGAGTCTGTAATACTATTCTGAGATGATTTTCATGACCATATTTATTGCGGGAGTAGACAAGAGTGTCATCAATAAAGACTATGATGAACATTTCCAAGTACTACTTGAACACGTTGTTCATCAAGTCCATGAAAGTTGGTGGGGCATTGGTAAGACCAAATAATATGAATAGGAATTTAAAGTGACCATACCTAGTTCTGAAAGCTATTTTTGGAATGTCATATTCTCTTACTCTGAGATAATGATAGCCTGATCTGAGGTCTATCTTAGAAAAATAACTGGCACCCTGAAGTTGATCAAAAAAGTCATCGATTCTAAAAAGTGGGTACTTATTCTTGACTGTGACTTTGTTTAACTGATGGTAGTCTATACACATTCTAAGAGAACCGTCTTTCTTTTACACGAATAAGACTGGTACGCCTCAAGGAGATACATTGGTCCTGATAAATCCTATGTCTAAGAGGTCTTTCAACTTTTCTTTTAACTCTTTAAGTTCAGATGGAGCCATTCTGTATGGATAAATAGAGATGGGCTGAGTATCAGGAAGAAGGTCTATTCCAAAGTCAATTTCCCTTTCGAGAGGAACTCTGGGATATTTTGGGAAACATATTTGGGAATTCACATGAGACTGGAACTGACTCAAGGTTAGGAGTCTCAGAACTAGAGCCTTTGACTCGCACTAAATGATAGACACACCCCTTGGATATCATTTTCCTTGCTCTAAGGTATGAAACAAGTTGACCCTTAAGTGTTATAGTTCTACCCCTCTATTCAAGGACTGGTTCATTCGAGAACTGAAAATAGATAATTCTGCTCCTACAATCAACTGAAGCATAGCATGAATGGAGCCAATCCATGCTGAGAATAATGTTAAAATCCATCATCTCTAACTCTACTAAGTCTGCTGAAGTAACTTTCTGAGTTACCACAACCGGACAGTTCCTGTATACCCGTCGGGCTATGATAGATTTACCTACTGGGGTAGAGACTTAGAAGGGTTCTACTAATATTTCGGGACTGGCTTTGAAGTTGACAGTTATATAAAGAGTTACAAAAGACAAAAAATCTCTTGGATCTAGCAAAGCATAAACATGTAAATGGTAAACTTGTAACATACCAGTGACCACATCAGGAGAACTTTCCTAATCCTGTCGAGACTGGAGTGCATAGATCCTGTTTGGACGTTGTCCACTGGTGACACTAGAAGCAACACCCTGTAGAGACGAGCGACCGAACTGAATTGGGGGACGGTTATGCTGACTCTGCGAACCCACTTTAGGACACTCTCTGATCCTATGGCCTGGCTTACCACACCCAAAACACACGTCGCTGCCAGTCCTGTAGAAACCCTGATAATTTCTACCATATTTCTGGCAAAGAGGATTTGTTCGAGCACTGTTCACACTACCCTAAGATTTAGAGCCTGACGCCTTATCCCTATTACCATTTCTGAATTTAGGCATCAAAGCACTGGCTGAGGATGAAGTTGGGACTGAAGATTTTGGATGGAACTAAGGATGGTTTCCACCTTCTGACTTAGGCTGGGCAAAACTAAAGCTATCTGTTTTAGCCCTCTATTCTCCATCTATTTCTCTTTAGTCTTCTGTTCCTCCATCTGTTGAGCATGGACCATCAACTTAGCCAAGTCTATCTCCTTAATCAGTAGTGTGGTCCTATACTCATTGACCATATTATCAGACATACTAGACATGAACTTGTTCATCTTAGACCTGTTATCAGTTATCACATGAGGAGCATACCTGGCCACTGAGTAAACTTGAGGGAATACTCTTACATACTCACGTTGCCCTACTTCAGATTGATAAATTCTAACACCTTAGCCTCCCTTAACTCCAACGGAAAGAACCTATCTAAAAAGGAAGTAGCAAACTCCTCCTATTCTAAGGCCTTGCATTTTCGCCCCTATCTACCTTTCACTACTTAAACCATATATGAGCCACATCCTGCAACTGATAGGCAGCTAAATCAGCACTCTCATAAGCGGTTACCCCCATAATATATGTTACCTTCTGCACCATGTCAAAGAATTCATGTGGGTCATCTTCAGACTTAGACCCTGAGGGTTCATTCGGGTAAAGTCCCGAATTCTAGATGCAGCAGTATTGGACACGGGGTTGGACTAAACAGCAGCTAGTCGAACATTCTGAGCTGCTACAGAATGGGCTACAGTGGTGAAAGCTGCTCTAAATTCTACGTGAGAAAAGAGCTCATTCAGGGGACCTTTCTGAATGGGTAGAGGTGCTGGTTGGTTCCCAGTCTTTCTTTCGTTGGTTTTTCTGGGAGGCATATTATGTAAACGAAAGGAAAATTTGGATTAGGTAGAGAGTTTAACTTGATCTCATGCTCACTCGCACGATATGAACACTGAAAGAAGGAAACTTTTTTCTAAAAACACCTCATAGCCTCTTGTCCATAAGTGTGGCTCGCTACACACCCATGCACAAGACTCTACTTAACGTGGAATTTAGACTCCCTAGGACTCTTTAGAACCTTAGGCTATGATACCAAGTTTGTAATGCCCAGGGAGTACACCCTGAGCGTCACACAGTGCTTACAAACCCGAAGGACCATAAGCTAACCCATGACTGGTACCTGCTGTGAGCACTAAATATAATAATAGAATATATATGCAGAAGAAATCTGAAAATGCCATAAGGTTCTCAAAATACTGAAATAATAACTGGTAACTAATAATAACATCTGAAAACTGAATAACTGACTATGCTAGTCTGAAAACCTCTAACTATCTGAATATGGAGTTGATGGAATAAATCCCCAACTAACTCTGACTGAAATAACTATTGAACTATTGGAATACTGAAATAGATAAAACCTATCCTCGAAATATGAGGACTCACCACTATATCTGTTGCTGATAGCCTGAGCTGCTAAGTACGGTCAGGAACTTGAGCATCCGAACCTATGATATGAGACATTATATCGCAAAAGAGAGAGTATGCGATCAGTACGTGGAATGTACCGGTATGCTAAGTGAGGTAAGAACGATATACATGGGTTCATATGTATGAGATAATAACTGACTGAATGAACATCATGAAGTAACTAGATGAGAGTACATGCAAAATTGTAACTACTGAACATGCAATATTGCGCATATAGGTATACATCATGTATCTGAGATTATACTAAAACTGAGTACTGAATTCTGATGGTTGAGTAACTAATAACTGATAGCCATGGTTCTATAGAACTGACTGATTTCTTTACTGAATACTGAGACTAAAACTATAATTGTGGGAGTGCTCATCTAACCGACATACCCCGATATAAACTAATTTAGGGTCCAACCTGTGACCCCGGTTGGAAGGGTGTTAGCACTTTTACATGGGATACTAACAATGTTGTGTCAACCCTAATCTGGCAGAAAGACTCATGAAATATAAATATAATTGCGTCAACCCTAGTCTGGCAGAAGGACGACTTACCCTACACTGGCTACATAGTTCTGTAACTCAGGGATTGCTACTATGGGTCAAACCGTAACTGGAGGGAATGCCCCCATCCCTAGGTTTGCTCTGTGCTGAATCCTACTCCCAACTAAAAGACATTGATCACTAAATTATACTAAGTTTAACTGAACTGACCCTGATCGTGTTGACTGACTAAACTAGACTGAGTTCACTGAGTTCTGTTAACTAACTGAGTACTATTATTATTGACCTTCACTGGAACTTATTCTATTACTACTGCAACTAAGTAAACAGTTAGATTTCAGGTAACAACTACCCCCAGGACTCGATAGCATAATTGATAAACTTATATCACAACTTTAGCAACACAACAATAGGTTACCATGTATAATTTACTCATATGGACATTTTATCAAACACTTGGGGAGCATGATTGTTATACATGAGAACTAACCGCATAGGGTACCATAACTACAACATGCAACTTTCAAATTTAAGGGTTTTGACATGAGAGATTCAAAATCCAACACACATGCTAACTTAATTTCATGAAACTCATAAAAGATCTTAACTTGAAACCCATACAACAACACAAACATGAGCATAATTCAATTCATAACATGGGAATCATAATTCAAGTTTTGAAAAGAGTTCTTGAACTCCAAGGGTGGAAGAAAACCCAAGGATTAACACCTAACATACCTTGATTGTTGAATTTGTGGGAATTTTTGATGAATTCTTGAGACTTGAACTTGAATTTGATGAACCTAGGGTTTTGTTCTTGAGAGGTTTTGGGAAGAATGGATGTATTTTGCTCTTTTGGAAGCTTAATTTCATATTTTGGTTGAATTGGGTGAGGGGAAAATGACCAAAATTCCCTTGGAAAATCATAATTTAATGAGCAAAGTGTGCCCAGTGATACGATCGAAGACGCACCGCGTCGATGTTGTCGATGTGATAGCCAACGCGATGCATCGTGATCGTGTTGGCTTGTTGTTTTGGTCATCCAAACATGACTCAAACAATGTTTGAAAAATTCAAAACTCACCCGAGATGACCTATAGATAACCATGATCATGAATCAATTTAAAAATCGATAATCTAAGGCCGAAATGGTCGTAAATAAGATCATCCACTTACGAAGGCTAAAAATAATTCTAAGTCTTGACACTTAGCTAAATTTTTCCTAAGTCTGGGACCCCTGATTACAAGCTATATGGGACTAAATTAAACTAGAACTTTTACGGGGTCTTACACTATTCCTCCACCAAGAGTTAATACATATCTACTCATGGATATTTGCATCACTATGTCCTTAAATTACAGTTGGATATTTGTTATAATACAAAACATAGTTTTGAGTATGTTTTACATATCCAAAAACTCTTTTTATTGTCATTCAATGAGTTTGATTGGGATTACTTGTGTACCGACTCAATTTACTAATAACATATGTTATATCTGATCACATATAATTCATGATATATATCAAATTTTTCAACGCTCTTGCATAGTCCAAATGTGAGTCACTTTCACTGTCATTCTTTTGAAGTGTAAGACTCACATGTATTGGTGTCTTAGCAATATTGAAATTCAAATACTTAAACTTGTGAAGTACCTTTTCAATATATTGAGACTGTGACAATGCTAAGCCTTGTGGAGTTCAATAAATCTTTATTACTAAGATCACATCAACAACTCCAAGGTCTTTCATATCAAATTTATTTTCTAGCATTTACTTACTAAAATTTATGTCAGAAATGTCTCTACTGATGATCAACTGTCATCAGTATACAACCAAATAATGACTTTGTGATTTGGAGTGTCTTTAATGTAAACGTGTTTATCACACTCATTAATTTTATATTTATTTTCCAAAATAGGTTGGTCAAATTTTGCATGTCACTATTTGGATGCTTGTTAATCCATAAAGTGACATAACAAGTTTGTACACTTTCCTTTCTTTATCGAAAATCACAAAACCTTGAGATTATTTCATGTAAATTTAACATCCAAATGTATGTAATCTTTATTTCTGTCGAGTATGTGTCGAAATAATCAATGATTTCTTTTTTTCTAAAGACTTTAACGACAAGTCTTGCCTTATTTTTGTCAATAATTTCATTAGTTTTTATTTATTTCCTGGTGAAAGATAAACCAACTTTTAAATACGGTTGTTCAAGATTGAATCAATCTCAACTTTCAAGTATGGTTGTTCAAGATTGAATTAATCTCACTATTGACAACTTTTTTTTTAAAGGATGAGTGCGTAGAAGACATGGCTTATTTGAATGTTTGAGGCCCATTCAAAGCCGAAGCCAAGCTGAGCGACGAAGACGACAACTGCACACGACTTGATTTCTTCTTGCCTCACTGGACATTTGAAATAGTGTTTCTATACTTAAACACAAGAATGTTCCTTCTCCCACTAATATGGGAGAAAAACTCTTTTAGCTAACTGAAAGCATAATTCACTTTTCTCTTTATTTTCTTTCCTTCCATTTTTCATACACATTTTCACACTAGAACCCAACAATAAGTGTATCATTAGCATAGACAGACAAGATCAATGAGATTATTACTTTTGAAGAAGCTGCAAATTAAAAAATGTTAAACGAAGAAGAGAGATAAGGAATAAGTTCACAAAGAGTCTGAAAAAACATGAAGTTTGCAATATCTAGTGAACAACCCGCAACTCGCAAGGGCATAATTGGGTGATTGGGAGGTGTGTCTCTCATGTGGGAGATCAGGGATCGAAGTCAACCTCCATCTGTCGCTCAGTTATGAGCTCGTCATATGGGGCTTACCTAGTGGAGTTTACAACTTCTATATAATTTGTGAGTTATTACATGTTGGGCAGATTATCACAAAGTGTTCCCTCAAATGACATAAAATGTGAATTTTCTTGGGGGTTAAAAAAATCTAGTGAACCTCTCAAATTTCTTAGGTAATTCGAGACAATTCAAATAGAATAAGATAAGCTGACACAGTTTTGAACTTGAAAATAGAAAGTTGAAGATGACTCTTTTCTTGGAGTAGCCAAAAGAATTTCCTTTAACTTATTCTCTTCTGCTTCTTCTGCTCGTTTTTACTTTTCACTAATTTTCCAATTATATTTCTATTTTTACTTGTCATTTTTGACATATCAAAAAAATATTTTTTTTTCTATTTTACCCTTAGCATTAATTGTCTTTTCTCCAAATTAATTTCAAAACACAACTTAAACATCATTTAATAAGAATAATATGATAAAATAACTATTTTATTAATTATTTTTCTTAATAAATGTGTCAAGTCAAAATATGACAAGTAAAACTAAACGGAGAGAGTAATATAAAGAGAAATTCGACACTATTCACTGACTAAAAATAAACCTTCACTTTCTTTCACATGAAAATTTCTTGTAAACTAACATTAGTCTTAGATTAGGTAGGAAAACAGTCTGCATCACTGGTCATATTACTGGTCATATTTATTATTAGTAGGAAGATAAATACAAAAAATTAGACACCTCTATTTGATGGACAGTGCAAATCTTTATGAATAGGGTAATAATTTATGTCGCCAAGTCACAAGAATTAGTGCCAAAAACAAATTAAGTAGGTAATGAGAGGAAGCATTAAAAATTCATTACCACTGTAATTAGTAGCCAAAATATTTCAATTAAAAAACTAAAAGATTCAGTAAGTTCCAGTGAATGGAAAGAGCTCTAAAATGAACGTTCTAGAGTTTAAAGTCAAAGTATTTTAGGAGGAGCACCAAAAAATGGATGTGTGCTCAAGTAAAAAAGCAAAATCAAGCAAATAAGAAATGAAGTAATCCAGAAAGAGAGCAAAAATGAGAAATATAAGAATAACAAAAAGAGTTGCTAAAATATTTCTTACAGAAATTGAATGCCTAATACCCTATAAGATCGGGTGAAAATTATTTTCACCCCCAACTTTGATTAAAAAATTAAATTTCCTCCTCAACATTGAACAATAATCATATTCCCTCTTTATCCCATGCAATATCGATTTTATCCTTATAATTTTAATCATATATTTGTGTAATATCTTTTTATATTATATGTAATGAATATTTTTTTAAGATGGATATTTGTATTATTTTATTTAAGTTTATTAACTTTATAAGCAAATTAATGCTTTTTTATAAATTTATCACAAAATTCAATGTTATTTTTTAATATCGTTATTTTAGTATTATATGTATTAAAGAGTCGTTTGGTGTGAGGTATAATTATAATAATTCAGAGATAAAGTTCATGATTATTTATCCTGTATTTAATTAGATGTATTAGGTAGTCTCAAAATTATTTGTCGCACCATTTATACCACAGTGATGAGATAAGTTATCACACATACATGTTAGTACAACTTATTTTGTGATAACTAATTCCGGAATAACTTGTTTCCAAACAACCCACCCCTAAGTGTGTATGTATACATATGTATGTACATGCATATGCGTATATTTTCGTGTTTTATCTCTCTCTTACTAAATTCGTTTCATATTACTTAACTTTTTGTTGATATAATACAATCCTTAAGAAAATCTTACTTAGAGGTATATTTTGCTAAATTAATCTTATTAATGATAATTTGAAACTTTAAATTTATCTATACTGTTACTTTATATAGTTATTTAACACTAAAGGATAGAAAAAACATAATACAATTCTCTTGATTTCACAAATTGAGCAGATAAATTAAAACATCTATTTTTAGTATGAAAATCAAGTGATAAGAAACGATATTATTTATTGTCTATATCAGTAAATAAGTGCGATTGTCATTAATAGAGTATTACATATTTTATAATTTATATAAATAAATATAATCTTTAAAATTTGACCTTATTTTTATTCGAGAAAAATATTTAGTACCCCCGATCTATGACCAAATTTGCTACGACACACGTCAACTTCACGGGAGTCCTATTACCCCTTAAACTAAATTTTAGCGTATTTTTGTCAATTTTTTTAGCTAACGTAATACATTTTGTCAATCATTTTAGATGGCGTGACACTTTTGATGTGGACTCCATTTTATGTATTAAAGGTGTCACATTAGCACAAAAAAATAAAAAAAAATACGTTAAATTTGAGTTTAGGGGATAGTAGGATCACTGTGAAGTTGGAGTGTGTCGTAACAACTTTGACCATAGTTCGGTGTGGTACTAGAGGCTTATCGCTTTCATTTATTGTTTGTATTTTCTGCATTGAAATATGTTTATAAAATTAGTATTACTTATTATTTTCACTTGTAAAATAAATATTATAGTTTTGATTATTATTAATAAAACTAATTTTCTTATCATGCTAATTTACTTCATAAAGATCACCATTAGCTTATATATTTAATTAGTATTTCTTACTTTTTTTTCCTAGAAGATAATATTTATGTTTTTATGAAAATTTTGTTATATGAATTTTTTTTAAAATGAAAATATGATGATTTTAAAAAAGTTAAAAAAAATTGATGATAAAGGATAAAATGGAAATTTTAAAAAGTCAATTAAGATAAAGGGAGAGTATGATTATTGTTCAAAGTTGAGGGGGCAGTTTGATATTTAAGACAAAGTTGGGGAGGAAAAATGATTTTGACCCCTATAAAATCAAAGGTAAACTTTTTTTTCAATAATAAATTCAAATTATAAGCAATTACTCCCTCCGTCTCATTTTACTTGTTCAAAATTTTCTAATTTGATTCTCATTTTACTTTTCATTTTTCATTAATCAGGATAAAATAAAAAAAATTCCTTTTTTATCCTTAGTTTTAATTGTTTTTCTCTAAATTAAAATATAAATATTATTTAATATGAATACTATAATAAAATTATTATATTATTAATTATTTTTTTTAATCAATAAATAATATCAAATTGAGATAAGTAAAATGAGATGAAAAAAGCAGCATTTTGGTTTCCAAAAGGGTACCGAACAGCATTTCTTCTCCTTCAAATCTTTGCCAATGAGAATTCCCATCAAGCAATTTTTATTTTTTTTTGTTAAAATGCTCTTGGACAGCTTTCCTTTTAAAAAAAAATATGAAAAATATAGAAATATATCTTCGAACTTTAATAAATAATATAAATATATCCTTTGTCATGTTTTGGGTATAAATATATTTTTGTCATTAATGAAAAAGTATAAATATATCTTCGAACTTTAATAAATGATATAAATATATCCTTCGTCATATTTTAGGTATAAATATATTTTTGTTGTTAATGAAAATGTATAGATATACCCTTCTCATTAACGTCGGGACCCGTATCAACATCGTATTAGTTGGACTTTTAAAATTTATTTTATCTGTAAATAATTTAATCTATATCCTAAATTATAACTCATACTCAATTCAAATAACCCAATCCGACCTATGTAATAGAGAAGCTTCAAGAGATATATCACACGTCTCTATTCACGTGTGTTTTCTTATTCTACTCTCTCACTAACCCAAAAAATCCTAACAAACACATCAGTTCAATTCATGTTTCGATCTATCTATCATTTAGAATCGCGTGGAGATTTATTTAATATTGTGATGTTGTTTAATGTTCTGATGTTAGATTAATATTCTAATGTTGTTTAATGATACTCATGAACGATTGTTGTTTGTTTTTCCTAATTCCTAAGCATCAATGAAACAAAAATTATTTGTGATTCATGATTGTTGTTACCGGCTTTAAATATATTGTTACACCATTGTTCACCAACTTCAAAAAGTGAACAAGAAGACAACATTTTAAGAATAGAAACATGAGAAAAACTTATGAAGTTTGGATATTCCTCAACCAAATTAAGATCCTCATTGTATCATAGGTTGGGTCAGGTTCTTTGGACCGAATATGAGTTATAATTTAAGATAAATTAACTTATTTACAAATAAAATAAATTAAAAAGAGTCAATCAATACAATGCTGACATGTGTCCTGCCATTAATGATAAAAATATATTTATATCTTTTCATCAACAACAAGACTAAAGCTATATTTATATCCAAATTATAATAAAGAATATATTTATACCATTTATTTAAATTCAAAAATATATTCATACCTTTTCATTAACGGCAAAAATACATCTGTATACAAAACATGACAAAAATATATTTATACCATTTATTAAAGTTCAAAAATATATTTATACCTTTTCTATTTTTAAAATTATTAATCTACGCAATTAAACTAGCTAAAGAACAAAAGTAAAATTATTATTTTTTCTTAAAGTAAAAGGGAAAGCAGAATCTCTCTGAATTTTTAAATAGAACCCTAAAAAGCCTCAATATTTCATTTACATTAGCCCAATTATAACATTACAAATCACTCACCCAGTCACACATCTATCCTACAAAAGACATTAAACAAAACTACAGGGACTAAAACACTAAATTCAAAAAGATAAAATACTCCCAAAAGAAAAAGACAGACAGTTAGCTTTTTGCCATAGAAGTCTCTAAACTATTTCCTCTTTTCACTTAAGCCCCTACAGTTGCAGCCACCGGAGGTTTCACCTTCGGTGGCCTTCCTCTTCCCCTGGGAGTGCCAATTGGCTGCGTCACCGCAACCCCCGCAGCGTCCGCCGTCGCCTCCGCCTCCGCCGCCGGATACTTACGTGGCCTTCCACGCTTCTTGCCACTTCCACCAGAACCACCACCACTACTACCTATCTTCTTCATCGGCACCATAATCGGCGCGTGTGGATCACGCTCCTTGGGAGGCCGTCCACGTGGTCTTGGCGGTGGCGGCACGTAACCCGCCGGCAGTGGCGCCTTGGGCTTCGGTGGACGACCACGTCCGCGACGCGGCGGCGCGTTAGGATCAGGCTTCACGTAGTTGTTCTTCACCAAAACGAGCTGTCCAGTTTGCTTCATTTTGTTCAAGTGATGTGCAAGAAGTGTACCATGTGCTGCTGGGAGTGTACCATAAGTTGCTTCAATTTGCTTGGCTATTGTGGTTTTATTTGAACCTTCTTCTTCGTTCAACGCTTCTATAGCTCCCATTATCATCTACAGACAACCAAAAAAATAAATATACACCAAAATTTCAAATCAAAAAACAAGCCATCATTAAATATACACAATAATAACAAACATTTAACATTTATGCATAATATAATTTTTCAATGAAGGTGTTCATTTTACTCATATATATATATGTGTCTAACAACTTTTAAACACCCAAAAAAGGCATATAAAACAAAACGGGCAACAAAAACCTAAGTTGCGGAGCTTCAAAGTTTGCAAAGAGAGTGCAAATTTTCATCAGGATTGTACTAAAGGTTTATAAAATTAAATACATATACACGTAGCAGCTTACATTTAAGCTCTACAGTTGCAACCTTTAAAATATCCAAAAAGCATAACCAACAAAATGGTCAACAAAAACAATCAGATTATTTCAGCTCAAATTCATGGACATAAATAGAAAGTGTACCCACAAATATCAAATTCCAAATCTATCCAGTGAGCTCCACAACTAAAACTTTAACAAAGGTATGCAAATTTTCAACTCACTTACACTAACATTTAACTTATTTACCAAACATAATCACACACTTAAACACCCAAAAATATTATTACTTACATCAGGGTAAGAAGGGAGTGTTGAAGGTTGAGGCTGAGTAGGAGGTGGCTGGTTATCACTTAAATCTTCACTAGCCATTGATTTTTGTTTTACACAGAAACCAAAGTTCTAAAGCTAAGTAATGAATCTTCTTCTTCTTCTTTTTCGGATGCACGAAAATTAGGAGTGGAAGAAGTGGATTTAAATGGATGAGATCAAAGGGAGGAGAGAAAAGGAAGGAGCATGAGGAGAGTGATCCTACGGTGGGGGATTGATTTTGGGGATTTTAATCAACGGTGTAGAATGTATTTGGAAAACTTCACGCGGATTGATGACATGGCTGTGCTTTGTCCTTATGCATATAACTATTTCACTTCTTGTTTTAACTTTATTTATTTGTTTAATCTTCTATCAAAATAAAAAATAAGGGTAGGACAAATGAAAATGGAAAGTAATTACCATGTTGGAAAATGAAGATGGAGTTCTGACCAATTCAGCTATTAATTTTTTTTTATAAGTTTGTTTGTTATATAGTAGTCGAAGTATATATGCTCCATATTACTAATATAGGCGAAACTAAATTCTAAGTGCGTGAATTTGAAAAACAAATATAGTAATTTTATGTTTGAATAAATTATTTATATGTATTAATTTATTTTTTTGATGTAAATATAATATTTGAGTGAAATGAATTCCATCAAATATGCAAGTAGATATATAGCTTCACCTTGCATAGTAGTAGAATTTTATTTTAGGCAAAATACATCGTTAGATCCCAGTGACGGACCTAGGATTTAAGGATAGTGGGTAGTTAAAAAATTTTAAAAAGAAAATCAACTCAATGAGGTTCAAACCCAGGACATCCATACACCTTAAGATCAACCCAAATGTCAATGCACCCAATCAATTTTTTGTTATAGTGGGTGCTTTTATATATTTTATATTTATTTTTATATATTTTCTATGTAATTATATTTATTCCGCGTCGAATTTAGTGGGTGCCGGAGCACTCTAAAATAGAAAGTAGGCCCGCCCCTGTCAGACCCCTCAACTTGGCGTCATCTTTCACTTTAGCACCTCAAGTGGACATTGCTCATTTTTGACACCTGAACCAGTTATCAATTGTGTCATCTTGTACGGATAACGGCGTCGATGGCGCCGGAGATTTTGCATCCAGAGTTTGAAGGTTACGGTCCGTGGCTTCGTCGAAAAATGTAGGAAGTGATGGCGACAGAGCAATTATTTATTTATTATTTAAACTTTAAGTTAATTATTTAAAAATATTTTTTTAAATTATAATTTATTTAAAATTATTATTTTACACATGAATTCCACATGCCTTTTTTTAATTGATAACTGGTTCAGGTGTCAAAAATGAGCAATGTCCACTTGATGTGCCAAAATGAAAGATGACGCCAAGTTGAGGGGCCTGACAATGTATTCTTCCTTTATTTTATTTTACATCTCTAATTTGAGACCGATGAAGGAATTTTATTTATTTCATCATAAATCCATGTAACCTTGAATCGATAGTCAAAGTATAAACAATTTCTCTACCTATAAGGTAAGGATAAAATCTGCATGCACTATCTTCTCTAAAACGACTTTATAGGATTGAAATGGTACATTATTGTTGTCATAGCCCCTGTGGTTCTTTAAACTCATGAATTCATGATATATTTAATATTTCATCGCTTAGTAGATTTTTAGCGTAATTTGTAAAGTTATTACATTTGGTCAGAAGATTAAAGATTCAAATCATAAAAACGGTCTTTTATAGAAATGCATAGTAAGACTTGTACAATAGACCTTTGTTATTCAACTCTCCCCTGACTCGAAGGTTAAATACACCAAACTACTCTTTTATTTAATATTCCTTCGTTTCATATAATTTATATGACATTTTTATTTTTCATTCATTCAGAAATGTTATTTTTTTATATGTAGAAATATATAAATTTTAATTATTTATCTTAAATGACATGATTTTGTATACAATTAATAGCAATGCCATATAAGAACCACAAATATCACAACTTTTTTTTATAACTTAATATTCCATCAAATACCTTTACATAAAAGAAAAAACTACAACAAAACAAGCATAGAATTTGTGGAAATACTACTGCACAATCACGTACTTCCTTGAGTTCAGATTACATATGTTTTTAATTTGATATATTTCTTAATAGATTCACCCATTCCTAAAATAATAAAAAGTAAGAAATATTTTCATTAAATTATATTTAATTAAGTAATATATCAAATTAAAAACATATGATTTTTACCTAATATTTACTTAATATGATTTTTACCTAAAATTCACTAATTTAAATAAGGATAAATTTCAAAAATATCTTTCTTAACTATATAAAAATTATTTTAAAATATCATATACTTCGAAATGGAATTGATTTTTTTTTTGAAAACCGAGCAAATGTTGTATGTTTCTAAATCTAACGTGAAAATAACAAGTGTCCATCTATTAGTGGTTGTTAGTAGGAAAGAAATAGTGTGGGAAGTTGATGTTATTGTGTGCTAGCAGACAGCAGATTTTCAGTTACAGGATCAGCAATGAGAATGCGGAAATGTATGGCCTACATAGTTTCGAAAAATGAACTTAATTGGACCACCCAAAAGTTGGGAAACCGGTCCCACTATATTTTTAAAATAAATCAATTTTTTAGGAACCGTTTGGCTATGAAAATAAAAAATATACTTATTTTATTTGATATTTTTGATATTGAAAATAGAGTTAGAGTTGTGTTTGATCCTAGTATTTTGAAAATGAAATATTTTTGAAATTAAAAAATATAATTTTTTTTTTGAAATTTTATGAAAATGAAAAAAATTAGAACAAAAAACTAAAAAGTGTAAAAAAAATGAATGCAAAAATAGTGAAAACACCTCTTGAGGTATTTTCTAAAAATTTAAATATTATGAAAACTTATTCTAAAATATTTATGGTCAATAAATATTTCAAAATAAAGTAAAAATATATTCTGAAATATTGTAAATAATAGTTACTGCCAAACACCTACTTAGTTTTCTCAAAACTTGAAAAACTTTTAAAGTAAATAATTTGCAGAAGCTGGATACACAACTTTGGAAATGGTCTAATCGTCATCGTAAAGGGCAATGTAATATGCATTGCTACCGCGATGGGTTAGGTCGCAATTGCGAAGAGGAGAACTTAGTGAGTCTGGATCAAGTTCAACTTAGTCTTTGCATTCGTGAAGGGACCCTCATGATCACGAAGGATCATGTTTTGCGATGAAGAACGTTATTTGGACAGTGTTAAAATTCCTTTTTCCAAATATAAAACTTGATTTTGGGAGCATCAGATCATATTTTGGAATGATTCAAAATAGGATTTTAAAGATTTCTTTGTTGAGTATAATTCTAAATTATTATTTACATATTTTTTTGATATTTTATTGATGACTTCACGTTTTTATCAGTGTTTTTGAACCAGGAAAAATGAGAACTTAATTTGAGTCAAAAGTTGTGAAATTGAATCTTAGTAATTCTAAGGTTGATTTGAACTATGTTTTTGATGAAATTGTAGATTTGAGTTCCTTACTTCAAGGTATAATAATTTTCGAAGAAAATATATATTTTGCTCTTGGGCTTTTAAAGTTTACTTTTTGAGTACGAAGTAGAAGTATAACAATATGAGTGTCTATAGTCTCGTTTACTTATGTAGATTACATATTTAACCAGATTAAGATCGTTTGGCGGTCCTACGAAATGCTATAATTTTATCTTTCGGGCTTCACTTAAGCCAAGTTGAGACTTTCTTTGGCATTTTTTTGAAGTGTCAATGTAATATGATTTGACATATAAAGGGGCATTCGATAATGAGAGTCCCGTATAAATAAGACAACAGATAGTTATACAAATACAGTGCCATGTTGTGGAAAATTGGGACTTTATTTCTAATTTGCTGAGTTATATGACCACTACAAAAAAAAACTGTGTTTAGCAACAAATTTGTAGCAACAAGTACCTTTTCGTCGCTAATTAACGACGGAGTTGCAACAAAATAGAATTTTTGCCGCTAAATAATTGAAATTAAAATTAATAGCCGAATTAGTGAAGGATTAGCGACAGAAAGTAAAATACGTTGCTATATTTTGGCGGTAAAGATTGGCGCCTTTAATTTGGTGATAAAATTAGCGACATAAAAGGAAAAAAAAATTTGACATAGTGGAGACGGAAATAGCTACGAAATTATTGTCACTAGAATTATTTTACCATTTTTAAAAATATATTAGAAATTTTTTAATAAATAATTAGCAACGGATAAAATATCCATTGCGGAATCTGTCGCCCTGCCAATTAAATATTAGGGCAAACTCTTTTGTTTCACTTTGTTCCAACACATACTATCCTTCGCTTTTTTCCAAAACAGATTCTCCTCTCCCTTTTCTCTCAGTTGAGAAAAGAAAATTACTTAATATCAATAGAAAAGGGAATCAATCGCTCAGTTTCGAATCTAAATTAGAGGTACGATTCTAAATCTCGTAAAGTGAGTTGTTTTTCCTCTTTCAATTTCTTAATTTCTAAGTTAGAAGTCACTTGTAAATGATAGGTTTAGGGTTGTTTGAGCTCTTTCACTTAGGGTTGTTTGATTATTGTGTTAAAATGTTCGATAGATGGTTATTTACTCGAAATTGGAACCAAATTTTTTCTTAGAATTTCTGTTTGTGGGGTTTTTGATATTTTCTGTTGCAAGTTTATTAATCTGAAATTTCTTTAACAGAATTTCTGTTTGTGTTGTTTAATTTTTACTTTTTTACGTACACTGATTATGTTAGGTTCTATTTGTCAGTTGTTTGAGCTCTTTCACTTAGGGTTGTTCGATTATTGTGTGACTTGATTATTCTAGCTCTTTTCAGCTGTTTTTGTCAATACTGAAATGGAATCTTTGGCAGATAAAGACTTAAGTATCACTGTCTCGACTTCATTTGAGGGAATGAAATTTGGTCCCATCATCTTTGCTACAACGTTGGAAGATCTTTTATGATCCCCTAAAAGAAAATTTGATCTGGATTCAGATGCAAAGATCTTTTATGCTTGTATGACAGAATTTTTGAGAGAGATTCTGGTAAGTTTCTTTGACTGCAAAAAGATTGTTCTTGTTATGGTGTTTTACTTTGTTCAAATTTTGAGTTAGCCTTGGATGATGACTCACTTGAGTGTGACACTTTGTTCCTGGATACATCCCTTGGAGTTTTTTTCTGCAGTTGTCAATCACATATTGCTTAGTTTGTTTTGTGTGCTAGCTTAGTGATATCTTGATGAATGAATTTGTTCAAAATCTTACTGTAGCCGATTGCATTGTACATTTGGTCTCCATCCTGTCCGTGGCACCTTCAGGACACAATAATAATGTGTTTGCACAAGTACATCATTATGCATTAGCAGGAGAAAATCGAAGTTTTTATATGCTCTACTACTTAATGTTAGGATCGATTCACATACACACACACTAGGTCGACGGAGAGGATGAAGAAAATGATAGAGAGAGAGAGTTCATGATCAGAAAGAGAGAGATGCGTGAAAATAAATTACGTGGTAACTGGGAAGGACTTATCTGTTTAGAAAGAATAACAAGTGTAATAGTAAGCAACACTTCTGAAAGTTAAGTATATATAAAAAAAAATTTAATTGCTCAAACATAAATCATATGTTTTCTTTGCTTGTAGCCTCCCAGAACTTTCTGCAGAAAGATTTTAATTGCTCAAACATAAATCATAATTAAGGCAACTTGCTAAATAGCCCCAAAACAAAGTAGAAGTAGTTCGATAAATCAAAGAAGAAAAAGTTCAATGTCGTTTGTGTTTCTTGCTACGTCATAAAGGCGAAGAGGTTGGGGTTTTGAAGCTAATAATGGAGTTAGAAGATAGTAAGATGAATGCGTTTATCATAGTTGTAAATACACTGGAAACTGAAAGTGAATGCTAGCTCCTTCAATGGCGCGCAAGTGTTTAATTTTGATATATTTATTAAGGTGATATTTATGCAAATGAGTTGAAGACTATATTGAAAGGGAGGATGACATTGGAATATTAGTGTAAGAATTAGCTCCCCAAAGTGTAATTCTTCGTTTTTATTATTTTATCTTTTCCCTTTTTAAGATAGTGTCTTTTAAATTCTGCCCCGCTTGTTCTATAATTTTATTGGAACTTATGAAGCTTACATGAATTCTCAGTATCTCGGATTTAGGTATTTTTTTCGGAATGCGGGTAAGTTCCAAAATAGGGACCCTACATTTAGTCTTGGCTTGTTAGTGAAAGGCTTGATTTTGATCATGTAATCGAATTGATCATCGAAGTTTATAAATAACAGACTGTTCTTTTATAGAAGAATTATCTTTGTTATCTATATTTTCATGTTGTTACTAGAATGTATTGTGGACTTGTTTGTTATAAGACTCGTTTTTTATCATGTAATCATATTGGTCATCGAAGCTTATAAGTAGAAGATTGTTCTATTTGTTCTCTGCATTTTGATGTCATTACTAGTAGTTTGAAAGCTACTAATGTTTGTTCTGTGTGGAGTTTAGGCCATGTACATATTCTTAATATGATAGATGTTGAACATTGATATTCTCTGTGTTCCGATTTTAGGAGGACAATTTTTAAAGTGGTATTGACTCATAGGTGATAAACTCTTGTAAACACCAATTGTCGCATGGACAGGTGAAGTGAGGTCAAAATAGCGGTCCATGTTGAACAATTGCATACTACTGATAGCAACACAGGTAACCGTTTGATAAATAATAAAGTATTCAGTATAATTCCACAATTGGTGCCTGAGAAGGGTAGGATTTCCACAGACCTTACCCTGGCCTATGCGAGGTAAAGAGGCTGTTTCTAATAGATAAAAGTAACCAACTGATGAATATGTTAATTTTCTAATCCAAAGTTCCAGGTTAACAGTAAGTTAAAGTGATTAAACTTTATAAAAAAAAAGTATGTAAAGTGATTTTAATTGATAAAATGAGCCTGGGCTGAAGGGGGTAATCTTGGGTAAAGTGGGAACCTAATAAATTCTTTGATGGGTAGACCTGATAATCTATTTGCCGATAAAAAAGACCTTCCATTGTTTATATGCATGTTGGTCCGTAATGTCTGCTTGTGTACAAAAACAATGAGTTTGGCCCTTTTACTTTGTTAATTGATGAAGTAACTCTTAATATTTGTTTCGATATTGGTATTTTAGGAGCTAGACAATGAAAATGAAGATGAAAAGTTGGGGTTGTTCTATGACACAAATGTCTTTAACTGGTCGAGCAGCGATGTTGTGAATACTTACAAGGTACGCCCTCCGTTAATCATGGTTGTTTTAACTTCATGGAATAGAAAGTACAAATTATAAGTCGACTAGGTTATTATATCGCTATCTGTTGTTTAACTCTCTCATCGATCATCGCTGTATTTTCAGATCTCGAGTCCTAACTACCACAAAGCGTACTTCTGCAATCTCTGGAACAACATGACACTAACCAGAGAAAGATGTTCAACTGTAATCTTTTTCCAGGTGCACTGGAGTGTCAAATGGTTGGTATTTTTCATTGTCTTCTTTTTCATTTCTCGCAAAGTTGAAATAGTAAGTCTTCTACGCTTGGCAATATGTTGAATTCGAAAAACAATTTACAGTCAAAAGATATGGTAAACTAGATAAAATATGTTTGAACAATAATCTACTAAATATTTGCAATTTAAGGTTTCTTGATCATCTGTGATGCCCCGGAAAAAGTTTTTCGTTAAGATCTCGGACAAAAATGTGTTGAATTCTGTTCTTTATCATGATTAATAATTTTTTTGTGAGGAATTTATGGATATGCGACCCGTCATCGCGTAGAGCATCGAATAATCTTTCCAACGATATGTGGATCATCCAAAACGGACACTCGAGAGATGAGTTATGATCATTCCGATCTAACCGTGAATAGTGGTGAACAGTAAATGTGCAAGAAAAAAATACTGAGGCCAGACAAATTTTAGGGTCAACTTCAAACGATCATAACTCCTTGTACATAATGATCTGGGTGAGTTACTATATATCAACAGAAAGATCTGAAAGTCCTCTTTCCAATGAAATTAGTTTCATCCAATTTGGCCATCAGAGAAAAAAGTTATGGACGATCTACTTCAGCCTATCAAAACAGTCCACCAAAGGACAAATTTGATATTATTTGATTATTAAGGGTATTTTTGTCATTCCCACTCCAATCCATCCGGGTAAACCATGGATTTAAGTCCATTAAGAGCATTCAATAGCTCATTTTTCTTCAAAATTTTCTAAGGCTCAAACCCCAACCCTACTACTTCAAATTTCATCCTTTTATGTCTCTTGATTGAACCGTAGAAATTTCGAATTGATTTGGGATTCGAGTTGATCATGTTAAGGGCTTCGAGAAACACCCTTTATTTTCATGAATAAAGTTCCGGAGTCGGAAGTTCATATTCATATTCCATTTTTAGGTATGTGGGGCTTTGAACAAGATTATCCTTTCGATCTTGTGCCCGATATTTTTGTTGGATTACATTGACATGATATTTTACATGTTTTACCATGAATTGGAGATATGGTTTTATATCTTATATTATTTCTCATGAGCTATGGGATTATGTCATCCGATATGTGTATGATGTTGAGATGGAATTATGTCCAAAAAGTATTTGATTATGAGAGTATGATGATTTAATTTGTTAGGCCTTGATTTATACTATCATTCCACTATTTCCTTATTATGAATTTATAATTGATATTGGAAATTCTATATCCCTACTATGGGTTGATGTCTCAAGTACCTTTAAATGAGAGTTGGATGGCAAATTGAGAAATATTGATATTGAAGTTGCAATGAGTCTTGGTATTTTCCGGATGGTTTTGATGAGTTAAATTGTTGAAAATATTATGTATTGAGTCTTCATATCCTTGTCCAAATGTCGAGTCGGTTATGGTTCAATGCATTGATACCTTGTTGATGTTGAGGAAAATTAAAATGTTTTGAGCTAAAATGTGTTGAGTTAGGAATCCACAAATTGATATGATTTGATAAATGAGAAAGAGATTTGATTTGGTATTTATGATAGACCCTTGTGATGTTGTGGTGGATTTCCTAACGCGTTCTGAGCTTGTCGGGGATTAGTACTTAGCACCAAGAGGGAAATTTTGTATTTCTCCAAACCTATGTGCCACCGTAGGGTTGTTTGATGATGATATTATTGACCAGAGAGCCCGATTGTGATTATTGCAGTTTTAAGGTTGTACTCCCTGGCAAAGAGTATGATGCTCCCGCCAACGGGGATTTCAAACGTTGGTATTCCACGTAGCTCACGTGGGGTTGTCGGTTATAGAAAACTCCCCTGTCCATAAGAGTCATGTTTATTGAAATACCGAGTCACTCTGAGTTTTGATATGGTAAGTCAAGTTGCCTATGATGATCTATAATGATTTATGATGTTTTTCTCCTATATTTCCTATCTAAGATGTTATGAGTTGCATGATTCAATGTCACTCAAGCCAGGTGTGTCATTATGGTCCCTATGTACGTTTTTATGAAATTTATGATATTATTTATATTTTGCATGCGCCCCCACATACTCAGTACGTATCTTGTGCTGATCCACATATTTCTCTATGGGCTACATTCTTACTATGTTATAGGTTCAGGTACTCAGCCGCAGCCGCGACAGTGATATCTGAGTGCCGCATCTACGTTCCTTCAGTGGTGAGTCCTCATGGTTCAATGACCAAGTTGCTAGTTTTGGTGCTGTTGTTTTGTGATCCCTTTGGTCTGTTGAGTCAGTTGGGGGTTTGTCCCAATGGCTTGTTGATTTTGTTGTATAGAGGCTATGTCAGACTAGTGTATTGTTGGGTTGGTTTGTGTATAGACATTCCATATATGTACAGTCTAACGATATTCCGTGTCATGTGCGATGTGATATGATATGTACTTATATATATATCCTTAACGTAGTGTGTATTTTGTTGTGTTGGAACCCAAGGGTAGTGTTTTGGCTTAAAGGGTTATCTTGAGGCTACGTGTAGCCTTGGGCACCGTGTGGCATCTCGGGATGATATTTCGGGGCATTACATCATCTTAGTTGATTCATAGGCCAAGTCGCCAAAGTTTCTAAAGTAGTGATAAATCATGTTAATAAAACAGGTTCTATAGAAAGTCCATTCATAAAAAATGATAAGTCACAATAATTGACAGTCCAAAATATTTCTGATTTGAACTAAAAGGGAAGTGTTTCTGCTAACTTCTACTTTTTCCATGTTGTTTGTTGCAGTGAGTTGTTGTGCAATAGCAAGATTGCTATTATCCATCTTGTTTTCTCATTATTCTCCTTTTCCTCCTTATTTATTTCTTTGTTCTTACTGCTATTGTTCTATATTGTTATTCCTATGTGATGTTGTGCAGTAGTTGGGCTACTGCTGTTCAACATGCTTGTTGTAGGTATTAATCCTCCTTGTTCATTCATCTGGTGCATCTGTTTACTTATATTCTCCTTTTCAGGCCCACAATCCTTATTGGTTTCTTTTTGTTATATGATAATTTGTTCCGTACCTCTCTGTTATATGCCATAACTTCAACACGAGTATGATTTACATTCTTTTCTTTTTGTTGTTGGCCCTATTACTTTAATATTACTTTACTAACAGTGTAGCATTTCCGTCTGTTACATTTGTATGATAGGAATAAATGTGGATCACAGAGATTAGGTAATGCTTGTCGGATTGTTACTCTCCGAGTGGAGGACTCTATATATAGGAAGTGGCATTAACATTATAGGTTGTATAACAACTGTTAGTAATTTGGTAAAATACCTATTCATAATCCTCTTCTTAGTGATCTTTATCTCCTTTTAGGTTGTATAATATTATATTATTATTAATCATGGAATTATATATGTTCTTTTGTGGTTCACTTTCAACCTCTGCTGAACTAGTGACAAACCAAGCCCTCTTCCAAGGAAACTCTGAGCTGCAACAACTGCTTTACATTTTTAGGTTTAGAGCTAAAAATCACTTGCTTTTGAGCTTTGTTCCTCACTTGTTTCACCATTCTAATCTTAACAGAATTGCGGTGCAGGTCGCTAGGTACTCCTAATGAACAACTCTGGCCTGGGGTGAGCAAATTAGTTAACTGGCACGAATACCCCCAATGGAAACCACAGCCACTCTCAACTGTTGTACCTGGTCTAGCTGAAGATGGACATAATTATGTGTTTAGATATTGCTATGTTTGGTATTGTGGATGTTTAGATTTTGCTATCTATATATGTGGGTTCTTTTACATGAATGTTGGATATTTTAAGAAGATTTTGCTATCTATATATGTGGGTTCTTTTATATGAATTTTGGATATTTTAAGAATTTTATAATATTCTTTTAATATGATTCAACGGGGTGTATGTAAAATACAAATAAAAAAGGTATTGGAAGAAAAGTAATGACGACAGATTTAGCGACAAATTTAATCATTGCCAAAGAAAAAACATTTGCAACGGATTGAGGAAAATATTTTTTTGTCACAAAAATTGGGGACTAAATAATTTTTTTTTAACGACGTTCTAGCAATGAAATATTTGGTCACAAAATAGTCAAAACAACGAAATACAACATGAAATTAGTAACGACCTTTATAAATATAACAACGAATATATTCGTTGCTACAAAATGGCAACGGATATAGATCGTCTCTATGACGTTGCAAAATTGGCAACAAATTTTATTTTTTCCATTACTAAATGGTTAGTAACGCGCAATATAGCAGCGACACATATTCCGTCGTTTATCCATCTCTAAATTGCTTTAGCGATGTATATATGTTGATTAGCGACGTTATCAGTCTGTTGCTAAACACGATTTTTTTGGTAGTGGACTAATATGAGCTTGATTTCTTATATCATTGGTAAAAATGTTTGTGTTGCTCACTGATATATATATACAAAAACAATTGATATTTGAAAAATAGCATAATGAAATGCTTATCTATTATTCTTTCACTCTCACTCTTTTGTTGCTAGTTATTTTGGACTATTTATGATTGTTCGTATAAGGATTAAATTCGATATATAACTGATTATATTTAACATTTGCATCTCCTATACATAGACATTGAAGAAGTGAAAGGATGAAATCCAGTAAAGAATCATCCAGGATATTGCTTGGTAAAGGATTATCGGATATATAATCCTGATCACCTAGGACATTTAATTTCTCGATATAGGATTGACTTGACTGGGTGCATATAGGTACCTCACATGATGCATGCCGAGCTTCGTCAATATCATGAAATGAAGAATTGAAGCTCAAGAAGATGCTTAAGTGTAAGTAGAAGGAAGAAAGGTAAAAAAGAAAGAAAGAGGCTATGGATGCAAAAGTGGTTATTGATAACGCTCAAATTACACACTTAAATGGGTGTAATCGATCGTTGTCAATACAATAACCCAACTTAGGTTGGGGTCGAATCCACAAAGAGTGAAGACCAGGAATTCAAAGCTCAAGAGTGTTGAAAGTCAACTAGGGGTTGCCCCATGATGTGTATAAAACAAACATAAATATAAAATGGGGGATTTAGTTTTAATGTTTTAGAGTAATAATTTCTTTGTGGTTAGTACACTATCTTGAGATTGAAAATGCTAAGAGTGTAATCAATGCACAAAATGCCTTAGGGTTATGGAATTCTAGGTGTGAGTTCGTGCATGGGTAATTAAAAATCTATTCAAATTTAGTTAGGAATCATGGGTAGGCTAGATTTAGATGTCTTGATGTTAATCTTTCAATAAAACATCAAATTTTACAAATGGATTCTTTCGAACACCTCATAAGTGTAACGATTTTACTAATCTATTGTCTTGATTAACATCCTTAGGTCTAAGAGATGCCATTAAATGAAATACTTCAAGTTATTGATTGCATTTATTTCTCACCGATATCCCCTCTTTCAAGAATGATATGGTTTCAAGGATAATTAGGGTTTGCAACCCCACATTCTTAGTTAAATCATGAAATAAATATAAAACCCGTAACAACTAGCCAATTAGGAGAATAAATAAACAACACTCATGCACTAATCACAACCTCATCAAGCATAACCCCAAGATTTAGAATTAGCTACTCATAGAGAAAGGAAGTAGAGATGTATCAAAATTTTCACTAAATTGCTCCATGAAAACTAAAGGAAATGTACTTCTAAGCTTTGTGTTTCAATAAATCTTAAATCGAAATCACTAATTCCTCACTTGGAAATCACTCTAAGAATGTTCTTCATTCAAGAGTGGTGCAAAATGTATTCTAAAGCTTCAAAGAAAATAAATTGGCTGCTGAAAATATTAGGGCTTGTGCCTTTTATGTATTGGGATAAAACCACCTGAAATTCCATCATTTCCCCTAAGAATCTACCCGACGATCGCTTACGCAATTCTTCTAATCGCTATCACAACTTCTGCATCTGTCATGGTATTCGTGTACGCAACTCCACAAGTTGCTTACATGATATCTTTGACTTTCCGGACCTGTCGCGATCCCAATTTCTTCCAATGTCTTGAGACCAATCACGATCCTCAGATTGCGTATGCGATACCTGAGGGTCATTTCTGGGACACATCTTCAGGCTTTTTCCTGTTCAGCTCTTTTTTCCTCCTTTCTAGTTTCGATTTCACTCATTTTTCACTAGGCTCCATGAAACGCTACAAATACCAGAAATTAGTGCTTTTCATAAGGTAACTAGTATCATATCATCAATTTAGTGACATTAATTCATAATAAATGAGATATAAATGAGTGACGAAATTACCACTCATTAACACCTCTAACTTAAAAACTTTGCTTTCCCTCAAGCAATATAATTTCATAACTCAATGAGACTATCAAATTAAGCTCAACACTGAAGATCAAACGGCCACGACAATTATGACTTTGGTTGGTAATAGAAATTAGTTAACAAGCATGTGAAATGCTAACCAAACAACTCCTTCAAATTCAATCACATTTTTAAGAACACAATGAAATTTCAAGAATAATCAAGTGTCAACGATTAATTCTCAAGAAATGACTCTCAATCAATAGTAAATCAAACATACTCCCTCGCCTTATATTTGGAATATATCAACTTCGTCTATCCTAGTTTATGTGTCTTCTCATGAAAGAAAGTCCCAAACACAACATATTTACAATATTCAACAAGGGACAAATGCTCAAGCACTCAGACTCACAATTTTTTTTTAATGCAAACAAGTATTATACCAAATGCTTGCCCTTATTTTCGATCACTACTAACTCAAAAATACTTGGTTGAAGATCTCAATGGACTTTTTCTATCTTGTAATGTAGGCTCGTGGAAGAGTAGGATAACATTTGGGATAAAAGTGACCACACCCCTCTTGAATTCCACAAAAAACTAAATAACGCAGACTTGGATCATTAACCACTTCATTTTTATACCACACACGTGCCTACCTTTTTCATTTTAGCTTACCCATATATTGAAAGCATTCTCTTCTCCTTTTTATAATTTCTTACTTTTTCTCTTTTTTTTTTTTTTTTGCAATTTCTTACTTTTTCTCTTTTTCTTTTCTTTGTTTTTATCCTTCGTTTTTTGTAAATCCCTAGAATTTTGGCCTTTGAAATTTCTAAGTTTTAAGCTTACTGCCCAATCTACGACTCACCTTATGAGTTGTAAGGTCTCCTTACGAGTCGCAGGGCTCGAGTCGTAGGGTGGACAATGAAGGGTGCCTTGGGTTCTGTTGTGATTATGAATAGGATGTCACGAGTCATGAAGATTCATTATGAGTCATAATGCCCTAATTATAGGGTGATCAGTGTAGGTACAAATGTTTTTGTCCTAGGTACGATTAAGACCCTAAGGGTCTTAATGTGAGATTATCGTATGGCACGACTTATAGGGTCAACAGTGGGTATTCCTTGGGACACTGTCGAGACCATGAATCGTGGTGACAACTCGTAACGTGTCCTTATGAGTCGTAGGATGACCCGTAGTCACTGGCGATAATTTTTTAGTGTTTTATTAAGGGTGCTCTGAACATTTTTCCTTTTCCCTAATTGTAACTCATGACCTTAAAACCCTTTTGATACCTCTTTATCATCCAAAAACATAGTAAAATACACTCTTAATCTCTCTCAAATTTCCAAAAGAAAGAACAAGCTGGGGTTTTGACACGGCCCAAACCAGGGCCTAGTCGTGTCAGGCATCTTAAGTCTAGCCAGGACCAGAGACCACCCCCGATACCCAACCATATTTTCCCTACACCCTATGTCGGATGAATTCTGAACATATAATAAGATAAAGAAACAATAATTGAAAGACATTTAATAAAGTCCATAACCACGACCAACCAAATATCCAACCGGTGTCAACCCCAATGCCAATACCAATACCAAGGCTGGAACCAATACCAACATCTCTCATGACCATAGTAGTCCCATAAAGCCTCTAACCGAGAACAAAGAACATGCGGTCGGGACATGCCCCCGATCATAGCCAAAACCAAATTCTAAGAAGCAAAAATAATGTAAGGAAGTCCATAGCATAAAATGGAATCTTTCGGAGTATAGAAGCACACAATTTCAGTCTAACACAAAGTTTTTTCCCGAATATAAGTTACTGAGCAGGAGGAGTAGTATGGCCGATTCTTGCATCGCATCGGGATACAACACCTGAAGACCGTTAGCGGAATGAACACTAGCATGTACTCAAGAATAAGGATAAAATAATGCCATTATTCAAAACCAAAGTAAATAACCATATGCAATCACACACACACACAAACACACACATATATATATACACACTATACCAAGAAAGGGAACTGGGTTTAACATACATTTAAAACCTTTAATCTGGGTTGTGTAGCTCTACCTTCCTAAATCCACCCACGAGTTATATGGGTTCAGCTCCCCCTGCTTAAAGGGACTACACGTGTATTAGCCGCACGAATTGGAGGAAAACCTGAGATGCCTAGAACATCTCCCAAAATATAAAGTGTGACATAATGCACACGGTCACCAAGATCAAACCTCATATCGGCAAACATGAGTTTCCAGTTTTATCCCTCCCGGTACCTTCACCTTCCACGACTTTGCTAACACTACCCCCTTTAAGTCCATATTAAAATCATGCACACATAACCAACCATTTACCAAGGAGTAATTTTAATAAGACATTAACCATTGATATCGTCAGACTAAAGTTAGAGCTTGCAAGTCTATCCATTTATGCCATACCAAAGTCATTAAACTAATTTGACTCCAAAGTTTTCAATTAAACCAAGACCATGACCACCAAGGCCTTTTCAAACCATTTAAAATCATCCAAACTAATTTAGGTTCCATTACCTTTTTATACAATGCGAAGGTTTCAATAATAGTCAAACTATGTGACAAAAGTATTCTTGTTGGCATTTTGACAAATATGTTGAGGGCATATAACTTCCAAAACCAAAACGAAATATCAATTGACCATTCCCATGCAACCACATGTTCAAACCATAATTATAACATTAAAAACCATCAGTAAAACATGGGAAAACATTATCCAACCATAAACAATCAAAACCCCCAACATGTATTTCAAAACCAAAACAATACCACAATAATACCATGAAAACCATTCATTAACATATGCTTTTAGTTGAACTAACAATGAGGGAGGAGTAACATGACTTAGACACCAAGGAAGACGGGGAGAAACCACCCTTTAGAGCTTTAATTGATTGCCTTGAAGAAACCTTATCCCTTTCTTGAACAAAAAGCTTGGGAGAGATTTTTAAGAGTGTTTGATTTAGAATAATAGGTTAATGAAGTCCCAAAAGATGTTTTATGTAGTGGGGTCAAAAGGAGTTAAGAGGAAAAATATTCAGAATACCCCCAACTTAAAACTATGAAATCACCGCAGGTAGGTACGAGTTGAACCTCCAACTCTTCACCACAACATACGACTAGTACCATCCAGTCATAACCAGAACAGAAGGTTGGACACCCACACACTGTCCACCATACGACTCCATTGCCCCAATTTGTGACTAGACCATACGACTCATATGGTCCAGTCATACCCAAGACAGAAGCCAAAGGGATAGACACTAGACAATGTACGACTCCACTATACCACTTGTATCCTATCCTTACAGCTCTTAGTGAGCCACTTGTACTCAGATCCAAGTCAAGTTATTAAGTTTAGATTAAGTGAAGGATCAACCTAACGACCCATCACCAAACTATACGACCCGTACCCACAAAGTCATACTCACAATAAAAACCTAAACACCAATCATTGGACACCTTACATCTGGGTCACCTGACCCATACCAATATCATACGACTCGTATGATGAGTCGTTACAAGACCAGTGAGCTCAAAGCTCAGGAAATTTCCAAGGGCCAAAACCCATGGTGTTTCAATTCTCCCCGACTTAGATCATTCGTCCCCGAATGATGGGACAAGGCAGTACAAACACGATTTAGAATCCACACGCCTCTACTCTTACCTTTAACTAAGTTAAAAAACAAAGATACTAAGAAAATCAATTTTTTCCTTAACTAAATTAGAAAACACAGATGTTAAGAAGAACAACACATACCTTATGCATGAATTTCAGAGCGAAAAATAGGAACAAATATTTGGACTTCATGTCCTCTTCAGCTTCCCAAGTAGCCTCTTCGACCTTGTGGTTTCTCCATAGGACATTTACTGAGGCCACATCCTTAGTCCATAATCGATGAACCTGCTGATCTAAGATCTCTACCGAGATCTCCTTATAAGATAAAAAATCTAAAATACCAATATCCTGATAGGCACGATTTACGATGGATCACCCATATACTTCATCAACATAGAAATAAGGAATACCATGTGAATGGTGCTCAAACTAGAAGGCAACTCCAACTCATACGCGATATTGCCAACCTTTCTCAAAACCAAGTACGAACCAACATACCGGGGACTAAGCTTCTCCTTCTTCCCAAATCGCATAACTTCCTTCATGGGTGACATCTTCAAGAACACCCTATCCGCAATCTCAAACTCCAACTTCCTATGCCTCACATCCGCATAGGAATTTTTGAGACTTTGGGAAGCCTTAAATCTATCCCAAATTACCTTCACCTTCTCCATAGCTTGGTGAACCAAATCCGAGCCAAGCATATCCGCCTCACCAACCTTGAACCACCAGTCAAAGACCTATACCTTCTCATACAAGGCTTCAAATGAATCTATCCCAATGGTAGAGTGGTATCTATTATTGTACGCAAACTCTACAAGAGGTAAGTTCTCAACCCACTAGCACCATAGTCAATCAGGCAAGCACGAAACATATCTTTCAACATCTGAATAGTCTTTTCTGCTTATCCATCCGACTGCGGGTAGAAAACAGCACTCAGACTCACCTTAGTCCCCAACCCTTTCTAAAATAATTGCCAAAAGTGAGATAAAAATCATGTACAACAATCAGAGATGATAGAGACTGGTAACCCATTCAACTTCACAATCTCTTGGAGGTACAACCTTGCATAGTCCTTAGCCAAGAAGTTAGTCAGTGAGCAGACTTTGTCATCCTATCCTTGATGACCCAAATTGAATCAGATTAATTCTGAGACCGAGGAAGACCGGTGATGAAATCCATGTTTATCACTTCCCACTTCCACTTCGGCAACTCAATCTCTTGATATAATCTTTTGGTCCTCATGTGCTCAACTTTCACTTATTGGCACACCATGCACTTAGCCATAAAACTAGCCAATCCTGCTTTATATTGTTCCACCAATACATCTCCTTAAGGTCATGATACATTTTTGTCAAACCAAAATGAACAACATAATGCGACTTATACGCCTCAGCCAAGACCTCTCTGACAAACCATCTATATCGAGAACACATAACCTCTCTTGGTACCGCAAGGTACTGTCACCACTATTCTCGAAGGCCATCAACTTCTTCCTACCAACATCATCCTTGATCCTCAACAAGACAGGATCTAACACTTGCTTCTCTTTGATCTCCGCACCAAGAAACGACTGCGCCACCTCCTGTACAAACACACCATCATCCTTAGAGTCCAAGAGATGAACTCCAAGGTTAACCAAATGATGAATATCCTTCACCAACTCCCGCTTCTCCTTTTCCACATGAGCGAGACTCCCCATGGATAACCTGCTAAGAGCATCAACAACCATGTTAGCTATACCACGGTGGTAGTGAAGAATCATGTCATAGTCCTTGAGAAGCTCAAGCTATCTCATTTTCCTGAGGTTAAGCTCTTTCGGAGTAAATACATACTGTAGTCTCTTATGATCAGAAATAATATCCACATGCATTCCATACAAATAATGATGCCATATTTTCAACGCGAACACCACAACTAACAATTCTAAGTCATGGGTCAAATAATTCTTCTCGTGCACCTTCAACTGTCGATAGGCATAAGCTATCGCCTTGCCATGCTGTATCAAAATGCAACCAAACCCCACACGGGATGCATTACACTAGACCACAAACCCATACGTGCCTTTTGGCAAAGTCAAAATCGGAGCCAAAGTTAGCTTATCCTTCATCTTTTCAAAACTATCCTCACAAGCATCAGACCACAAGAACTTTACCTTCTTCTGAGTCAATTTAGTCAACGGGGTAGCTATAGTTGAAAAACTCTCTACAAACCTCCTGTAGTAGCCAGCTAAACCCAAAAAGCTCCTAATATCAGTTGGAGTCATGGGTCTAGGCCATTTCTTAACCATTTCAATTTTTTGTAGATCCACTATGATCCCTTCATTTGAAATGGCATGACCCAAAAAAGTGTCAGCGTTCAATAGAATTCACACTTTGAAAATTTGGCATACAACTGTTGCTCCTTCAAGGTCTGCAATACAATACGGAGGCGATCAACATGATCCACCTCACTCTTAGAGTTCACCATAATGTCATCTATGAATACAATGATGAATAAATCCAGAAACTGATGAAAGACCCTATTTATCAAATCCATGAATGTTGTCGGGGCATTAGTCAATCTAAAAGACATAACCAGAAACTCAAAATGCCCATACCGCGTATGAAAGGCTGTCTTAGGGATATACACCTTCCTAATCTTTAACTGATAATACCCAAACCAAAGATCAATTTTGAAGAAAAACTTAGCACTCAGTAGCTGATCAAACAAATCAATTTTCCTTGAAAGAGGGTACTTATTCTTTATCATCACCTTATTCAACTGTCGGTAATCAATACATATTCGAATGGAACTATCCTTCTTATGCACGAATAACACAGGTGCACCCCACAGGTACACACTAGGATGGATGAAACCCCTGTCTAAATCTATTATGTGTAATAGAAATAGGATGAGTGTCCGAAATAAGATCAATCTTAAACTCAATCTCCCTATCAGGAGAGACAACAGGAAGATCATCAGGGAAGACATCAAGAAATTTATTCACCACCGAGACAGAATGCAAAGAAAGACCCTCCGAGTTAGAACTGTTAACCCAGACTAGATGATAGAGACACCCCTTGGAGATTAATCTCTAAGCTCTAAGATATGATATGAACTTTTCCTTAGGAGCCAGGGAAACACCCTACCACTCAATGACCATCTCATTAGGGAATTTAAGGATGCCCTTATGGGTCCAACAATCTAGAGGTTCATAGCACAAGTACAACCAATCCATCTCCAATATGATATCAAAATCGATCATATCTAATTCAAACTGATCCACCGAAGTCTCCCAACCACCCACAAATACCACACAACCTTTATAGACTATGATAGCCACCAATGACTCACCCACGGGGTAGAAATAGAAAAGGGTCCAAACACACTCGGGATCAAAACCAAAATGCACAACCATAAATGGGGTCACATAAGAGAGAGTAGACCATGGATCAAGAAAATAGTACACATCACAAGAAAAGAGCTTCAACATACCATACACGACAGTGGGCGATGCCTCAAAATCCTAACGGGTAGTAAGAGCATAAAGACGATTCCAACTAGTGTCGAAATCAAATGGTGCACCCTTTGGAGCTGGAGCTGATGAAGAGGCAACTGGAATATTTTTTGCCCTCGAAGTAACCTTGGACACTGGAAAACTTCTAGCCATATTCCCTGGCTGACCACAGATGAAACACTTGTCCTTTCCTTCATCACAGTAACCTCTATGCAATCTGCCACAAAATCTGCAGTGAGGATATAAGGGAGCTGACTGTGCTCCACTAGCCTAATATTGGAACCCTATTCCCCATAGTTATCGCCACCTTAGAAACGCCTGTCACTCGACGACTTTGGGTAGGGAGCACTAGCCGTCGAGTAAGACCCAATATTTTCCCACTTATTTTTGGGACACTTCTCACCATCCCTGTCACTCTGCTATTGACCACTACCCTACTTAAAAATATCTAAACTTCTTGTTCTACCTCTATCCTATCTCAGTTTGCTTCTTTTTCTCTTTCTCTACCTGCTGCATATAAACAACCAACCTGGAGATATCCATATCCTTGTTCAACAGGGTGGCCTTATTTTCCAATATCAAGTCTTAAGATAATCCAGAAGTGAACTTCCTCATTCTATCCCTCATGCTAGAAACCAACTCCGGAGCATACCGTGATAACTGGTAAACTTCAAGGCATACTCTTTGACTGATATTTTACCTTGCTTCAGATTAACAAATCTTCTGCCTTTGTTTTCCTCAACTCCTGAGGAAAGAAGTGGTCCAGGAAAGCATTAGAGACCACCTATAAACTTAATCAAATAAACTCTTAATCTCTATCAAATTCACCAAGGAAAGACCAAGATAGGGTTTTGACACGACCCGAACTAGGGCCTAGTCATGTCAGACATCTCAAGTCCAATCAAGACTAGAGACCACCCCTGATACCCAACCATAATCGCCCTGCACCCTATGTTGGATGATTCGAACATATAATAAGATAAAATAATAATAATTGAAAGACATTTAAAAAAATCCATAACCACGACCAACCAAATATCCAACCGGTGTCAACCCCAATGTCAATACCAATACAAGGGCTGACACCAATATTGACACCGCCTATGCCCATAGTAGTCTCACAAAGCCTCTAACCAAAAATAAAGAACATGTAGTTGGGATATGGCCCCGACCATAGCCAAAACCAATGTTCAAGAAACAAAAATAATGTAAGGAAGTCCATAGCATAAAATGGAGTCTTTCAGAGTATGGAAGATCACCATTTTAGTCTGACATAAAACTGTACCTAAATCCAAGTTACTGAGCAGGAGTAGTAGTATGGTCGATTCCTGCATCACACGGGGATACAACGCTAAAAAATAGTTAGCGAAATGAATGCTAGCATGGACTCAGGAATAAGGATAAAATAATATCATTATTCAAAACCAAAGTAAATAAACATATGCAATCACATACATACATATATATATATACCATGCCGGGAAAGAGAACCCGGTTTAACATGCATTTAAAACTTTTGAGCTAGGTTGTATAGCTCTACCATCCTAAATCTACCCACGGGCTATATGAGTTCAGCTCTCTCTACTGAAAGGGCCCCGTTATGTAATAACCGCATGAACCGGAGGAAAACCTGAGATGCCTGGAAGATCTCCCAAAATATAAAGTGTGACATAATTTACACAGTCACCAAGACCAAACATCACATCGACAAACATGAGTTTCCAGTTTTGGTCCTCTAAGACCTCCACCTTCTATGGCTTTGGTAACATGACCCTCTTTAAGCCCATACTAAAACCATGCACACATAACCAACCATTACCAAGGAGTCTTATTACTTAGGCATTAACCATGGGTATTGTCATACCAAAGTTAGAGCTTACAAGTTTATCCATTTATGCCATACCAAAGCCATTAAACCAATTTGACTCCAACGATTCCAATTAAACCAAGACCATGGATACCAAGGCTTTTCCAAACCATTTAAAACCATCCAAACCAATTTTGGCTCCATTATCTTTTTATACAATGCAAAGGTTTCAATAATAGTCAAACTATGTGACAAAAGCATTCTCATTGGCATTTTGACAAACATGTTGAGGGCATATAACTTCCAAAACCAAACCAAATATCTATTGACCATTCCCATGAAACTTATGTTCAAACCATAATTATAACATGAAAAACCATAAGTAAAACATGGGAAAACACTATCCAACCATAAACAACCAAAAACCCCAACATCTATTTCAAAACCAAAATAATACCACAATAATACTATGAAAACCATTCATTAAAACATGGTTTTAGTTGAACTAACAATGAGGGAGTAGAAAATGTCTTAGACACCAAGGAAGACAAAGAGAAACCACCCTATAGAGCCTTAATTGATTGCCTTGAAGAAACCCTAGCCCTTTTTTGAACCAAGAGCTTAAGAGATATTTTAAGAGATTTGTAAGAGTGTTTGATTTAGAATAATAGGTTAATAAAGTCCCAAAAGATGTTTTATGTCGTGGCTTAAAAATAAGTTAAGAGGGGAAATGTCCAAAATACTCCCAGCTTAAAACTTTAAAATCACCGTAGAAGGGTAAGAGTTGACCCTCCAACTCGTCACCACAACATACGACTGGTACCATCCAGTCATAACAAGAACAAAAAGTTGGACACCCATACACTGTCCACCATACGACTTTATTTCCCCAACTTGTGACCAAACCATATGACTTTTATGGTCCAGTCGTACCCAAGATAGAAACCAAAGGGATCGACATTGGACAACGTACGACTCTACTATACCACTCGTACCCTATTCTCATAAATCTTAGTGAGCCACTCATACTCAGAGACAAGTCAAGTCACTAAGTTTCAAATTAAGTGAAGGATCAACCCAACGACCCATCACCAAACCATACGGCCCGTACCCAAAAAAAATACCCAACCACCAATCCCTGGACACCTAACGAGATGGGTCACCTGACTATTACCCACATCATATGACTCGCATGATGAGTCGTTACAAGACCAGTGATCTTAAAGCTCAGGAAATTTCCAAGGTCCAAAATCCGGGGTGTTTCAGACTTTTAAGGATTGGTCATTCAAGCTTTAATTATTATTTCTCTCCATAATTCCAGAGAATCTAAGGTATATATGTCTTCTCTAATTTTTTTTTGTTAAAAGAATGTATTTAAAATTGTATCAATGTGATTTAATTGATTATTTTTAATGTGGGATGAGGTCTTTTGAGCATTATTTATTTAATTGCTTTTCCTATGGTTTTGTGAATCATGTATGATTGGAATTGATTATTTTCAAACTATTGGATGCATGGGCATTGTTAATTGGAATGGGGTTCATAGATTCCCGCAATGTTATGAATTTTGGAATCTAAATTGGTAATAATCTCAACCCAACCTTATGAAATTAGCTTTGAAACATGAATATATGTATATTGAAATTACTTTTGGAACTATTGTGCTGCATAAAAGGTTAATGGAACATAAATAGTTTTAAACTGAACCTTGGAGGTCTTGGATTCCCCCGAAGTAATTGATAATTGAACCTATGGGGTCATGCATTCCCCCATGTGGATGAATGATTGGAACTTATGGGGTCGTGGATTCCCTCAAGTGATGATAATTGAAATGACATAATTATATTATCTTGAAAGCATAGTTGGTATGATGATACCAACGATATATGCTTTAATGGTTGATATTAGTTCAATAAATAGAAGTGTGTAAATATTTTAATTGGACTTAAAGTGGGTTGTGTAGCTTGCCATAAATATGGAGGTCTCAAAGGACTGATACTGAAAACCAATATTTGTCGACGTAGGGGGTTGGTCTTGATGATCGTGTGCTTGTGTCACACCTTATATATATATGATGGATGACATAGGGTCGTGTATTCCTTGACCTTATATTATATATTTAGTTTATGCTGCTAACATATACTGGGGCCCATCCAGCATAAAGGGTTAGACCCATATAGCCTATGGGTGTTTTTATGATGGTAGAAGCTACATAGTCCAGGCTAGTATTTTACTTTTATTCTAAGCCATGTTCCCTACCCCAGCATGATGTATATATGTGTGTGTGTGTGTGTACTTGACTATGTGAATTGACTTTGACTGATTTTGAACTGATCTGATCATGACATTATTTTATCCCTTACCTAAGTTATATGCTAGCGCTCATCGTGCTAACCATCTTCGGATGTTGTATCTCCACGTGATGCAGGAATCAAAGATACTTCTACTTTTCTTGTACAGTGATTTAGTTATTTCTGGATCAATCGTAAGTCATCTTGAAGTAGTGGGCTTTTATTCTTTAGAAGACCCTCTTTCTTATTTTTGTTTCATTATATCATAGACTATCTTTCAATTTCTTTTTGGCTATCATCGGGGATATGTCCCCACTTTAGATTTATTTGGTTTATTAGAGGCTTTGTGGATTACTGTGGATTAGGATGGTTGTTAAAGTTCTTAGATTCCTTTATGAGTTACTCGAGTTACCTTTCTTGTTATATATTTAGAACTTTTCTCTATCTTGTTATATGTTTGGAACTCATCTCTATCTTATTATATATTTAGAATTCATCCGCTGCAAGGTGCATTGTGTTCTGATTGGCTAGGGTAAAAGGGGTGGTCTCTGGTCCTCAGCGGACTTGAGATACCCGTCACGTCCAGGCCATGGTTTGGATAGTGAGAAACTTGGTATTAGAGCCTAGGTTCATGGTCCTTGATTATCTAAAAAGATGTGTCAATTAGAGTCTCTTTTATGCATGTGTAGCGTGTCACACTTGTAAAGAAGAGTCTATGAGGAATTTAGGAATGTTCCAATTTCTTGTGATTTATTTTTCGGGCTATAAAATCTAAGATATTAGATATCCTTTAATTCTTGTTTGTTTGCATTTCAGATTATGCCTCCTTGAATAATTTGATACTTGTGAAAACTCCTCTGTTCCATTTGAGGACAATTTAGATGGAACTCGTTCTACTTATAAATTATAAATTCAATCTAGGAACCCTGTTCCTGACTGCCCATGTGGAGTTCCACCGGTCCTTACTAGTTCTCCTCAGGTTGATGTTGTTCATGCTCTACCCTCAAGAAGACATTTCTAATGCGAGTTTCATCAATCTATTCATCTGCTAACTTATTTGGTGACTTCTCAGTCTCGTTAGACTGACCGTGTTGGTTTTATTTCTACATCTTCTGAGGTCACTAGAGTTGGCTAGTTTATAAGGTTGAGTCTTCTAACCTTTATAGGATCTACGATTGAGGAGTATCCTCAAGGGTTTGTTTATGATATGGAAAAGACATTTAGGGTAATGCATGCTACTGATGTAGAGGGTGTGGAGTTTTTTGCATATCAGTTGAAGGATGTGGCATATCAGTGGTATGAAGAGTAAGAAGGATCATGCCAATCACTCCGAGTTAGGTTGCAGACTCTTAAGGATCATTAATTATATGCCAAGTTTTTGAAGTGTGATTTTTGGTTGAATGTTGTGACCTTTCTTCATCATGTAGTTTCTATTAAGGGGATCAAGTTGAATCCACAGAAAGTTGAAGCGATTAATAAGTGGCCTAGACCCAATGACTCCAATCGACATTCATATCTTTTTTTATTTAGCTGGGTATTATAGGAGGTTTGTGGAGAGTTTCTCTTCAATTGCTGCCCTATTGTATAAGTTGACTCAGAAGAAGGCAAAGTTTTTGTGGTCTGATGCTTGTGAGGTCAGTTTTGAGAAGTTGAAGGACAAGTTGACTTCTACACCAATTTTAACCCTGCTCGAGGGTACTGATGGGTTTGTTGTGTATTATGATGCATCCCATATGTGACTGGGTTGTCTGTTGGTGCAGCATGGTAGAGTGGTAGCCTATACTTCTAGGCAGCTCAAAGTTCATGAAAAGAATTATCTAACTCATGACTTGGAGTTGGAGGCTATGGTGTTTGCTTTGAAGATTTGGCGTCATTATTTGTATAGGGTGCATATTGATATCTATTCAAATCATAAGAGCTTGCAGTATGTGTGTACCCAGAATAAGTTGAATCTCAGGCAGGGGAGATAGCTTGAGTTGCCCAAGGACTATGATATAAGCCTTCATTATCATCTAGGTAAATCTAATATGGTTGATGATGCTCTTAGCAGGTTGTCATGGGAAGTTTATTTCATATGGATGATGAGAAGAGGGGATTAGTGAAGGATATTCATTGGTTGGCCAATCTTCGAGTTCGTCTCTTGGATTTTAAAGATGAAGGTGTAATTGTTTAAGAGGTGGTTAAGTCCTTTCTTGGTACTGAGATGAAGGAGAAGTAGGTTTTGTATCCTATCTTGATACAGATCAAGAGTGATGGGGGCCAACAGAAGGTAATGGCTTTTGAGATTGGTGGTGATGGTATCTTAAGGTACCAAGGTAGGTTGTGTATTCTTGATGCTGATGGGCTCCGAGAAAGGATCTTGGTTGAGGCTCAAGAGTCAAGGTATACAGTTCATCCTAGTTTGATGAAGATGTATTATGATTTGAAGGAGATTTATTGGTGGAACAACATGAAGAGATATGTGGCCAATTTTATGGCCAAGGGTATGGTTTGTCAGCAAGTAAAGATTGAGCACTTGAAGCCTGGTGGATTGTCTCAAGAGATTGAGTTTCCTATGTAGAAATGGGAAGTGATTAATATGGATTTCATTGCGGGACTTCCGTGGCCTCGCCATCAGTTTGATTCGATTTGGGTAATCGTGGATAGGATGACTAAGTCTGTTCATTTTTTACTTGTGAGGACTACTTATTCTGGAGAGGATTATGTAAAGTTGTTTATTTCGGAGATAGTTGAATTGTATAGTGCTCCAGTTTCCATTATTTCAAATTGAGGTGCGTAGTTTTCTTCTTGCTTTTAGCGTTCGTTTTAGCAAGGCTTGGGAACACGACCCTACAATTTGTAATTTGAGATTATGAGTCATATGGTATGACTCATAGGGTTAACAATAGGGATGCTGTGGGATACTGTCCAGACCACAAGTAGGGGTGATGACTCATAGCGTGTCTTCACGAGTCGTAGGGTAAACCGTAGTCACTGGCGATAATTTTTTAGTATTTTATTAAGGGTACTCTGGACATTTCTCCTTTCCCCAATTGTGACCCACGATCTTAAACCTTTTTTGGAAAATCTTTATCATCCAAAAACATAATCAAATACAGTCTTAATATCTCTCAAATTCCCCAAAGCAAGAACAAGCTAGGGTTTCTAAGGATTGTCCATTCATGGTTTAATTGTTGATTTCTCTCCATAATTCCCAATTATCTAAGGCATGCATCTCTTTCCCAAAACTTGTTCTATTAAAAGCATGTATTTACAATTGTATCCATGTGATTTAATTGATGGCTTTGAATGTGGGTTAAGGGATTTTGAGCATTATTGATTTAATTGTTTTTCCCATGGATTTTGTGAATCATGTATGATTGGAATTGATTGTTTTAGAACTATTGGGTGCATGGGCGTGGTTAATTGGAATGGGGTTTGTGGATTTCCCAACTTTATGAATTTTGAAATTGGAATTGGTAATAACCTCAACCCAACCTTATCAAATTAACTTTGAAACATAAATATATGCATATTGAAATCAATTTTGGAACTATTGAACTGCATAAAAGGCTAATAGAACATAAATGGTTTTAAACTGAACCCTGGGGGTTGTGGATTCCCCCGAGCTAATTGATAATTGCACCTAGGGGGTCGTGGATTCCCCAATATGAATTAATGATTGAAACTTATGGGGTCGTGGATTTTCCCAAGTGATGATAATTGAAATGGCATGATGATATTAGGTTACAAGCGTAGTTGGTATGACGATACCAATAGTATATGCCTTAATGGATGATCTTAGTTCAATAAATGCGAATGTGTAAATGTTTTAATTGGGCTTAAAGGAGGTTGTGTAACTCGCCGTGAAGGTCGAGGTCCCATAGGGATGATACTGGAAATCCACGTTTGCCGGCGTGAGGGGTTGGTCTTAATGATCGTGTGCTTGTGTCACATCTTTTATATATATATATATATATGTAACATAGATGGTGTAGGGTTGTGGATTCCTCGGCCATTTATGATATCTCCTGTTTGTGCGGCTAACAGTGGGCCCTTAAGTAGGGGGTTGTACCAATATAGCCCGTAGGTTTTTTTATAATGGTTGAAGTTACACAGTCCAGGCTAATATTTTACTTTCATACTAAGCCTTGTTACCTACCCCAGCATGTTATATATAGTGTTATATATATGTATATATACATACATACTTGGCTGTGTGTATTGGCTTTGAATGATTTTAAAATGATTTGATCATGGCATTATTTTATCCCTTCCCTGAGTTACATGCTAGCACTCACCCTACTAACCATCTCCAGACGCGGTATCCCTATGGCATGCTGGAACCAAAGACACTTATGATTTTTCTGCATAGTTATTAGGTGATGTTTGGATTGATCATGAGTTATCTTGAAGTGGTAAGCTTCCATTCTTCAGAAGACCCTCATTTCATGTTTTGATTTCATTATATCATAGACTATCTTTCGGTTTCTTTTTTACTATCTTGGGGTCATGTACCGACTTAGATTGATGTTGGTTCATTAGATGATTTGTGGATTAAGGTGGATTAGGATGGTTATTGAAGTTCTTAGATTTCTTTCTGAGTTAGTTGAGTTACCTATCTTGTTATGTGTTCGAAACTCAGCTCTATCTTGTTATATGTTTGGAACTCAGCTCTATCTTATTATATGTTTGGAATTCATCAACTTCATGGTGTATTGTGTTCTGATTGGCTAGGGTAAAGGAGGTGGTCTTCGATCCTCGGCGGACTTGATAGACCCATCACGGCCAAGCCCTGGTTCGGGTTGTGACATTTTCAATCATTGATTTTCTTTAAGGCACACATTTACAAGACCACAGTACATAACTTTCTCTTCCATGTTTCACTGCACCCCTAACTTAGGCTTTTAGCCTCAAGTTGGCAATTTCAAGTCCAAGAAGGGTAGGGTTGAAGAGAGGGACAAAAGGTTCAAGGCTTGTAATGTGGTTGCCAAAGAAAGGTTAATAGGCTCAAATAGGGTGAGTAGTGATATCATTCATGCACGGGTAGGCCTTTTAGGCTAAAGTAGTTTCTAATAATCACAAAGAAAGACTAAAATTATTTCACCAACCACTTATAACAAGACTAGCTTTGAAAGACCAACGGGAAAAGTTCTAGATGACACAAGTAAGCACAAGAATCATTCAACAAACATTCACTACACATGGCATGCAAACTATTCTAAAAAGATCGATTTTACTTACTACTTTAGATGTCTTCTCAAACCTTGTAATGTGAGCCCCTTGCCGTTTTAAGTCTTCTAAGAGACTATCATAATCCCTATATGGGACAGAGGAGGTGGGACCCTCAAAAGTCTCACCAGGACCTATGGAAAATCTAGAAACCAACTCTCGAACCATCTGCGACACATCAATCAACACTCGAACGGTCCCACAGATGATAGTCTACAAGAGTCAAACTTATCTTGCACGAACTTACCCGTATCAATATTTCTATTTTTACTATTAGAAGTTATGCCTTCACCGTATATATTCAGTAGGTAAATCGGTGTCTTTGGTGCTACCTAATTATCATCCTTATACTCATCAACTTCTGCTCCTTTGCACAATTTGGTGATCAAGGAAAGAAACATTAGGGTGGGCCCATCTCGTGCCTTATATACATGGAACTCTGAGATAACAAAGATACCAATATTTAATGTAATGTTGTATAGAATATAGGACATCATCTAAGCTATTATTACCAACATATTATTCATATTCCCACATGGAGAGACACAGCTGCAAATGATAGCTGGCCAAATCCTCGCCTCAGCCATGAACTCACACAGAGTAATCCCTACTTTCATGGTTGCCCATGGTACATTCTTACCCAGGCAAATCTTTGAGACTAACCAACTGCCCGAATCATAATCCTTAGTGTTAAACAGTGATTGATTGGAATTTGGCAAACCATACATCCTATCAATATCCTCAGCTCCAAAATGGACCAGCTTACCCTTTATTTTCATCAATAAGGTGGAAAGTTTTATATCCTTGGGATTGTCATAACACTCCCCCACCCATTGTTCATTGGCCTGAATGACTCCGTATAAAGCACAACCAACCCGTAGTCTCCAACCTCTGATAAAAAGTCAGGAGGGCCTCAGGAACTCGCTCAAGGGAGATCCCCTTTTAAGGGAATAACTTTTTGTTGGCCAAGTCTTCATAGTACGTTTCTTGGCAGTCGAGAGAGTGGAATCGATTTTGATCATATTCTCTTTCAACCTCAATTTCATATATAAGTCGATGCTCCATGCTTAGCCTTTGGTTTGAAAACCTGAAATCAATACACATGCATGAGCTTCCAAGATTCTCATGTAAAAATAATGCAATGTGACTGAGAATGGCTAAATAAATGGTTTAAGGATCAAATTTGGGCTCAAATAGTAGTTTCCATAATTTTACTCAGGCCTACAGACGGGCCTCAGGTACCGCATTCGCAATCGCGATACCTGCTGCTCAGGATTGCAGATGGGCCTTAGGTATCACATTCACAATCTGAAGTCGCGATCGTGATACCTACTGCTCAGGCCTATAAATGGCCTCAGGTATCGCTTTCACAATATGAGGTGGCAATCATGATATCTGCATACCCGGCGTCCCCAATAATTCCCAACTCAAATTTTGTCAAGTCCTTTTCAAAAAAACATGCACAAACATGATTCACAAAACAAGAAACTAGAACTAGAACCCAAAATTACTTATTATGTAATTACTTTAGGGACAAAAAATAAATCTCAAAATTTCATGGAAGCAAATCATCAAACACTTGGTGTGCATCTAAATTCCCAATCATTTTTGCCTAAATTTGGGTACTCAAGACTTCTCCAATGATTTTAACACTAAGTTATCAGTTACTAGAATTGTTTATACACAGAGATTTACCAAATTCTAGCACCAAAAAGTAAAATAAATCACACCCAAATTCAACCCTAATCTTGTGAATAAGGAGGAATTTTACCACTTAAAGAGGAGATTAGGAGGCATACCTGAAGTTTGTGTGCAAAAGATACAAATGTAGAGCAATTGGACAACGTTTTAGAGTGATTAGAATGGATGAATGTTTGGATATTTAACAGAGGAAAGTGAAATGAACCATTTGAAGTCTTTCACCTTGTTTTTAAAACTATCGTGTATCGCGATCGTGACAAGCGTATCGCTTACGCGATGTTTGACTATAATTGATGGATCATTTACGCGATTTGTTTATCATGTTCACGATATCTGAGGCCCTCAGGTGCTGAATTTTTGCATTCACGATCTGTCCATCGCGTTCGGAAACTTGAGACCTTCAGGTACCATCATAAAGTTTCTCAATTCCCTTTTCTTTCAAGGAGGTGAACCCCAAACTCATTTTCAATCAACTCCGTGTATCTTAACCTACTCAAATCACTTTCAAAATTTTGTGGATTAGTTAAAAATAAAATCCTAAAGAGTTCTAACAACTAAAATTTAAGGGATAAAAGAATTTTTTTTGGAAAAAATGGGTTGCCTCACATCTAGCGCTTGATTTAACATCGCGACACGATTCCTATTGATCATTATTTTAAATCCTTAAAGCAAAGCCACTCAATCTTCACCGCTCCTATCCACCAACATGGTAATGCTTCAACCTTTGTCCGTTTACCACAAATCTCTTCTTCTCGATCTCTTCCAACACAATATCTCCACTATGATAAACATTTGAAATCACAAACGGATTTGACTTACCCGCAAAGAGTTTCAATCTAGAATTAAAAAAAAGCACATCATCATTCATATGAAACTCCCATTTTAAGATTTTAGCATCATGCCACCTCTTTATCTTTTATTTATACAACACAGAGCTTTCATACGCTTTGAGTCAAAAATCTTCCAACTCATAAGGTTGATTCACTCTTGATTTGGATGCGTCCTCCCAATCCATATTCAACTTTCTTAAGGCCCATAAAGCCTTATGTTCCAACTAAATGGGTAAGTTACATTCCTTCCCGAACACCAATTGGTAGGGTGACATACCAATAGATGTTTTGTAGGCCATCCTATATCCATCAAGAAAGCAATATCATCCACGATCGGCTAGTCGATCCAATATTTGATTGATAAAAGGCATAGAAAATGATCTTTCTCAGTCCACGAGTTTAATTTATGATAGTCCATACATACCCTTAAACCCGTGATTAGATGGATGATAACAAGATCATTATTCTCATTTGGGACCACCCTTCTTGGAAACATATTTGATCGGACTCACCCGGGTACTATTTGGAATTGGGTAGACAACACTCATATCAAGCCATTTGATAATTTCCTTCTTGACTACCTATTACATAGGTAGATTGATTTTTATTTGGTGTTCCACACTAGGAACATGATCGACCTCTAATTTGATCTTGTCGGAGCAAATTTTGGGAGCTGTGACTATGATGTCCACTATAGTCCACCTGATAGCAAGGATGAACTTTTTCACGATAGATTTTAAGGCATCCACTTGACAAAGCTCATTATCAACCACAAAAATGATTGGCAACGTATTTTTCTCACCTAAGAAAACATACCAAAGGTGGGAAGGCACATCTTAAGTTCAAGTTGAGGTGGTTTAATAATAGACGATTTGGCGGGTGGATTCTCACGATTTTTCAAATCAAGATTCAATTTGGTAGGGGTCTTGGTATACGAGCCAAGACCCATCAATGAAGCAATCACCTCATCATATTCTTCAGTATCCTCACTCCACAAGTTCCACAACACATCAACAAAGGGGTCATCTATAAGATCAACAAAGGGGTCATCTATCAATCCCCTCAACCCCATTAAGATATGAGCAAGGACATCTTCACTTTTGAGCTTCTTTAGGTTAATGGAGCTTGACTCTTTACCCTTGGACCTATCATGTGGAGGTACATATTGGTCATAGTCTCTATTCTTATCTCTCCAATCCCAATCTTTATCATGATTTGTATCCCGGTAATCTCTATCACGATTTAGTTTCTTCCAACCTTGATTCCTACATTGCCTTTGATAAGTAGGACAAAAACCTCTTCTTGGTTTGACAAGAACTGAATTTTTTCATCAAGAGACTCTTCTTCCTCATTATCATAAGATTTAACACTCTTAGAAGCAACGACTTTGACCACCTTAGAAGGATATCCTATTATATGTTTGGTGAAAAGATCAAGTTGAGTCATCACTTTATCTATGTTTGCATCTCTTTACTCATCCTTTTTTCTTTGCTCTTGGCTTACAAAAGATGTGGAGGGATCCCCCACGACCACCTCAGTATCACTTGTGTGCAAACCTCTACTTTGCTTGGTCACTTAATCTAACAAAACCTATGCAACACCATAAGATAATTTGACAATGGAACCACCGACTGCATTATCGGCTACCATCTTGTTCAATTGATCTAATGCCGTATAGAAAATTTTAAAAATCATTTTATACGGAACTTCATGATTTTGGCATTGCATTAACTTATTGTTGAATCATTGCCAACCCTCATATAATGGTTCACCATTAAGATGGCGAAAGTTAGTGATTTCATCCCTTAGTTGCAACATCCAAGAAGGAGGAAAGTACCTTTCCAAGAATTCTTCCGTGAGCTCAACCTATGAAGTGATAGTCCTGTGGGAAAAAGATCGCAAATATAAGACCATTTCCCCCATCAAAGAAAGACGCAATCGAATCAATTCTTGAGATATGTGGGCTATGTCAAATAAAGAACACATCAATAAAATTCTTCAAGTGTAGATTAACATCCTCATGTGCTTGACCTCCAAACAACCCTTTCATTTGAAGCAAATGAAGCATTATGCTAGTAACGTGAAGCACTTCATTTCTTTCTACCGGTGGAATACGAATAGATCTAGATCAACCCGCATCTTTAAGGTGATCCTTATCCTAAAGATACCCATCAAGTCCAAGAATTACTACTATGTTGGCTCATAGTATCGTGTGCACTATTATACCCACCTGAGAGAGAACAAAAACAATAAATAATGTAATCTAAAACACTATGGTTAACCCAAATTGACTAAAAACACTAAAAGAGTGAAAACTGTGTTTCTGTAATACCCCATAATATTCTTAGCTCGATTCAGCTCTTAGTTGCATGCATAAAGGGTCCAAGGCTTGGAAATTTCACCAAGAGTTGGGGACTTAGTTATTTTTAAGACCTCTAAACTTTACAAACTTTTAGTTTGGCAAGCCCGTCCCCGAAATGTTGGGTTTTAAGTTGATTCATGTTTAGGGAGGTTAAAAGTATATCTTGAGGAAGTTTTGAATTTTTCAGACGAGGTTTAGGGCATGTTTGGATCAAGAAAATAGTCAGTCTCCATGATAAGCCCGCATTGCGGTACTGTCCCGACCTGATGCTATCCACGACATTGTAAGGGATTTCTTCAACCGCTATAAGGCCACGTCGAGGTGGCGTTGTTGGGTCTAATTTTTATTTAAATAATCAAGGGGTAATTGGGTATTTTTTTCCCTCAACCTAAATCGTCCATAACATGACTTGGGGAATCCATAGGGGCATTATTTTTCCTTCTTATCAAACTCACTCCCAAGAAACCCTCTTCCTTCCCCAAGAACCAATTTAAATCCCTTTTCCCCAAGAAATCAAGAATCAAAGCTTTCCAAGCACAAGAATCTTCAAGAAAGCATCAAGAATAGAGTTTCTTACACAAATTAAGAAGCTTAAGGTATGTGGAATGTTTATCCATGGGTCCTTTTCATCCATGGAGCTCAAAAAAATCCTTTTTTCAACTAAAGAATGGATTTTTCTCTTATTTTGGAGTTTTGTAAGTTCAAGATGGATCAAATTCATGTGTTTCCTTAGAATTTTGACTCAATTCATGTTCAAGAATGATTCCATGAAAAATTAGGTTAACCCATGCTTTAAGTTTCAATCTCCCATGTTATATTCAAGTGAATTTCATGTTATAGTCACGTAACCATGCTATTTTCTCATGTTTTAAAACATTGCCATGTTCAAGTTCATGATTCTCACATGTTTGATCATATGTCTATGTTTTGGGATCTTTGAACCTTGATTTCATACTACAGTTCTAAGCCTTAATACTGTATTTTGATCATTCATTGCTGGCAGGTTATGAATACCCGACACCTATGTGTTTTACATGATTTCAAATCTTTTAAGTAATTATTTTAATTAATCCATGAGTATTACCATTTACTCAATTGTTATGATAATTATGAGCAATGTCAGTTGTTATGTTTAGTGCATTTAGTTCAGTTCATTACCAGTGTCAGTTTAGTTGGGAGTAGGAGTTAGCACCGAGCGAAGGCAGGGATGGCGGCTTCCCTATCAGCTTAGGCATAGTCGTTAGTAGTAGTTACTATATTCCATAACTATGTATCCAGTGTTGGATATGATGGGTCACCCGTCAGCTTAGGCTTTACTTTCTCTAGGGGTCACCCCTTAGTTTAGGCTTGACGCCCTGGTCTTTTGGGATACTAGTTTAGTAGATCCACATAGCCAGTATCAGTACTCGTGGCATGGTACTGACACCCTTCCAACTAGGGTTATAGGTTAGACCCCAATTAGCTCAGATTGGCGCATGTCGATTAGATGATACCTCTCACAATTTCAGTCAGTACTCAGCTTATAAAAGTTCAGGTTTGCATGACTAATTATATTGTTATTCAGTTATTTAGATACTAGTCATTCAGTTATATAGATTATTTTAGTACATGTTTATGCTTGGTCTTGCATTCTCAGTATTACATGTTCATGTATTCATGATCAGTTATCCAATGCATTTCAGTCAGTCCTCATCTCATAGACCAGTACATTCAAAGTACTGACCGCATACTTTTCTTTGTGCTCTATTATCTTACAACATAGGTTCGGACACTCAGATTCCTGATCATTCTCAGACAACTCAGTATTACTCAGCAGCAGTAGTGGTGAGCCCTTATCCATCGAGAACATGATTTGTTTATTTTAGTTATTTCAGTACTTCCTCATGTTCATCAGTCGAAGTTAGTTGGGGGTTTGTCCTTTCAACTCCTCATGATGTTTAGAGTCTTTCAGAAAATCAGTTAGACAGCTAGTCAATTATTTCAGTTTCCTCAGTTGTTTTAGACATGTTAGTGTTACATATTTCAATATTTCCAATTTATAGTATCTTATCAGATTATCTTCTGCACATATTGTTTAATTACTCTTTTATTCAGTGCTCACAACAGGTACCAGTTCATGGGTTAGCTTGTGGTCACTTGAGACCTTAAGTACCATTGTCGCGACTAAAGGTAGCCTTCAATAGTGACAGTTTCACTCTCCGATAATGGCGCTATTTTTGATAATGTTCAAATTACACTCTTAAATGGGTGTAAGTGTTCGTTATCAATACAATAACCCAACTTAGGTTGGGGTCGAATCCACAAGGAGTGAAACAAAGAATTCAAAGCTTAAGAGTGTTGAAAGTCAACTGGGGGTTGCCCCGTGATATGTATAAAATAAAAATAAATGTAAAATGGGGGATTTAGTTTTAATGTTTTAGAGTAACAATTTCTTTGTGGCAAGTACACTATCTTAAGATTGAAAATTCTAAGAGTGTAATCAATGGAAAAAGGCCTTGGGGTTATGCAGTTCTAGGTATGAGTTCATGCATGGATGATTGAAAATTTATTCAAATTTAGTTAGGAATCATGAGTAGGCTAGATTTAACAGTCTTGATATTAGCCTTTCAATAAAACACCAAATTTCATAAATGGGTTCTTTTGAACACCTCATAAGTTTAATAATTTCACCAATCTATTGCCTAAATTAATGTCATTAGGTCTAAGATATTTCATTAAATAAAATACTTTAAGTTATTGATTGCATTTATTTCTCACTCATATCCCCTCTTTCAAGGGTAATATGGGTTCAAGGGTGATTATGGTTTGCAATATCTAATTCTTAGTTAAATCATGAAATAAATTTAAAATTCATAATTACTAGCTAATTAGGAGAATAAATAAACAACACCCATGCACTAATCACAAACTATTCAAGCATAATTCCAAGATTTATAATTAGCTGCTCACAGAGAAAGGAAGTAGAGATATACCAAAATTGTCATTAAATTGCTCCATAAAAACTAAAGAAAATATACTTTCGAGCTTTGAGTTTCAACAAATATTAAATGAAAATCACTACCTCCTCACTTGGAAATCACTCTAAGAATGTTCTTCACTCAGGAGTAGTGCAAAAATACATTCTAAAGCTTAAAATATACTAAATTGGCTGCTGAAAATGTTAGGGCTTGTGCCTTTTATGTATTTGGATCAAACCACCTGAAATTCCATTATTTCCCCTGAGAATCTGCCCGACGATCGCTTACGTGATTCTTTTGGTCGCTATCATAATTTTGTATCTATTGTGGCAGTCGCGTATGCAGATCCTCAGGTCTCTTGTGCGACATCTTTGAATTCTTCGAACATTGCTTTCGCGAGCCATATAATCGCGATCGTGATTTCTTTCACTGTCTTGACCGATCGCGTTCGCGATCCTCAAACTGCATACGCTATACCTGAGGGTTGTTTCTGAGACATATTTTCAGGATTTTTCTTGTTCATCTCTTTTTTCCTCTTTTCTAGCTTCGTCTTCTCTTTTTTTTTCACTAGGCTCTCCAAAAATGCTACAAATACCATAAATTAGTGTATTTGTAATGCAAATAGCCTTATACCATCAATTTGGCCACATTAATTCATAAGAAATAAGATATAAATGAGTGGCAAAATTGCCACTCATCAGTGTTTTTGACATTCAAGCTTCATGCTAAAGAAAACCTTATTTCATTAAGGGTATTTTTGTAATTACTAGTGCAGTCTATAAATAAGAGAGAATAGCTCAATTTAGGTAGATTATTTTTTAATGAATATTGAATACTAAATGCTCTTTCAAGAGTTTGAGAACTTGTTGAAACTTTTGATTGTTTCAAGTTTAAAAAGAAAGATTGCTTGTAAATTTAATTTCCTTAAGGTCTTTCTAATAGGCTAGGTATTTTTTTTGGAATTTTCAAGAAAGGTCTTTCATATTTGACTTGGTTGTTCTTGAAGTCTATTGCTATGCCTACCTTCTATCCATTTTATCTCTCATTTTCTTCTTTTTATAATTTCCTTAGCTTTCATATTGTCTTTCTTGTATCATTTGGTATCAGAGTCAGGTTGGAGTTGTTTTTACAATCCTAAGTCTTAGGTTTTGATATTAAAAAAAAATCATTCAAAAATATAAAAAAAAATTATTTTAATTTGTTGTTTTTGATACTAAATCTTGATTCTCTAGCATTTTTTGAGCCCATATCTCGAATTTCGTATGATTTAGAGGTGTGGAATTGAAGATATCATTAAAGGATTTTGATACTTTGTGAATTTTTTTAAAAAAATTGGCTTAATTTTGAAGGCTAAAAATTAGTGAGGTTTGTTTGTGGCGTTGAAAGGAGTACGTGGGTGAAAATTTCATCGAATTTGGAGTTAGAAATAAAGAAGTTATGAAGATGTGAAGATTGGGGATTTTCATTGTTGTTCTTGAGCATCTTTATCTTGTTCTTGAAGAAGAAGGTAACAAAAGTACACTTTGATAAAAAAATTGAAGTCGAAGTTGATCGAAGTGTTAGTGGGTCTATTTATGATTTTTGTAAAAAATATCAAAATTTGAAAAAAAATTAAAATCAAAAAAAATATTTTGAAAATTCCACGTTGACATGTCACGTCAGCAGTCAATACTTGTTTAGACTATGATTTTGCTAGACTTGAATTCAAGGACAAATCCTTTTCAAGAAAGGGAGAATGATGCAGGCCGAGCTTCATCAATATCATGGAATGAAAAATTAAAACTCAAGAATATGCTTAAGTGGAAGTACAAGGAAGAAAGTGAAAAAGAAAGAAAGAGGCTATGGATGCAAAAGTGGTTATTTTTTACATTCTAGCCTCATGTTAAAGAAGACCCCTATTTCATTAATTTTTTTTTGTAATTATTAGTGTAAGCTATAAATAAGAGAGAATATCTCATTTTAGGTAGACTATTTTGATATGATGAACTGATGGGTGAAGCTCTTGAGAGAGTTGAGGCTAAAGCCACACTACCAGAAATTGGGCCTATGGCAACAGACTTTTTAGCGACGCTTGCAAATTCGTTACCATAGAATACCTATAGCAACGCTTTAAATCGTTCTACAAATAATTGTTCTATTAGCATTCTAATCGTTGCTATTGAAAATAAACCGTTGCGATAGATATATGTATAACAACACTTTTTAAAACCGTTACCATAGAAGCATCTATGGCAACACTTAATGGGAAAAACATCTATTGCATTACTTATTAATTCCCCCAAAATAGTTCATAGAAGTTTGCCAAAATAATTTTTTTTTCTCAATAAAAAATATCAAAATCCTCTTTCTTTCTCATCAAAAATGCTTTCACTCTACCCCTTTCTCATCAACAAAAACTCGCTTCTTAATCAATCAAATATCCATTTCTCATCAATCGAATACCCATTCCTTTTGGGGTTGAATTAGCTGTGAGTACAATCGTTTTAATTTCTTTAAACTAGGGTCTGTAATTTCTATCATTGTAATTTCCATTGTTGCTGTAAAGGAGTAAAGGAGACAGAAATGGAGTGATAGAGCTGTAATTCATTTCTCATCAATCGAATATCCATTTTTTTTGGTGGTGAATTTATAGCTCCAATTGCTAAAAAAGAGGGAGAGGATTCGGTACAAAGATTTTTGGGAAAATTGAGAGCTTCTAAGAAGGGAAATTCTAATAAAAAAGGTGCTTCATTTAGCATCAAATTTGAAAGGTTAACTGAAGGTGAAATTTGACTGCTGGATGGCCTGTTTGGTTGACTGCCATTGCCCATGAAGCCATTGATGGATGGATGCCTCTTAAATCAAACATGTTCCAGAAATTAGAAAAGGTAATCAATTTTTAGCTATGAAAGTTTATTATTTCTATGGGAATCGCAATGTTGTGGAAGAAAAAAAAAATTCTTTTTCCTTGTATCACATAAATTATTCACCAATAATAATTTTCTAAGCCTCAGAGATCACCTCAAATTGAGTTTTAGAACTCCAAAAATGATGAAATAACTTCAAATCCCGAGCAAAGACTGTTTTAGTCAAGACAAGTGCAAATAGTTTTTGATAATACTATTTAAAAAGAATAGCTTTTGATAACTTATCATTTTACAAATTTGTGTTCATGTGTATATGCAGTATAAAAAGTTTTATAAATTAGGTATTACTTCAAGTTGTGGTCTCGTATTTTACTGCAATCAATCATATAAGGAAGCTAATGAGAGAGATTCGGATCTAAGCTGTGATTTAGTTGATATGGTTTATGACTTTATATTGATGAATTTAACCTCATATTTTGGCCTTGGTTGCTTAGTTTAATATTTGCTTTGTCTGGTAATTTTTGTTGTATATTATTGGCCTATTAATGTAAATTATTTTCTTCTTATGAAGATTCTTTCTGCTTTCAACACCTGTAGATTGGACAAGGTACATATAGCAGTGTTTACCAAGCACGTGACAATAAAAATAGTAAAATGGTTGCCCTAAAAAAGGTGCGATTTGACAATTTCCAACCAGATAGTGTAAGATTTATGGCACAAGAAATTGCAATTCTCCGCAAACTTGACCATCCAAACCTCATGAAGCTGGAAGGGCTAATCACTTCTCGATTATCATGTAGTATTTACTTGTTTTTGAGTATATGAAACATGACCTATCTGGATTATTATCATGTCCTGACATCAAATTTAGTGCAGGTTGGTGTATCTTTGACAATGTCTCTTAGCACTAAATTTTGTGTTAGATCATTTTTTGAGTGTATCTTGTCTTGCAAATAAAATGGAAAAATATTCTGTTTGTTTATTGAATTTACTTTTTGCATGGAAGTAGATAAAATGCTACATGCAGCAGCTACTGAGTGGATTAGAGCACAAACATTCACGAGGGATAATGCATCGGGATATTAAAGTCTCCAACATTTTGGTTAACAATGAAGGAATTCTAAAAATAACAGATTTTGGTCTTGCAAATTTCCTAAGTTCAAGGAACAACCAACCACTGACCATTCGTGTGGTTACATTATGGTTCGACCTCCTAAAATTCTATTAGGATCAACAAGTTATGGGGTCACTGTGGACTTGTGTAGTGTTGGTTGCGTTGTTATAGAACTCTTTTTTGGAAGGCCCCTTCTGAAAGGGAGGACCGAGGTCAGTAGTTTCTAAATAACTTCAATTAAAATTTGTGTATGTATCGCACATCTCTTTGAGTATGTTGAGAAAATGGGCCATGGGTGATCATAGTGCAAAATTAAGATGACTCTGAAGCCTCCCAAAATTATTCTCCTCTATTGAATGCCTAGTAATTCACCGTTTCTTGTTAATTGTGAAAAGATTCTCATTTTGTCCATCCTGCAGGTTGAGCAACTGCATAAAATTTTTAAACTTTGTGGTTCCCCTCCCGATGATTACTGGAAAAGGTATAAACTTCCACTTGCAACCATGTTTAAGACCAAGCAACCATATGACAGTACACTTCGAGATAAATGTAAAGAATTACTTAAAAGTGTTATAAACCGTATTGAAACACTTCTTTCAATAGATCCTTAGAAATGTGGAGCTGCTTCATCTGCTCTCAATTCTGAGGTAAGCTTAACAAGGACAACAATGTAGTATGTGAGTTTTTATCTCACTGGAAATTTTTTTATTTTGACGGAGTTACCTCATTCTTGTTATTTTGCTTTGCGATTTGTAGACATATACTATGTTGCTCAGACTCTTCAAAAATATCTTCAGGTACGTGCCAAATACTCCAAAAGTATTGTATTTTTGGAGAATCCGACATGGGTGTGACAACGTTTTTGGAGAGACCGAGCAACATAGAATATAGAAGCATCTTGATTGAGGAATATTGGATTTATGGGAATTGTTAATTAGCTTCTCCACTCTTCTGGTTCAGTTACCCATATTGGTATGAGAGATTTCTTGTTATGACTAAGTGGAATTTTGACAATATTGGTGATTTCTGAGAGAAGAAGTATGGGTTGCAGATTACATTACTTGATATGGTATGTCAATTGAGCCGACAACTTCCTGTACTGAAATGATAAGTAGACATGATTGTGGTAGTCCCCGCAGTCATTGTTTTGCGCGATAATTTAAAAATAGATTTGGAACTTCAATATTAGCCTGTCGTTAAGGTTTTGATATATAGACTAGTGTTTAAATGCTAAGCTGGTTTACTGATAATGCTCAACTTACACTTCAAATAAGTGCAAGGCGGTCGTCGTAAATATATTTACCCAACTTTGAAGTCGGGGTCGAATCCACGAGGAACAATGTGACTGGCGATCAAACTAATTTGAAACTACAGCTACAAGTTGAATTTAAACAAATGATAGAAAAAGATAAAATTTGGGGGTTTTAAATAGTTAAACAAAATTTGATAAACACTTCGATTTAACAATGTTATGGGACACTAGAGTTATGGTTACCAAGATGCTTACATAGGTTGGGTTGCAAATCACTTTTGAGTTCCAATTGACACTTCAATTGCGAGAAGAGTTGAATCCTATTATTTACCCATTCGTCTCTCGACCTCAGTAGGTAATGTATCCGTTAATTCTCTCGAACTTAAAGGATATATTTGCTATTCAACTATGTTCTCATGTAGGCAAATCCGGTTAAGGCATTTGCCATTAAACTAAAGATTAAAATCTTTCGAGTCCATGTAAACTCTTTCTTTTCCCACATACACTTTCCTCTTGGACAAGTGATGTTCTTGGGCTCACCTTTCAAGTTGCAACTAAGAGAGATCGTTACATTGCTCGACAAGCACTTTCCTCTCGGAAAAGTGATTGTTTCATTGAAGTAATCTAACAAACAATTTCCTCTCAGACAAGTGATGTTTCTTATGGACATACATTAGATTCACAACCCAAATTAGTATTCACATCAAGGTTCCCATAACTCAAGTAAAGAAAATTAGCTATTCATGATACAAAGATCAACAATATGTATTGAATTCATAATCAAGAATAAGTAATAAATCATACCCACAATCAATCTTCAAATGGAAGATGTTTACAAGAATGTTAGGAACTCTCAATGAGAGGTTTCTCTCCTTTTTCGCCCCCAGTAAAATTGTTCAAATAGATGAATTATGAATGAATCAAAAACCCCAAAAGATGTTATTTATACTAAAGCCTAATTAAGAAAATAAAATAACAAAATTAATAAAATTATTCGGAATAGGTGACGCCCAGGCTGACGCCGCGTCAAGAAGTTGACACCCTATCACGGATGGCGTCAGAGAGGCTTCAGTTGCCTTCAGGTTCTGTCTTAGGCAGACGATGTGGCTGACGCCGTGTCAGGGATCTGACGGTGTATCACCAACATCGTCAGATATCTTCTTCCCATGCTAACTTTCTGCTTAAGGCTGATGCCATTCTTGACGCCTTATCACGACTTTGACACCACGTCACCGACGTCGTCAAAACTGCTCCTCAAACTGCAACTCCTTGGTTAAGGATGACGCCAATGCTGATAGGCTATCATGAGGCTGACGACTTATCACGGAGGTCTTCAGCCATGTTTTCTTCTATTTTGCTCAGATTTTTAACCTTTTTGCTCCATTATTGTTTATTCTCATTTCTTCAGCCTTTTTCTACAATATCATGAGTAAACACATCAAAACAACAAGAGTTGCTTCAGAATTCACAATTATTTTGAGCTAAAAAGCATTAAATGTGTTAGATTTTGCTCACACATCATTTACTTCCATATCTAGCTGTAAGACTCCACAAAATTCTAAGCTTAATTCAGTCCTTTAGGCTTGTCAAGGGGTCCCAAACTTAGAATATTTTAGCTAAGTACTCAGACTTAGTGTCATTTTAGCCTACGAAGGTTGGTAATCTCATTTTGCGACCTTTACGTTCATTAAATATTGATGTTTAGGTTGATTCATGATCAGGAATGTCCGTAGGTGTTTCTGAATAAGTTTCAGATTTATCGGACTTCGTTTGAAGCTTCGTTGGAATCCCCAAATAGTGGATCAACGCAATCTTGGTGCGTCGCGTCGACTATCACATTAATTAATATTTTCTCCATCTACCAGTGTCTAATTCCAATGAATTAATATGAATATGGCACGATGCGTTAGCTATCGCGTCGATGGCATCGACGCGTCGCGTCGACCTGCGCGTCGGTAGCCCAGTTTTCAGTCATTAAAATACCGCGTTCTTAGGGGTATTTGGGTATTTTTCCCATGTCCTTCATCCCCCAAAACATGAAATTAAGCCCTTTGGAGAGAAAACATACTCATTCATTCTCCAATTAGCTCAAGAACAAAACCCTAGGTACTTAAATTTCAAATAAAAAACGCAAGATTCAACCATAAACTTTTAGGAATTCTTCAACACAGGTATGTGAAGTGTTCATCCAAGGGTTCCTTCCACCCTTGGATTCCAAGAATCTTTTTAAACTTCGAGTAATTGATTTTATGATTTCCATGGTTGGAATTAAAGTGCATCCATGATTGCTATTTGGATTAAGTTCCTAATTTATGATTATATATATGTATCTCATGTGAAATTGATCGTTATGTGTGTAGATTCGTATGAATCCATGATAAATCCTTGACTTGTGAAATTAGAGATGAATTATGATGCTCACGTGTTATTCAATACTATGTGCATATACTATGCTCACCAAGTGCTTGATAAATTATCCATGTGAATTGTTAAGAGAATGAAATCATGTCAAGTTAGCTTATGTGCAAGTTATATCATGCAAGTGTTTGTCAAAATTCCCCAATGTATGAATGATGATCAAGTTCATAGTTTAAGTTCATAGTTTACTGTTTCATCTTATACCATGTCTCTTAATTTATGCTATCGAGTCCTGGGGGTACTTGTACCCGACAATTTAGCTGATTACCTAGAGCCATGGTCAGTTATAGAACAGTAGCAGTCACGACACAATCAGTAGTACTCTCAGTCAGTTTCAAAACTCAGGAAAACTCAGTAAATTCAGTAGTAGCTCAGTCTAACTCAGTATTCAGTTCAGACCTCAGTAAACTCTATTAGTTAACAGAATCCAGTAGTATTCCATCAGTCAATAAAACTCAGTGAACTCAGTTTAGTTCAGTTAAATAGTAATCTCAGTAACCATTCCATCCAGCCTAGTATAGACTAGAAATCAGTTCAGTGTCTATTCAGTTGGGAGTAGGATTCAACACCGAGTTAACCCAGGGATGGGGGCATTCCTGTCAGTAGAGGGTTTGACCCTTAGCAGCAATCCTTGCATTATAGAACTACGTAGCCAACGTAGGTTGAGGTATCTTCCTGCCAGACATTATGAGGGTTGATACTTCTCACCTGAGTTATCCTACCAGTGAGGGTTGACGAAAGAGCTTCCTATCAGAGAGGATTAACTCACTGTTTGTCCTTACCCATGGTACGGTATTGAGACCCTTCCAATTGGGGTTACAGGTTGGACCCTAAATCAGTTAGAGAAGGGGCATATCAGTTAGATGATTACCTCTCACAGTCTCAATTCCAGTCTCAGTCTCAGAATAGAACTCAGTTCAGTTCTACAGATTTAGGACTATCAGACATGGTCACTCAGCTCAGTACAAAACTCAGTATGGTTCCACAGTACTAAAAAATATCGGATACAGTCATTCAGATAATCAGTAATACAGTATTCGTAAACCCAGATATTGGTTATCAGTATTCCAATTCAGTACTCAGTATTAGCATGATCTCAGTTACAGTCTATGTGTTCATGGATGTACTCTTACTCAGTTATACTTATGTTATTCAGTTATTATTGTTCATGTATACGAACCCATGCATTTTATCCTACCTCACTGAGCATACCAGTACATTCAAAGTACTGACGTATACTTTTCTTTACGCCATGATGTCTTATATCATAGGTTCAGATGCACGAGCTCCAGATCACCCTTAGAAATCCAGATTCTCAGCTTTCAGAGTAGTGGTGAGTCCTCATAGTTTGAGGATATGCTTATTATTTACAGTAATTTTATTTTATTTCAGTAGATAAAGTTAGTTGGGGGTTTGTCTCATCAACTCCACAGTTCAGACCGTTTGAGGCTTTTTCAGACTAGAGTATTTTTAGATAGTTGTTCAGTTTTTCAGTATTGATGTTCAGTTTTGGTATTGTGATGGTAAGTTTTAGTCTATTTCCGCATATTTACAGTATTTATTACTCAGTTATTATAGCAGGTACCAGTAATAGGTTAGCTTGTGGTCCTTTGGGATTATGAGCACCGTGTAGCATCCAGGGTACAAACTCGGAGCGTTACACTAGCCTTAAGCTTTCTTGTTAGAGGCCTCAAGTAATAGTATTTCATTGCCACTTTAACCAAAGCAAAAAATCTTGCTTTAGTTTTCAATAGCTCTTAACATTCTTCTTCTTGTTATTTGTGGAATGGAGGGTAGTTGTTCATTTAACCTCCTCATTTCATCATTTTATATCTTTTCTTGGATATTATGAGTAAATTGAAAGATGGCTAAACTCAATGCAATGAGGAAATTAAGAAGTCAAAATGACCAAGTAATTTCTAGCTTAGCTTTTATGCATCTTGTGTCCTTGTTATTCCATTAATAAATGATGAATAGGAAAGAATGTATTAGTTTAATCTTATTGTTTTTTCAATTTCTTTTTGTTTGTTTAAAGCCCAAACAAGTCAAAGGGACTTATAAGTTTCTCTTCTATGTTTGTGCTTTTTCCTTTAACTTTCTAATACAATGTCATGACCTCGTGTGACTGGTTTCTTCCACATCCATTTTATTTATATGCTTCTACTGTTTTCCTACCCTAAGGAAAACCGTAAAGTGGTAACCAATAATCCAACGTGGTTTTTTTGGTTTCAGGTTCTTGTTGGGGATATCGAGGCAGCTAATTCATCACATCGTGAATTTTTCAAAGTTTGGAAGAAATATAGAGTTCTTCCAAAGAGGTAAAGATGTTTTTCCTCTATTCTTTCCTTTATTCTCCATGTTTTTTTCCTGTTTCCGCCGCTGCTTTCCATGTAATAAGCTAGATTTAGCATAATTGGTTTTACTGTGATGGTTGTTTTTCACTTTTTCTTATTGGACCCTTTTCAATAATTTAGGTATCTTCTAGACCATCAGGTGTTGCATCCTACTGAAAAATACTATCCTTTACGTCCTGAATTAAAAGAGTCCACATTTTACCTATACCAAGCAACGAAAGGTGTGCCACTTTTCTTTTTAAATTTTTCCTAGTCATAATTTTGGAGTCTTCAAAATAGCCATGTTAAGCTTGTAACTTTTTTTTTGAAAAACATCCTTTTCTCGAAACTTGAATAATATAGTAGTTTTCTCATTAACAGATCCAGGGTATATAGAAGTGGGTAAATCAATGATGAATTCTATGAATGCACATACAAGAGTTAAAGATGGCTTTGCCAGTGTGATAACGCTCAATCTACAGCTCTCGTAGGAGTGTAAAGCGGTCGTTAGCAAATATAGAACCCAACCTGGGTTGGGTGTCGATCCCACAGGGAATAGCTTGGCCAACAAGTAAGCAAGATTACTAAACTTTTGGTGCAAGTCTCGTAAAAAGGGGGGATTGTAATGTGTCACCAAAACAATTAAATAAAAGCTGAAAATAGCAAAGTAAAAGAGAAAGATTGTTACGTAAGTTGTAAACAATGAGAATTGAGGCGTTGGGGTTATGTCCACCTTCTGAGGTATACGTATCTATTGGCTATGAGTGTGTAGAATTCTGACATGCAATTGCTTATAGAGGATTGTAGTCGATGGTAAATCCAAGCGTCTCTCGACCTAAACAAGGACTATTTCACTTTAACTCTCTCGAGCTTAAAGCGTGTCTAACGGTACGAATTCTCCAAGAGGTTAGTCCAGTTACGGCACTAGCTTTTTAATAGGAAAGGGTGTCCTACTACCTTGACATTATCTCTTTTCCAGACAAATAACTTTTCTCTCGAACAAGTTAAATGTTAGACTGGCGTATTCTTGCGTTTGCAACCGCAAAGAATGTAGATTAAGATGAAGAGAATAATGATATAAGCAATATACGTGCCTTGAACTCACAGACTCACAACAATAGATAGTAACTCATTCGGCTTTCATAACCCCAACAGAGAAGTTTAGTTACCCATGAATGCGAAGGAAATCACGATTGACATTGTTATTATATCACGATATTGAGTAATGGCGTGTAGATCAAGTGATAGGCGTGAGGCGTGATTCCTTAGCAAGTAACGATTCTCTTGTTGTGGAATTTAAGAATAGAAGAGTAGAAGAAGAAAAATAGAATTAATGGAAAGATTAGAAGAATTGTAGAGTAATAGAATTGAATTGTAAGACGAGAAGTTAAGAAGATTTTAGAAGATGAGAGGGATGGAAGGAAGTATTGTGTTCTCCCTCCTTCCTCCCTCCTTGTTCTCTAAAATCTCTAGCATGATAGGGTATTTATAATACCCATATCCTAATCCTACTAAGCTAATGAAATAAATAACCAAATCCTACTAGACTAATGAAATCCTTAACCCAAATGTACTAGGTTAAGGTAACATTATCATAATCCACATAAAATAATGAAATACATAACCTAATTGTACTAGGTTAATGTATCATTGTCAAAATCCAGCTTTGTGTCTGTAAGTCCCCAAAGTCTTCAGAATTGCTGTTTTAGCCCGGGACAGATTTTCCATGCAGCAGTTTTGGTCCCCCAAAGTCTTCAGAAATGCTGTTTTAGCCCGGGACAGATTTTCCATGCAGCAGTTTTGGTCCTTAGGCGTGTAAACTCCCTTCCCTTCCTTCGTGAGCTTTCTTTAGCGTCAAGTAAGCCATAAAATGCTGAATTATGCATCATTTATACCTGAAACTTTACTAATCATGTTCGTTAGCTCATTTACAGGAAAAAGGACTAAAAGTGCATGAAATATATAATTTGTTCTCAAAACTAGGCTAAAATATGGGCAAAATATATTGATATAGGCGCGTAAATTCGCCTATCATCAACACCCCACACTTAGAGCTTTGTTCGTCCTCGAACAAACTATCATGTCCTTCTAAACATCAACTTAGGGTTTTACAGCAACAACACAAAATATTCGTCAAGACAAGCACAACAATTATCAACCAAGAGTAGCTTTCCGATTATAAGTAGAAATAATTTAACCTCAAGTATAGACTCGTGATGGTGATCAACTCGCATGCAAACGTTAAAGTGCATAGAATCATATACAACTATCCAAAACTCATCAACCATGTGTGTCTCACTATATAGTACCCATAATCACTCACAAATATAGCATATTTTTCAAACATGGGTATCAAAATGTCCTTGCTCTCACTCTCACAAAGAGTTCATATGTAGCAACTGATGACCATAGGCTTGCTCTTAATGTAGTACTCCACTAAATGTCGGAATGTTAAGATTAGGATCAAGTAGGTCTTTTGATGGTTGTAATGTAGGCTAAGGGACGGGTAGGACTATTTTGGCCAAGAATAGTGACTATGTTCCTAAGAGCTTTAATACATCACATTGTATCATTGACACTTTTTTCTTTCAACCTTTCTTCTTTCTTTTGTTATACCACCCTTGTTCTCCTCTTTTTTCAATTTTAAGCACAACTCACTTTTCAGCTTTCTTTTCCTTTTTCTTTTCACAACATACCTCTTATGATAGCATTTTTTTTTTCTTTTTCATAACACATTCAAGAACCATTCCAATTTATAGCATTATACTCACCCAATTTCCTTTTATGTTGTCACATGACTTTTTCACTTTAAAGCACTTAGGGATTTTGGGATCAAATTACGGTCTTGAAAGAAATGGATTAGGCTTACATACAAGGTTGTCAAAGAAATAGGCTAAAGGCTCAAAAGGGTTAACTAGGATGATGTCCATGGGTAGGTAAAACTGAAGGTAAACATGTATAGGTTGCCAAAGAAATGCCTAAATCATATCCTAAACTTACACTCCTTATTTTCGCTTTGCATACATACCAGGCAAGTTCTAGCATCAGCCACATACATAGAATATACTATTATCTCACACACACAAGGCACATGGTCGACTTGATTGGAAGTAATATAGACTCTCGACCCAACAAGTGAAGGAATTGAATCACACAATATCGCATATTGAGTCACAACTAGAGCCTAAACGTCTCAATAGTCACAATTGTAGCACATACTCTTGTTATAATCTCATGCTGCCTATCAAAATAATTTCATGCGAAGCTAGAAAAAATTTTCTACTAAAAAAAATGAAACAAAAACAAAGCAAAGCAAGCAAACATAGATGCGATAGAGAAGTATAGCATACGATACCGCCACCCTACACTTAGTCGGGACACTGTCCTCAGTGGAAAATAAATACGAGGAACCTGGTTGGTCGGACTTATCCTCTATGTCTGGGGTCATACCCCTTGCATTGGAATCATCATCAGAGTCGTCATCCTCAGAAGTTCCTCATAAGTATCCCACTTAATTCCAAGCGTGAGTCGAGGTATTTGCAGCGAGGAGGGTTCTCCTTGGTCCTTGCGACTTCTCTTTTTGCCCTTTTGGGAGGTGGTAGCCTTCTCCTTGCCTTGTCTCGCTTTAGGTGCCATTGTACCTGAGACTAGAAATAGTGTTAGTGGTAGCACAATATCGATGGATACAATCTATGCACAAGCAGTAGGGGTACCACCCCACACTTAGTTTTGTTGACACAAATCAGTGAAGTGAAAGTGGTCGATTACTCAGATTTCGTCGACATACGTTTTAGGAATTGTATTCCGGCAAGAAAATCAGTGATGTATCACTACTTGCAGCCATTGCATTACTTTCATGTTAGATATAACAACACTACTACATAGGGGTTACCACATAATATAGTTACTTTCAACAATCACAACCTCCTATGTCGGCAGGCACTATAAGTCTTATCCCGATGAACGGGATAGCCTAACATGTAAGTATCCAAGTAGCAATTTTAAACAATGTTCAAGACTATAGCAATTCCGCAAATAGTATAACAATTCTATTAAAACCAAATTCAAGTCGGAAACAAGTCAAGATGATTCTAACGTATACGTTCACTCACATGATTTTGCATTAACATTCCAAACACATGAACTTCACCAACAATCTTTCAATATGTAGCAATTTATAATAGACATAGCAACGTAGTACTTACGAGAAATAAATGAAGAATAAGAGAGTACTTACTTGCTTGAAGCTTTTGGAGGTGGTTTTGTGAATTGGAAGAGCAAAAAAGAAAATTTTGAGAGGATTTGGATGAATATGCGGCACCTTTAGGTCACTTTGCAATGTGTTGTGTTATAAAACTAAGTCTCCTTTATATAGGAAGAGAATGGGTCGGGTTTTGACCCATTTACAATCGGTTTTGGAGACAAAAATGCTACATATGCGGCGCATTGTCTATGGCATAATGGGACATATGCGCCGCATAGTCTATGGAATTTGTAGACATATGCGGCGCATTGTCTATGGCACAATGAGACATATGCGGCGCATTGTCTATGGCATAATGAGACATATGCGCCGCATAGTCTATGGCATATGAGATACTGAGACCAAATGCCATAGCATAGGCGGCGCATAGTCAAAAGCATACCTAGGAATAGGCGGCGCATAGTGTATAGCACACTAGATTATGAGACCTTAGGCTATAGGATAGGTTGTGCATCGTTCGTGGCCTAGTTTTACCAAGGCCTAGCCTTCCTCGAAGCCTATTTTGGCGTGAGAAAGGCTCAATCCATAGCCTTATGCATCACCCTTCCTAACTTACCAACTTTACCATATAATGCGTCCAAATTGTCAATTGAAATCAATCTCCTCGTTGACTACTTCTTGCACCTATATTCACTCAAACAAATGAAAACGATTAGTACGATGGGTTGCCTCCCACCAAGCGCCTTAGTTTTGGTCGTGGCACGACTCTTATTTTTGGATTTTTCATTTATCAAAATCAAATCAAGTACTAGAATGAAAGAAAACGATAAACTATAAATGAAAAACGATAAACGATGGGTTGCCTCCCATCTAGCGCCTTATTTATTGTCGTGGCTCGACTTAGTTACCTCGAGTACTCAGACTTCGTCGGGATAGATGGTGGATCATTTTCTGAATGGATTCAGACGACAATGAGGCTTACTTGTAGGAGGGGTACCAATTATATCATCAATAGTCCAACCCATAGCTCTCATGTATCTCTTCAGAGTAGAGATGAGAGCGTCTACGTGCTGTTTACTTAAATCATCCGCACTCACCGGAAGTATCTTTATACTTTCCAAGAACACATACCTTAGATAATTGGGGAGCTCTTTCGATTCTAGCATTGGTGGCTCTTCAAGGGAAGTCTTCGCTGTAGGTGAAGGTTGATTCTTAAGATCACGGTCCGGTTGCTTAGGAGTATGGGAATAGGACTCTATTTTTGTTAGAGCACCCATAAGTTCTTCATAATCTTCATCGTCCTCATGCTCAACCTTCAGCAGCGCAGCAGACAATGGCTCAACAGTAAGCTGTTTCTCTACAGATAATGCTTTCTTATCTTCACAATGAACATCATCTACAGAGAACACATCCATATTTTTTGGCTTCTTCATCGCTTTGCATATATCAAAGCGGACCACTTCGTCATTAATTCGAAACAAAAGCTCATTATCTTTCATGTCAATAAGCACACTTCCAGTTGCGAGGAAGGGGCGTCCCAAGATTATGGGAACCTCTGAATCTGCTTCACAATCCAAGATGACAAAGTCTGCTGGAAAGATAAATGAAGAAACCTTTACCAAGACATCGCATAGAATACCAACCGGCCGTTTTACCGACCTATCCGCCATAACAAGCCTCATATTAGTTGGTGTAGGATCTCCTATCCCCAACTTCTTGTAGATCGATAATGGCATCAAGTTGATGCTGGCTCCTAGGTCACATAATGCTTTGGCAAAGTTCAAAGATCCGACGGTGCAAGGAATAGTGAAAGCTCCGGGGTCGGCCTTCTTCTGAACTATCGATCGGGTAGCAATTGCACTACAATGATGCACATCATCCTTCAGCTCATAACTTGCTGCCCTCTTCTTAGTCAAAATATCTTTCATAAACTTCGCATACCCAGGCATTTGTTCAAGTGCCTCTACCAATGGAACATTAATGGTCAGCTGCTTCAACATAGTCATAAATTTGCTGAACTTAGTGTCATCCGCCACCTTCTTCAATCTTTGGGGAAAAAGTGGTGGTGGGTATGGAAGTGTTCTCTCCATGGCTTTCTTCTCCTCTTGCTTCCGTTTTTCCATTTTTTCAGGCTGCACGTCACTGGGCGTGACATCCTTGACGTCAGGATTGGTTGTTGCGGCATCTTCTCCTTTTACGTTATCATCCATGTCTGCAACTTCGTCAACCACTTGCTTGCCTTTTTTTGAAGGTTTCAGCACCTTACCACTTCTGGTAGTGATGGCCATGCATGACCCATCATTCCTTGGGTTTTGCACAGTATCGCTAGGTAAAGTGCCAGCCTTTCTTTGATTGAGTGCTGCTGAAAGTTGGCTCAGTTGCTGCTCTATTTGCTTGATTGAAGTGGAATGTGAATCAACTAATTGCTTCATAGAGGACAAATCATGTATTACCTCCGTTACTCCCGCGCTCGTTGCTTCCACTCCTTTCAATAATTTAGCCATCATGTCTTCCATACTTCCAGAATTAGATGTGGTGGTGTCACGTCTTCCAGGGGGAACGTACAAACCACTCTTTTCATTGTTTTTCTTCCAACTACCTTGGTCTATGCTTCCAGATTTATCATAATAGTTCCGACCTTGGTTTCCTTGGGTATTCCCACGGAAACCCCCCTGATTGTTCAAGTAGTTGGCCTCCTCTTCCGAATCAGATTCGTCTCTTCCTTTTAGCGCCACAACTTTCACTTTTTCGGTCTTCCCTGATAATAAATGCTTTGTAAGAAGATCCATCTGTGTTTTCATGTGCGCCATATCTTGATCACGTTCTTCTTGTCTTCTTCTTTGGTCTGCAGTCATGCCTATAGATAAAGTGGGGCTTGCTACCTCGGAATCCCTGGTATGCCAAGCTCTACTTTGTTTCGTCATGCGATCTAGCATATTGCTTGCTTGACCAAAGGTGAGGTCCATAAAAGATCCTCCAGCTGCGTTATCAACCACTGGCTTAGTCACCGAATTCAAAGCTCTGTATAATATCTCCATCAAGTGGACATTGGTCATATGATGGTTTGGGCACCGCATTAGCTTCGTCTTGAACCTCTCCCATGTTTCGTGGAGAGCTTCAGTTGGAAGCTGTCGAAAATTGGTGATCTCATCCCTCAACTGTGCTCTTTTGGATGGCGGAAAGAATCTTTCTAGGAAAGCGTCTTTCAATTGCCTCCAATTAGTAATAGAATCAGGAGTCAGCCCATTCAACCATAGAGTTGCCTCCCCAGACAGAGACAATGGAAATAAGCGTAGTCGAATTGCATTCTGTCCAACGCCAGGATTGTCGAATGACTTGCATGTATAAATAAAGTTGATCAGATGCATATTCGGATCATCGCCTGCTAGTCCACCAAATAATCCCTTGAGTTGCAATAACTGAATCATGGTGCTCGTGATGTTGAACTTGGCTCCGGGGGCTAATGGCGGAAGAATAATGGCTCCAGTGGCACCAGCTCCATCAAGATCATCATCATCATCATCATCGAATGGTATTTCACGTTGTGCATCCATTGATGTACTGAACAAAAAACCTGCAGTAAACAAAAACGAAAACTAAAAGTAAAAGTACGAGAGTCTTTGACCAAAGGGTCTAGTAATTATTACGAACTTAATTGACACTTGTATTCCCCGGCAACGGCGCCAATTTTTGATAACGCTCAATCTACAGCTCTCGTAGGAGTGTAAAGCGGTCGTTAGCAAATATAGAACCCAACCTGGGTTGGGTGTCGATCCCACAGGGAATAGCTTGGCCAACAAGTAAGCAAGATTACTAAACTTTTGGTGCAAGTCTCGTAAAAAGGGGGGATTGTAATGTGTCACCAAAACAATTAAATAAAAGCTGAAAATAGCAAAGTAAAAGAGAAAGATTGTTACGTAAGTTGTAAACAATGAGAATTGAGGCGTTGGGGTTATGTCCACCTTCTGAGGTATACGTCTCTATTGGCTATGAGTGTGTAGAATTCTGACATGCAATTGCTTATAGAGGATTGTAGTCGATGGTAAATCCAAGCGTCTCTCGACCTAAACAAGGACTATTTTACTTTAACTCTCTCGAGCTTAAAGCGTGTCTAACGGTACGAATTCTCCAAGAGGTTAGTCCAGTTACGACACTAGCTTTTTAATAGGAAAGGGTGTCCTACTACCTTGACATTATCTCTTTTCCAGACAAATAACTTTTCTCTCGAACAAGTTAAATGTTAGACTGGCGTATTCTTGCGTTTGCAACCGCAAAGAATGTAGATTAAGATGAAGAGAATAATGATATAAGCAATATACGTGCCTTGAACTCACAGACTCACAGCAATAGATAGTAACTCATTCGGCTTTCATAACCCCAACAGAGAAGTTTAGTTACCCATGAATGCGAAGGAAATCACGATTGACATTGTTATTATATCACGATATTGAGTAATGGCGTGTAGATCAAGTGATAGGCGTGAGGCGTGATTCCTTAGCAAGTAACGATTCTCTTGTTGTGGAGTTTAAGAATAGAAGAGTAGAAGAAGAAAAATAGAATTAATGGAAAGATTAGAAGAATTGTAGAGTAATAGAATTGAATTGTAAGACGAGAAGTTAAGAAGATTTTAGAAGATGAGAGGGATGGAAGGAAGTATTGTGTTCTCCCTCCTTCCTCCCTCCTTGTTCTCTAAAATCTCTAGCATGATAGGGTATTTATAATACCCATATCCTAATCCTACTAAGCTAATGAAATAAATAACCAAATCCTACTAGACTAATGAAATCCTTAACCCAAATGTACTAGGTTAAGGTAATATTATCATAATCCACATAAAATAATGAAATACATAACCTAATTGTACTAGGTTAATGTATCATTGTCAAAATCCAGCTTTGTGTCTGTAAGTCCCCAAAGTCTTTAGAATTGCTGTTTTAGCCCGGGACAGATTTTCCATGCAGCAGTTTTGGTCCCCCAAAGTCTTCAGAAATGCTGTTTTAGCCCGGGACAGATTTTCCATGCAGCAGTTTTGGTCCTTAGGCGTGTAAACTCCCTTCCCTTCCTTCGTGAGCTTTCTTTAGCGTCAAGTAAGCCATAAAATGCTGAATTATGCATCATTTATACCTGAAACTTTACTAATCATGTTCGTTAGCTCATTTACAGGAAAAAGGACTAAAAGTGCATGAAATATATAATTTGTTCTCAAAACTAGGCTAAAATATGGGCAAAATATATTGATATAGGCGCGTAAATTCGCCTATCATCACAGTGTTAGGGATGTGACTACAATGCAATTAGAAGACCATCGGCATAGTTTCTTCCTTTTTGAAACATAAGATTTTTTGTATCTTCATTTTATCGTGCAAATCATATAGTATGGAAGCTGACTGATGTTTGGTAAAGTGTCCCTCCTGATATGACTGATCATCCATGCACTTATAGCAATATGAATTTTTGTCTGATTTCTGCAGCTGTAATTATTTGTTTCTACTTTTTGATGGATCGTTTCTCCTGAATCAAAATTACATATTTACAACTGAGGGTCATCCCTTGCCGGTTAGAAGTAATTGGCATGAGAAGCTTCCTAAGGCTTATAATCTAAGTTACGAAAGTTCTATAAAAGTACATTACCCTTTCCATTAACAAATTATGATTAGTCTGCGTTCTCTAGTTCTGTAAGTAAAGTTGTTTCTTTTTTCATGGCCTTCTGCCTTTTCCTTCCAATGCTCTTTTTTTTTCATTTCCAACAGCAAGTAGGTGCTCCTGAGCTATTCTTTAAAGCGAAGTAGTTGTATCTGATGCATCAAATCACATACTTGCACATATTAATATTGCTGCATCTGATCACATACTAGCACTGATGCACATATTAATGTTGCCCCTACAGTGTTCATACTTATGTCTTTACCTGTAACTTTGTGATATTCTTTTTCAGTTTCTTAAATATTACCTAGAGATGGAAAACAAGTAAAGATTCAATAAACCATCCTATTCCAATCTTTTTTAAATGAAATTCAGTGATTAAGATTTTCCTAGTTTGGCAACCATTAAAACCTTTCTTTTCCCTCTTTAACAGCAGACAATGCTTTATACGAGCGATCACTACGACTATGGAGATAGTGATGAAGTGGAGGGATTATCTGGTAAGATTTCCTGTGCATAAGCATTTTGGCGTCTTTACCTATAGCTGAAGAGGCTATTATTAATGCTCCCATTGCTTAAATATTTTCTTTGCAAACTTCTGCTACATATTTGTAAGATTGGGATTGCTACCCTTAATAAATAGTAATGATTTGACGTGTATTTGCTCCGTTTCTTTCAGCGTGCTATTATGTTTATTTTTGTTTTTCTACAGTGTGTTATTAGTTAATGTTTATTTTTGAATCCGCACTTCTTTGCCAGAATGAAGTATGACTTTTAGCTGATGATGTTGTGTTTCCACAGTTAAAGGAAGCTTTAAATGCCAATGGTGAACAAAATGGAGGTTCAACAACATTTGCAAAAGATAGCAAAAATGACTAAGTCATGGATCTTCAAAGGCCTTGTAGTGTAATAGTCTGGTAAAGCTCCTTTGAAGCATCAGTTGTTTTAGGTTGACCACATCTGTTGTTTAGAATGTGTTAAAGAAGTAGGTAGGAAGTTTACTTCATTGTGCTTATGAGTAGTGCTCTTTGTTGTCCATAAGGAGTGTTTAGACCCCAAACGTTGTTTTGTATGAAGATAGTATTATATTCATGTATACTTTCTAATTTGTAATGTGTACATTTTATGTTATAATTATTATGTATGTAAATAAAAATTTACATTAATACAAGTGACTATTTTATATAAATCATTTCAATTTAATAACATGTGGCAACAATCGTTGCAATAGATCAATAAACCATTGTAATAGGTAGTCAAAAAGCGTTGCAACAGAATAACAAAAGCATTGCAATAGATGCTACTGCAATGGTTTAATGTCGTTGCAATAGATTCTATTGCAACGGTTAGTAACCGTTGCAATAGATGAAAATAGGCGTCTCAATAAGTCAAAAAATAACTGTTGCCATAGGTCAAGCTATGGCGACGGTTGTCTAAAATCGTTGCCATAGCTTGACCTATGGAGACGGTTCAGACAACCGTCACATAAACCGTTGCCATAGACCTATCGCAACGCCCACCTATAGGACGCTTGTTGAACCGTTGCGGTAGAGCTATGGCAACGATTTTTCTGTCTATTGCAACGATTTTGCAACCGTCACCATAGGGGTAATTTCTAGTAGTGCCATAGTTGCTAGAGATTGTTGATGGGATTGCTTACTTGAGGATATCATTCCTCTTGAGGGTGTCTCTATAGTATAGGTGCTTATTCGAATTTCTTAATAGGAGGTCTTGATTTTTGTATAGTTTCGGTTGCCTATCAAATCCTTACTTGTGTCTTGCCTTTATAGATTTGATACATTTTGGACTTTATATTTGAGGATATTGGTTTTGATAGAGCCATTGTTCTCATTTCTTTTCTATTTTGTGTCGATCTTCTATCTTTAAATTTGTGTTCTTAGATTTTAGGGTTTCTTATTAGCTTCCGCATTTTTTCTTTCTTGTATCATCACAAGTCGCCCTTAAATTAAACTATCGATCTACACTATAGAAGCAAGTAAATATAAATTCTTGGTCAGGTAGGAGGCATATGCTTCGCATGCATATGTCATCTCATTTCTCATATATGGTATGGTTTGGTTGTGAAAGTGATTAGGTGTTTGTGAAAGTGACTTTATTATTGTCGATTTTGAATTATCTAGATTTGATTTATATCAATTGTTGATTGATATTAGCTGCCAGTTCGGGTCTGTCTTGGAAATGAGTAGCATAGGTGATGACTATCATGACATGGCAATTTAGGACCGATCCTTGCCATCGCTTTAGATTTGAGTTAATCGACAATGATGCTGAGTACACATGAATTTTGTACTCACCCTTGCTTCTTTTCGGACCTTTGTAGTGCAGACTCAAAGCCGAGTACGATTGACATGTCATCGTTGTAGCAGTTCGATATCTTCAAGATGTTGAGCTAGCTGATTGGCTAATCCGCAGTTCCTAGATCTCCTCCATCGTTATCTTCTTTTTATGTTGGTTCAAATTTTTTAGTATTGTAGAGTTTAAGGCTATATTCTTGGATTCTTAGAGACTTGCACTAGTGACACTGAATTTTGGAAACTCGTACTTCCGCCTTCCTTATGAGTTTTATGGAAATGTTGATTTAAAGCTTAATTTGTTTTATATTTTTTTTGGTATCTACTCCTTCGTGATTTGTTTTATAATACTGCTTTGGCTTGCCTATCATGGACATGAAGTGAGTGTTAGTAAGTTTGATATGATAAGCTAAAAACTAAAGTACATAGCCTATCATAAGAAATTAAATTTTGCTAATAATATAAATTATTTATGATGGTATAAATTTTGGTACGATTTATGGCGAACTCATAAGTTTTTTGCTTAGACTTTATATTAATTAAAAAAATTATTCGGTATGTGTAACTATTTAACTACAAATTGAATAACTAATATAAGCTATGAATTTCATACCAACTCAAGAAATATTAAATTTCAAATTCCAATTTCATTTATGTGTTGACCCTGCATGAGCACTCAAAGAACTCAGCTCGAGGCTAAAAAGCCTAAAAGTTTCAAAGTGAAAGTGGTCCGTACTATCAATATTTTTGCTAACCCCAATGGTGTTTGTTTTTAAAAATATATCTAGATTGGGTAAAGTTAATGAATTGATAAGTAGTAACATTTACAAGCTACTTTTTTTTTAGTTCATCTTTACTTATTCATTATTAACTTGACATATACTTTAAAAAAATAATTAATAAAAATAATTTTATTATATCACTATTTGAATATAATAATAAATTAATATTTTAAGAAATATATCGAATTATGAATAGTATTTAATATAAAGGATAAAATAAACACAAAATGATAAATAATTCATTGATTTTTTAAATTAAACATTTATTTTTAACCGGAATTAGTGATGGAGAGAAGCAAAATTAAAATTAAGTCGGCAGAAGCAGATGCTTAATCCTAATTCTATAGGAATTGTATTTTATTGTTGCTTAGGATTAGGTGTTAGGAGAACAATCCTATTCTTATTAGAAGAGGTATCAATTGGTATCAAAGCCTTGTTATTTAAAAAATACGGAAGTCGTATATATATAGATTTACTTAATTAATTTATTAATTATGATTCATTTGATAAAATTAGATTTAGATATTCCTCAAAATATTATTTAAATGAATAACATACAAAAATATAAAGAATTAAAGCAAATAATATCTGAAAAGCGTAAAGAATTAAAAATAAGGATAGAAAGACTACAATATAACATAATTGTCGGAGTTAGTAAAAACTCAATAAATGCATAAAAAGAAGAAATATCAAATTTAGAATCAACAATAGATAGTCTAGAATATACATACCAACATGATCTATTAACAATTAAATAAAAAATGAACAAAGAAGAATTTATAATAGACGAAAAAACATATGAAAATCACGAAGGATTAAAAATAAAAATAGTATTTTCTAATTTAGGTAGAAGGTATAAGAAAATAGGTGAACATTTATATTTAATGTTAGAAAAAGAAGAATTAAAATTAAAAGATAAATTGACAGCTATGGTGAGAATAGAAAAAGAAAACGAAGAAATAGATAGAAAAAAGGAAATAGAAAAAATAAAACAACAAACTACAGAAGAAATACGAAAAATAGAAGAAACTAAAAATAGTAGGATTGCTGAATTAGAAAATGAACTACAAATGCTAAAAGATTATATAAGAAAAATCATATTAGAAAAAATATTTGGTAAATATTATATGACTAGAATAAATTACATACCATGCCTACCTAACTACTCTTACAAATACTTACCATGATAAATTACATATAACTAGAATTTTGGGAAAAAAATATGAGAAACATACAGTTAGTAGAAAAACAGATGAAAGTAAATTTAGACTAATACATGGAAACTAAAGATATAAAATATATAAAATTTCTTAATGAAAATATGCAAGAACTACTTAGACTAAAACAAACAACTGAAAAATGTTATGAAAAAGCGTTTAATCAAGCTTAAATGACAGATGATATTAAAATACTTGTTTTATATATACTTAGAGATATAGAAATCATAGGCATAAAGAAAATAATATGGGAAAAATTACAAGATTATGAAGAGGAAGAATTATTAAACAGTATAGAAAACTTACGCATATATTATGAACATCAATACTATTTAGATGGATATTATACAGACTAAAAATGTCAGAATATATTAAGAAAATTAGAGAAAACCAAGAAGACCTACATAAAGAAATTGATTATAGAAAATTTTTTAGAGAAATAATGGAAAATCTAATAGAAAAATTAAAATGGATAGACGAAACCTTGAAAAATTTAGAAAAAATCAAAGATAAAAGTTTAGATAGTTTAAAATATTCATTAAGAAGAGAACAAGAAAAAATAGTTAGTAGTATTAATAACCTCAAACATGATATTAAATATAGTACAAGTAGAATAGATTATTATACATTTACTTTAGAAGAATAAAATGATAAACTGCGAATTAACAGAAAACCTTATAAAAAACGAATTTAATTGAATATTTTAAAACAAAATATATAGAAAATTTAGAATATCTTAAAAATAATATAGAAGACTTACAAAAACTAAGAGAAAAAGCTAAAGAATATTATAGCAAAGCATTTAATCAACTATCATTTAATCACCCCCCAAAATATGAATATTAGTAAAATTGAATATATTAATAAAACATATGAAAATAAAAAAATACAAGAACGAAGAAAAACAGTTAATGAATATTACTACAAAGCATTTAACAATTACATAAATTAATGGATACATCGTACGAAAAGAATAAATCATTAAAAGAAATTGAAACTAAACTATATAATTTATACCAAGAATACAAAAGATTACATAGTACTAACGAGGATCCTAGAGCACTAGATAATTTAATTACGATAATATCTAATTTAGAATATGAATTAATAAAACATCTTAAGTCAAGAAGAAAAAAATAAAAAATATTTCAATCAATAATATTCACAAAATACATTATATAAAAATAAATACTTATTACCCAATAACTATTTATTTCTTAGTAAAGTTACCGCGCCTAATCCTCACCCCCCAACAAAAAACTACGCTAAAAGCATCTTTTCTTGTAAATTGCTCGCTAATTCTCTTCATTCTAGCTTTGGTTCTAAGCTAAGTTCCACATTCTACAATGGAAAGTTCGTCTTCCTCTGCTCTCTTTCTTTCACCAGTGTCTCTCCCCATCAATTCATAACCATATGTCCCATAAAATTAAAATCCTCAAACTATCTTGTTTGGAGAACTCAAATAACGTTGTTAATGTAGATCTTGAATATTGGTGACATTATTGTCGAGGATCCACCATCTAAGATTGTAGAAGCCGAAAAGAATGAAGAAATCACAAATCCCAAGTTCTTAGAATGGGAAGAAAAAGATGTCTTGGTGAGAAATTGGCTAACAGGAACCATGACTGAAGAGTCAATGTTTCATATCATTGGTTGTACTTCGGACAAACATAGATGGGAGAGTCTTGAGGACAATTACCTACAAGCTAGCAAGGATAAGGAATTTCAATTAAAGCAACAAATATAGAGTATCAAGATGAGATCAAAATCTGTAGACAAATACATAAAAGAATTCAAAGGAATATGTGATAGTATCACTGCTATATACAAACCTTTAGATGAAGATTACAAGGTTATAAACTTTGCTAAAAGCATGAGAAATAAATATAATACTTTGAGGACTGTTATGCTAGGCAAGCCTCCATATCCAACCTTAGGTCAGTTTGTTAATCCACTGAGAGGTTATGTTATGAGAAAAGAAGATAGTGAAAAAGATCATGTTGATCATGTTAGAAAACAGAGCAATAACGCAGCGAAAATTAGAGATTGGCGTACCTCCCGCCATTGTCGGTATTCGTCGGAGTCATCAAAGTCGTAGATGTTTGCTTTCCACGTCCGGTGAGTCTTCTAAGTATTCAACTCTCACTCTTTAGATGGTGTGGAGTATTTTGAAAGTCATACTTATGGACTCTTTAACCAGATCTATCTTATTTATAATGTTCTCCATCAAGAACAGATTGGGCGGTTGGGCAGCAGTTACAGTGGATTTGAAATTCAAATCCTTAACAGTTGAGTAACGGCTGCAATGGGAGGTTACGGGCCATATCAGATAAGACCAACATTTTTCCACTAGGGCCGTATATTCTAATTCCATAAGTGAAACATAAAACATGAATCATGACGATAGTTCTTCTAAAAGCGAGTAGTATCTTTCACATATTACAATGCATTATGTCTCTAAGCCTTAGCCCTTATTTCTTAATGAATAAACCCAATGTTTATTCAAGGTCCAAATTTTAGTGATATTTCTAAAAAATAAACTGAATGTGCACATAGTTACAAATAACAGAAATATCATATAAAATAGAGTTTCATCAACATTCATTGTTACAACGAAGATTTACATATTGGAACTAAGTCCCATTGTGACTGCATGATCCTTAAACTTCTGCGGTGGCGTGCCTTTAGTTAAAGGATCAGCTAACATCACTTCAGTGCTGACGTGTTCAATGACCACTTTCTTATCTTTAACGTGTTCTCTTATGGCTAGATACTTGATGTCGATATGCTTGCTTCGACTACCACTTTTGTTATTCTTAGCCAAAGACACAATAACTGAATTGTCACAATATAACTTTAATGGCTTAGAGATAGAGTCGACAATTCTCAGTCCAAAAATGAAACTCTTTACCCATACACCATGTGAGGTAGCCTTAAAACAAGAAACGAATTCAGCCTCCATAGTAGAAGTAGTAATCAAAAGTCTGTTTTGCACTCCTCCAAGATATAGCTTCACCGGCTAACATAAAAATGTATCCAGAAATTGATTTTCATGAATCAACACAGCCAACAAAGTCTGAATCGAAGTAGCCAATGACTTTCAAGTCATCTGATCGTTTGTACATAAGCATGTAATCTTTCTTCCCTTGAAGATATCTTAAGAATTTCTTTGCAGCTCTCCAGTGGTTAAGACCCGGATTACTCTGATGTCTTCCTAACATTCCAACGACAAATGCTATGTCAGGTCTTGTACAAACCCTAGAATACATCAAGTTTCAACAGCAGAAGCGTATGGAATGCCTTTCATTTGTTCCTTTTCAAGATCGTTCTTCGGGCACTGATTTAAGTTGAACTTGTCACCCTTCACAATAGGAGCTACACTTGGTGAACAATATTTTATTCGAAATCTCTCTAAAATTTTATTGATATAGACTTCTTGAGATAAACCTAAGATACATTGATGTCTATCTCGATGAATCTTAATGCCAATGGCATAAGACATATCACCTATGTCTTTCATATCAAAACTTTTAGAGAGAAATTATTTCACCTCATGTATCATTCCCTTATCAATGGATGTAAGTAAGATATCATTCACATATAGAACTAGAAAACATATTTTACCTCCACTGACTTTCTAGTATATATATTGATCCGTAATGTACTCAACAAAGTTGAATGAAGAGATGACATTGTGAAATTTCAAATACCATTGACGGGAGGCTTGTTTAGTCCATATATGGATTTCTTTAACTTACATACCAATTGCTCACCATCACTAGAGGAGAAACCTTCAGGTTGTTTCATATAAACATCTTTCTCTAGATCATCATTGAGAAATACGGTTTTCACATCCATCTGTTACAATTCTAAGACAAAATAGGCAACTAATGCAATATAATGCGCAAGAAATCCTTTTTCTACACAGGATAAAATATCTCTGTATAGTCAATTCCTTTCTTTTGAGTGAATCCTTTAGCAACAAGTCTTGCTTTATATCTTTCAATATTGCTTGATGAGTCCTTTTTAGTTTTAAAGACCCACCTACATCCAATGGATTTTACACCATTTGAAAACTCGACAAGATCCTAAACTTCATTATTTTTCATGAAATTCATCTCTTCTTTCATGGCGTTGTACCACAATTCCGACTCTTTGCAATTCATGGCTTGTGAAAAAGACTCCGGCTCATTTTCGACTCCAATGTCAAATTCTTGTAAATACACAACAAAATCACTAGGAATTGTTGATTTTCTTTCTCTAGTAGATATTCTTAATGTTGCACCAATATTTTTATGAGGATCATGTTGTTCAACTGGTTACTCAATAATTTCTTGAATCATTTGAACTTGATCTACTTGAACATTTTCAGCAACTTGTGGAATCTCATTGATTAGTTGTGTAAAACCCAATTGTACTTGAGGGGTGTTATGTATGACAACCAATCATTGACTTGAAGTGGAAGATCGATCTCTAACAGAAATTGTATTTTGGAGTTGATCACTCCCACTAATTAAGTCATTTTAAAGAAATTTTGCATTTCTTGATTCCACAATCCTAGTGTTGTTAGATGGACAATAGAATTTGTATCCTTTAGACCTTTCAGCATAGCTAATAAAATATCCACTAATAGTCCTAAGATTCAGTTTATTTTCTTGTGGATTGTAAATTCTTACTTCAGATGGACATCCCCATACACGAATATGTGTTGAACTCGGTTTCTAACCTTTGAACAACTCAAAAGGTGTCTTTAGGATAACCTTGGTTAGAACTCGATTTAATATATACACTATCGTATTAAGAGCTTCGATCCACAAGGAAATAGGTAGCTTAGAGCTACTTAAAATACTATGTACCATATCCAATAATGTTCGATTTCTTCTTTCTGCTACACCATTTTGATATAGAGAACCAGGCATAGTGTATTGGGCAACAATCCCATTTTCTTGAAGAAATTTCGCACATGGACCTTGTGATTGTCCATCCTCAGTGTACCTACCGCAGTACTCACCACCTCTATCAGTCCTCATAATTTTAATTTGCTTTCCGCATTGTTTCTCTACCTCAGCCTTAAACACTTTAAAGGCTTCTAGTTCTTCGCTTTTATTATGAAACATGTAGAGATACATCTATCGTGATTAATCATCTATAAAGGTGATAAAGTATTTCGGACCATATGCATCCATATCTGGACAACATACATCTAAATATATGATCTCTAATATATTTGAACTCCTCTTGGCACTTTTCTTCGACTTGTTTGTCTGCTTACCTTTAATGCAATTAACACAAGTATCAAAATTGATAAAATCTAAAGTACTAAGTACTCCATCATTTACTAATCTCTTAATTCTATCTAGGGAGATCTGTCCCAATCTTTGATGCCACAAAATAGAGGAATTTTCATTCATAACACATCGTTTAACACCAGTTTGAACATACATAACATTATGAGTGGAATCATTTTGCAAATCAAGAGAAGAAAGACCATCAGACAGTGTACCATATACAACAAGTTTAGATTTATAAAATAGATTAGAATAACTTTCATAAAGAAGGAGTATCCCAAAGGTACAAGTCTTGATACTGAAATTAAATTCTTAGAAAAGTTAGGAACATAAAGGGTCTTTTCCAACTCTAAAATAAAACCACTAATAAGAAATAAAGTGTATGTTCCAATAGCTTCCACACGCGATTGCATCCTGTTTCCTGAATAGATGTTTCACTCAGCTCCCACTGGCTTCCGCAGGTTTGTTAAGTCCTGCAAGGAATTTGTAATATGGATTGTGGAAGCAGAATCATTCCACCACGTGTTATGATTAACATTAATTATATTAGATTCATTACAAACAAGAGAAATAGAAGTACCTTTCTTCTCAAGCCATCGTTGAAACTTGACACAATCTTTCTTTATGCGTCCCTTCTTTCTACAGAAGCGACACTTGAATTCTTTTTTTATATCAAAGTCAAGTGGAGCTTTTACTTTCAACTTTTTATTGGCTTGATGAGACTTCTGTCCTTGAGTATTCATGAATACACTTTCTCCTATTTTCATCAACAATCGACCCTCTACTTGAACACACATGGCCATAAGTTCATTGATAGACAATTTATCCTTATGTGTGTTATAGGAGATCTTAAAGGGTCTATATTGCGCAGGCAGAGTATTCAAAATATAGTGCACAAGAAAAGTTTCAGACATTTCAACCTCAAAAGTGTTTAGTTGAGCTGCTAATTCTCACATTTTCATGATGTGCTCACGCACACCTTTCACACAGGTGCACCTCATTGATGAGAATTTCATAATTAAGGTGTCAGCAAGTGCCTTATCTAAAGTCTCAAATTGTTTATCAATAGCCTTCAGTAATGCCTTGACATTGTTATGTTGTTCGACACAACCACGAATACCAACAAAGATTTTGGTCTTAATGAACATAACACTCAAACGGATAGAGCGCAATCTCAGCTTGAGTGCTAATTTCATCAATATGTGGTTCATCTTTTCTGATGGCATAATCAATGTCCATGCATCCTAAGTGAAGAAGAATTCTCTCCTTCCAGATATTATAGTTCTCACCATTCAATTCGGGAATATCACAAATATCAGAGAAGTTTGCAGGTTACATAACAGAAAACTATACGTACATAAACACATGCTTAGTAAATTTGAGGCAAATAATATAAAATTGACTCTACTGACATAAAATTGCATGTGGACTAAATTTTTAATTCAATTAGACTCATTCTTTATGATAGAATCACCGTTTACTAGCATGATATTCTATCTTCACAATAAAACTGTTAAATTTTCATTCATAATTCCTGTGGGTAATTATGAAAAGTATTTAGCATTTCATCCTAATTAATTATGCAATCTAATAATAAAGGTTCTTAAGCTACTATATCGTGCATAAGTAATTACAATTCGAATGTCTAAATTTTCTTTATGTGACCTTAAATTAAAAAAATTATTTAATTAAAGACGCTGTGGCTAATCTTCAATTTAAACAATTATAGATCACTTAGACATTAGTCCTTATTAGTTTATAATTTCTTTATGTAATTCTAAACATAATATATAATTTTATATAATCAAGAATATTGTGGCTAATTTTTAATTAAATAAAATTATATTAATCACTAGACATCAAATATAATATTTTATTACTAAATATCATGCAGCAAAATTAAATATCATGTACTTTAAAAAAAAATCTTCGTCAAACAACCATAGAAAACCCATTTGCAAAATCAATTCATATTTACCATATCAGATGCCGAAAAATGATACAAAGTTCACAAAATTGTTAGAAATTTGTTTTCTAATGATTTATAACACCAATTTGTATCAAAGATTCAAAAACACAAATTTGAAAATCAGAACACCATTTTTAACAAGGTTTCTACTCCAAAAATTAACAAGGCAGGGGTAAATTCGACTGTTCTAATACCAACTATTAGAAAACAGAGCAATAATGCAACGAAAATTAGAGATTGGCATACCTACAATCAATGTCGGTATTCATCAAAGTCATCAAAGTTGTAGACGTTTGCTTTCCACGTCCGGTGAGTCTTCTAAGTATTCAACTCTTACTCTTTAGATGGAGTGGAGTATTTAAAAGTCATACTTAGGGACCCTTTAACCAGATCTATCTTATTTATAATGTTCTCCATCAAGAACAGATTGGGCAGTTGGGCAGGAGTTACAGAGGATTTGAAATTCAAATCCTTAACAGTTGAGTAACTGCTGGATTGGGAGGTTACGGGCCATATTAGATAAGACCAACAGATCAAGCCATGGTCTTTCAAATTAAAAAAAAATGCAAGGATCATTTGGTAGAGGTAGAGATAGAGGAATCAAAGGAAGAGGACAAAGGCGAGGAAGAGGACGATTTGATCCTAATTCCAACACTCACGTTGTGTTAGGATTTGTCCTGAATTTCCTATCTTACTTGAATTCTAATAGAAGATCTCTCTTCTCAAGTCATAACACAATAACATCCACAATGTAGTCGTTTAAGAGTTTTATTTAAGAGAAATTTTCTCTCTATTAGTTTTTATGCTTTTTGATTTAGGTTTTCAATATGTAGACCAATTGGCCGAATCTTATCAATAGTATTATGTATTAGTATATTTTTTTGTCATCCCATTTATTGTCTCAAATAGTTTGCATGACACCTTCTCGATTTCGAACTCAATAAGTGGTATCAGAGCCTATGGTTTAGTCAAGAGTTGAAGACAGGGTGAAGGAGATTTCAGTTATAGATGCAAGCAATTTGATGATAATGAAGATCTTTGTCTAGCTACATGTGGAAAGTGAGCTTAAAGTATATTTTCAACATTCTTGCTGCTGCATCTTTGAAAATAAAAATAAGATATTTTTTAAACCATTTTTAACCCATAATATTTTAAACTTTATTTTTAACCATGACAAGCAACAGAAGATTACGTGAAAAAAAAGAGGATAAGATTTGTGCTGAATTTTCTACCTTGAATTCTATTATAATTGTATTTTAATTCAGAAAGAATTTCTTAGTGGAAAAGGTTTTCTAGTAGGAAAGTATCTCTTTCATATCGATTTCTAACCAACACGTTGCTGGTGGACAATATGGTTTTCAAAATAATTAGAAACTCTCAATCGCAGGTAAATCCAAGTCAAATATTTGAAAAAAAAAACAATCACACTACTATCTTTTGCTTCTATTTGTGGATTATTCCTACTAATCTCAATAAGAAACTCCAAAAGGACTCTCTGTGTTAACAATCAATGAGAAACCATACAACAATCCATACGTGGACTCTGGAGCAACTCATCATATGGTGCAAACTACAAGTAATCTTGATAATCCTACTCTGTTCAGAGGTTCTGATTCAGTATAGTAGGGGATGGAAAATGAATTAAGATTAATTATGTTGGAGATAAGGAGATAGGTAAAATCTATAATTAAAAGGTATTTTAGTTGTACCTAAGTTTAAGGAAACATTCACTATCGGTAAGCAAGCTAGCAAGTGATAATGAATGTCTTTGGAAATTTACTGACTCTGAGTTTGCTATTAAGGATAAGAAGATCCAAAATCTGCTAACAAAAGGGAGTAGAAAAGGAGATCTATATGCCTTGGATGCGAAGAGTGCGGATGGTAGGTGCATCATGTTGGGAAAGAGGCAAGGCACAATCAAAATGCCCGACTGGGTAGCAGCGGAAGAATATCCAAGTCTAAACTTTTTCTTTCAATTTGAAACAAGAGGAGACAAGCAAATCCAAGCAAATACTGATAATAGAAAGCAAATATATAACCACACAAAGACGACAAGATAAGAATAAAGGCAATCACACGAGACACCAAATTTACGTGAAAAACCTTTGAATGTGAAAAGTAAAAAATCACGGGACCAAAACCTCCACTATAATCACCAAAAGTGACAATATTGTCCTCTAAAGTGGCCACCAAATAAGTGCAAAACAACGAGCAACAACATAATAAAATAACGCCAAAACAAGAGAATAAAAAAGAGCACAAACACCAAAAATGCAGCTGCTGTTTGGGAATGAAAAAAAGAAGATACATGCCACCAAATTCAACTCTATCAGTTTTTAATTAAAGATTAAGATGCGAGGAACAAGCTGTCCAAAAATTAGCTCAATCGGACAAGAAATGAAGTAGAAATCGCAATTTAAAGTTGACAGCTGCGGCTGAAAAATTGAGCAAAAATCTGCACTCTTTCTCTCTTTTGTGGCTGTTAAAACTCTCTTTTGTGATATATATATATATATATATATATATATATATATATATATATATATATGCCCCATAGAATTGGGCTTATGAGCAAAAGTAGGTTGGTCCATATTGGACTTTATTTATCCATATAGAAAGGGACAAAGACACAATAACTCAATAATTCTCCCCCTCCCGACTATGTGGAGGAGACCTCCATCTCGGCGATCATGCAACAATCTTCAAACTTCCCTCTTGGCAAATCTTTAGTCATCATGTCGGAACCATTGTCATCTGTGTGAATCTTCTCAAGTTTAAGCGACTTAGAATTCAACACATCCCGAATCCAATGATATCTCACATCAATGTGTTTAGACCGACCATGAAATATAGAATTCTTGCCAAGATGTATAGCACTTTGACTGTCGCAATAAAACATATACCTCTCTTGAGCACAACCAAGTTCCCCTAAGAATCTCTTTATCCAAAGCAATTCTTTACAAGCTTCAACGGTAGCAATAAATTCAGCTTCTATAGTAGATAGAGCAACACATATTTGTAACCTAGATTGCCAAGACACAACTCCTCCTGCAAAAGTAACCAAATATCTTGAAGTAGACTTGTGAGTATCAACATCACCAGCCATATCTAAATCAGTATAACCACAAAGAATAGTCTTCCTTGTACCAAAACACAAACTCAGACTAGAAGTGCCACAAAGATATCTCATAATCCACTTCATAGCATTCCAATATTCTCTTTATAAATTAGAAAGAAAACGGCTAACAGTACCAACAACATGAGCAATACCCGGTCTTGTACAAACCATTGCATACATCAAACTACCAACGGCTGAAGAATAAGGAACTTTCTTCATATCTTTCTTCTCATCATCACTGAAAGGACACTGTTTCGTGCTCAATTTAAAGTGCATAGCTGAACGTGTACTGACAACCTTAGCCTTGTCCATTTTAAACCTTCGAAGTACTTTCTGAATGTACTTCTTTTGTGATAACCACAATTTCTTGGACTTTCTGTCACGGATAATCTGTATGCCAAGAATCTGCTTTGCTGGTCCTAAGTCTTTCATAGAAAAAGACTTACTCAACTCTTGCTTCAACTTTTGAATCCTGTAAGCATTATGACCAACAACAAGCATGTCATCAACATAAAGCAACGCAATAATAAAGTCACCATCAGAGAATTTTGCACAAAAACACAATGGTCTGAAGTAGTCTTCTTGAAGCCCTGCTGACTCATAAAGGAACCAAACTTCTTGTACCACTGCCTAGGAGGTTGTTTTAAACCATACAAGCTGTTCTTCAATTTGCAAACATAATTCTCTTTTCCCCTGACTTCAAAACCTTTGGGTTGCTCCATATAAATTTCTTAATCTAAGTCACCATGGAGAAAAGCAGTTTTAACATCTATTTGCTCAACCTCTAAATCTAGACTTGGAGCTAAGCCTAGAACTACATGAATGGATGACATCTTCACAACTGGAGAGAATATCTGATCAAAATCAACTCTTTTTTTCTAGCTAAATCTATTCACAACCAATCTAGCCTTGTATCATAGAATTGGGTTACCATCTTCATGCTTCACCCGAAAAACCCACTTGTTTTTTAAAGTTTTTCTGTCTTTAGGCAGCTTAACCAAATCAAAGGTATGATTATCATGCAAAGATTTAATCTCATCTTCCATAGCATCAAACCACTTTTTTTTTTTCACTTTTCATGGCATCATCAAGACTCTCAGGTTCTCCCCCGTCAATCAAGAGTACATACTCACTGGGAGAATATTGAGATAAAAGTATTCTCTCTCTAGTAGATCATCTGAGAGAACTCTCTGGAGCATAAAAAATTGGTTGCTGATCAACCATACTAACTTACACTGGAGCATCAACAACATCATGTTGTTCATTTTGGATATGATCATTATCTTCATTATCATCTTAATTTTCATCATCATGAAGATTTTCTTCAGGAATAGTAGTCAACGGAACTGGATCAAAATTAACTAGACTCTCACTACTCTGAGAATCAACCTTCTCACATTTTTCAAAATCTTCAATTGTTTGGTTTTTAAAGAATACAACATCATAGTTTCTAACAAGTTTCTTCTCAACTGGATCATAGAAACGATAGCCAAATTCATCTTGATAATAACTAATGAAGATACACTGTCTAGTTTTAACATCTAACTTTGACCTTTCATCCTTAGGAACATGTACAAAGGATTTACACCCAAAGACTATAAGATGATCATAAAAAATATTCATACCAGACCAAACTCTATCAGGGACATCGCCATCCAAAGCAACAGTAGGAGACAAATTGATAGCATAAGCAGCAGTATTAAGTGCTTCTGCCCAAAAGGAATCTGGCAGCTTAGCATCTGCAAGCATACATCTAACCCTCTCAACTAGATTCTATTCATCCTCTCTGCTAAACCATTCAACTGAGGAGTTTTTGGAGGAGTTTTCTGATGCCGAATATCCTTCTCTCTGCAATATCTATCAAAAGGGCCAATATACTTACCACCATTATCTGAGCGGATGCATTTCAATGTATTCCCTGTCTGTCTCTCAACCAAGGCCTAAAAATCCTTGAACACATCAAGTACTTGATCCTTCGACTTCAAAGGAAATACTCAAAGTTTGCGAGAATAATCATCAATAAAAGTCACAAAGTAAAGTGCACCACCATGAGACCTTACTTTAAAAGGACCACACAAATCAAAATGTACCAACTCAAGCAAATCAAGCTTTCTTGAAGACGGATGACTCTGAAAAGAAACTCTTTTTTTGTTTACCGGCTAAGCAATGAACATACTTCTTCAACTTTGCTTGTTTCACTCTAGAAAGGAAATTTTTCTTAGCCAAACTATCAATCCCCTTCTCACTCATATGACTCAACCTTCTATGCCATAACTCTGATGAAGTATCATTCTTCACCAAGTTTATCAAGCCTCTAGAAGTAGAGCCCTAAAATACATATAAGTTAGACAACTTGTCACCTCAAGACACAATCATCGAACCTTTAGTAAACTTTCACTGGCCAGCACCAAGGGTGTTAACATAACCCTCATCATCAAGGTTTCCTACAGAAATCAAATTCAGGCGAACATTTTGAGCATGCTTGACATTATAGAGAACTAGTTTGGAACCATTGTTACTTTCCGAACAAACAGTGCCAATGCCAAGTACTTTAACTTCATCATTATTGCCCATTTTCAACATCCCAAAATTACCTGGAGTATAAGAAGAAAATAATTCCTTCTTTGGTGATACATGAGAAGTAGCGCTAGAATGCACAAATCAGCTAGACTCATCACGAACAAGATTAATGGCATTCTCACCACAAGCAACAAGAAGATCATCATTAGCAACAACAACAACGCGATTCCCATTATCATCTTATTTCTTTTGCCATCTCATATCTCTCTTATGCTTGTAGCAATATTTCATGATATGCCCCTTTTTATTGCAATAGTCACATGTAACATTCTTGAATTTGGAGCTCGACTTGCTTCTACTTTTATCTCTATCATTCAGACCTCTGGACTTGTTTCTCCCCCTCTCTTCAGTAACCAAAACATCAGAGTGTAAAGATGAAGAAGATGAGGCCTGAGATCTTCTTCTCATATCTTCATTCAAGATACCACTCTTAACATATTCCATAATTACAATACCACCATGAGCAGAATTAGTCAAAGAAACCCAAAGAGTTTTCCAAGAGTCTGGCAGAGTATTAAGAAGTCAAAGTCCCTGAATTTCTTCATCAAACTTCACATCCATTCCGGACAGCTGGTCAAGGACATTCTGAAAATTATTTATATGACAAAAAATAAGACTGCCCTCTTTATACCTGATATTCATTAATTGCTTAAGCAGGAACAACTTGTTATTGTCAATCTTCGAAGCATAAAGTGTCTCGAACTTGTCCAATAAACTTCTAGCATGTGTCACATTCACAATATAATTTCTAATATTATTTTTCACCTATTGTCTGATATAACCACAAACCTGTAAGTGCTCAAATTCTCTATCCTCATCTATCATGGATTGAGGTTTAGTAAACGCAAACACAGGTAGATGCATTTTCTTGACAAATAGAAGATCCTTCATCTTGCCTTTCCAAGTATGATAGTTATTACCATTCAAACACACCATCTTGCTCATATTTTCCTCCATCATTCAAATCAACAATCAATAACAACCAACGCTTTAACACCACTTTTTTGGAGAAAAAGCAAGGCACAATCGAAATGTTCGACAGGGTAGCAGCGGAAGAATACCCAAGTCTAAACTTTTTCTTTCAATTTGAACCAAGATGAGACAAGCAAACCCAAGCAAATAATGATAATAAGAAGCAAATATATAACCACACAAATACGACAAGATAAGAATAAGGCAAAATGACCTTCTGGACCCCTGTACTATATTGGTTTTGTAAGTTGGACACATCTACTTACATGTTTGTCATCTGGACGCTTGAACCCATTAAAAAATAATATTTTACACCCTTTGATCGTTGACCTTGCCTATGTGGCATTGAAATGGTGACTAGGACAAAGAGAGTGTAGTCACTCGCCTGGGGTACGAGTGAGGGTCAATTTTTGGCCAATTTTACATTAAACTAATAATTAAAAAAATATTAAAATTAAAAAAATAAATAAAAAGGGTACTTTTTTCCCTCCATCTTTTTTAATTTAAAAATATTTTTAAAAATTTAAAAATAATTAAAAATATTTTTACAAATTTAAAAATATTTTTAAAAATTAAAAAGAAATATATTTTTCCCTCCCCACCCCCACACCCCACCCAGCCCCATCCCACCCACCCCAACTCCCTCACCCTACCCCAACACCCGGCCAGCCCTTCCCCACCCCCACCCTGGCCCGTTCCCAACCCCCATACCCTACCCAGCCCTATCCCATCCTACCCCCAGCCCCTTCCAGCCCTTCACCCCACCCCCAGCCCCGTCCCTACCCCCTACACCTCACCAGCCCCATCCAGCCCCTTCCCACCTTACCCCCAGCCCCCACACCTCTCCCAGCCCTATCCCCACCCCACCCCCAACCCCTTCCAGCCCCCACCCCCCACCCCAACACTCTTCCAACCCCCCCTCCCACCACCACCTTCACTTTTTATTTTTTATTTTAATTTTTCCTCAATTCAATTCTTTTCATTTTTTTTGAATAAAAATTTAAATTTGAAATCTTTTTTTTGGGATTAAAATTTAAATTTGAATTGAAAGTGAGTGATAGTGAATATTGAAAAAAAATAGTGAATTTCGCTCGAAAAAAATTAAAATTTTTGTGAATATTTTAAAGATATTCAAATTTAAAAATAAAAAATTTATTATGTTTGTATATATGAATTTATAGTTAAAAGTTTAAATTAGTTGGAGAAGAATTTTAATTATTTGGAATGAATTTGATGTTTAATTTGTGAGAAAAAATAAAACATGATTATTCAATTTTTTCTACAGTTATAAATTTTTCTTATTTAATTAAATTAGTTTTAATATTTAATTTGTTGTTTAGCATTTTAAAAATGACTTGGAATTTAATGTAATACTTTTTTTTTACATGGCATGGAAGATGAGGCAGACGTGGCAACTGATGTGGCAGCTAACGTGGGGAGAGTGTGTTACACTCACCAAAAAAGGATTTATAATGCTTTTTAGTGGGTTTAGAGGTCCAGATGACAAACATGTAAGTAAAAGTATCCAACTTACAAAACCGACATAGTACAAGGGTCCAGAAGGTCATTTTGCCTAAGAATAAAGACAATCACACGAGACACCAAATTTACGTGAAAAACCCTTCAATGTGAAGAGTAAAAAATCACTGAACTAAAACCTCCACTATAATCACCAAGAGTTCCAATATTTTCCTCCAAAATGGCCACCAAATAAGTGGCAAACAATGAGCAACAACACAATAAAATATCACCAAAATAAGAGAATAAAAAGAAGCACAAACACCAAAAATGCAGTTGCTGTCTGGGAATAAAAAATAGGAGCTACAGGACACCAAGTCCAACTCTGTCAGTTCCTAATCAAATATTGAGATGAGAGGAACAATTTATTCAAAAATCATCTCAATCGGACAAGAAACGAAGCGGAAATCGCAATTTGAAGTTGACAACTCTGGCTGAAAATTTGGGCGAAAATCTGCACTCTTCCTCTCTTTTGTGGCTGCTAAAACTCTCTTTTGTGATAGTGAAATAAGACCTAAAAAGATCTATATATATGCCCCATAGTATTGGGCCTATGAAAAAAAGTGGGTTGGCCCATATTGAGCTTTATTTATCCACATAGAAAAGGACAAAGACCCAATAATCCAACACATCAAGCTTTATCTACTATATGTTCAAGCAAAGCATTAGATGAAGTCTGACATCAACGACTAGGTCATCCAAATTTTAAGGGAAAAGGACACTCTATGACCTTTTTAAAAAATAATAGCTCAATTATAGCCCAAGTTTGGCATTTGGTGTCCAGTCGGCTAAACAAATGTCATTTTATTGTCATTTCCTAATCTTTCCCAATTTGGGTCATTTTGATCCACGCAGTCCATATACGATACTGATACAGTCTATATACAATACTGATACAATATTCAACTTGGGCAATTCGGCCCTTTTAAAAATATTTCAATTTTTTTTTTACTATAAATTTTTAAATTGATCAAATATTCTACTTTTTTTATTCTTTAGAAATAAAAATTAAATTATATAAAAATGATATAATTATTAAATAGAATATGAATCTATATAAGATATATGTATAGAAATTGTATAGTTCTATCAAATATGTATATGTACAATATATAGAAAGTGTATACAAATTATATAATTGTTGTATAAAACGTGTAAAAAAAAGTACAGTTATTATATAAATTATGTATCAAAACTGTATAATTTTTGTATAGAATATTTATGTCTAAGATTTGTATAAAACCTGTATAAAAGTGGTGTAAAAACGGTATAGAACCAGTTAGTAAATTAAAATGGATAGAAAGTGAAATTTAAATTCCATGACCATTTTCAAGGAAATAGTTTAATTTCAAGTGCAAATGTACAGTTATTATATAAATTATGTATCAAAACTGTATAATTTTCGTATAGAATATTTATGTATAAGATTTGTATAAAACCTGTATAAAAGTTGTGTAAAAACGGTATTGAACCAGTCAGTAAATTAAAATGGCTAGAAAGTGGAATTTAAATTCCATGGTCATTTTCAAGGAAATAGTTTAATTTGAAGTGCAAATGTACAATTATTATATAAATTATGTATCAAAACTGTATAATTTCCGTATAGAATATTTATGTATAAGATTTGTATAAAACCTGTATAAAAGTTGTGTAAAAACGGTATAGAACCAGTCAGTAAATTAAAATGGCTAGAAAGTGAAATTTAAATTTCATGGTCATTTTCAAGGAAATAGTTTAATTTCAAGTGTCGTTTCTGTCCTTTCCCCAAATTTTAAGGCATTGTGTTTTCTACATTTGTATAGACTCTTATATTTAGTAGTTAGAGTAAAACCTTTTCTGTTTGTACTACATGTCAAATGGAAAAAAGTTGTAAGCCTTTTATGAATTCTAATAAAGTCGAGATTAAGCATATTGTCTAAATTCACTATAATTTATGGGGCCTTTCACCTGTTATTTTCCCTTGAGGTTTGAGATACTATGTGATTTTTGTGGATGATCACACAAAATATACTTGGGTTTACCCGTTGAAAAGAAAATCTGAATTTTTCAACGCTTCGTTAATTTTCAAAGATTGGTAGAAAATCAATTTGATCGGAAGATAAAAAAATTTCATAGCGATGAAGGAGGAGAATTTAGTAGCCAAGTGTTCATTGATGAACTCACTAAATGTGATATTCAACGTCCAATTTCTTGTCCATATCACTGCTGCTAAGAATGTTGCAGTAGAGGACGATACTTCAGTCGGTGTTGCTCCAACTACACAAGCAGCAGATAGTGATCAAAATGCTTCCTTATCCACAATTGATGCTCAAGAAATTATAGTAGTTATATTCGATAATAGTGATGCTTTGAATCCAGTACCTTACCGTGACAACAGTAGCTCGTTACATACAACCACTACTCGCAAAACTGCAGCAATATAGATCTTGTCGAGCTTCAATCGCCTACATACAATTATACAAACATACACCGGCTTCACCAACGTCCTCACCTTCTGTGCTACCAACATCTACACACAGCAATGGTGTAAATTCAAGTCATCCTAGTAATTGTTTGGTGTTAATACATGCTCAAGGTCCCTTCAGTTCTTTTAAATCTGATCTTGCTACCTTGGGAGATCCTTCGAGAATCAATTTGTATATGGAATTCAGCAAATATCAGGTCCTTCCCACTACATCTGCAAGGTCTCCTGGTAATGCTCATCATATTTTCACCAGAACAAAATCTACAAGCATATCGCAGCCTCCGACATTCCAAACTCTACTGGCCACTAACTCGCTGGATATTAGTGAACCTAAAAGTTGCAGGAATGCTCTTCTTCAGCCTCACTGGTTTAAAGCTATGGAAGAAGAAATACAAGCTCTACATCTGAGTCAAACATGGAGACTTGTACCTCATGATCCTGATATAAATGTTGTTGGTTTGAAATGGGTGTTCGAGACTAAGCTAAAAGCTGATGGAACTAGACTACCACTTTGTTTGTGAGAAGGTTTCGTTGGGGCAATGATTACCAAATATGTCCTGTCCTTAACACAAGCAGCCAACATTTTTATGAAAGCCTTCTCTAAGCAGCAGTTTCAGTTTCTGCGGAGTAAGCTTGGAGTTGTATCTATTGAGAATATAATTAAATAGTAATAAAAGTATGCTCTCTCTAAAAGTTAAGTTTTTAGATGAGATGATCACACACTTCAACATGGTATAGTGCTTGGTCCATGGAAAAAAAAATAGGCCCGCACGTGTGGGGGCGTGTTGAGACTATAATTAAACAATAAAAGTGTGCTCTCCTAACGGTTTAAAACTTTAGATGAGATGGTTACACACTTCAAGAGTATCATTACCAATGTCCAGCTTGAGAGGATGATGGAAAGAAGCAAAGTTGAGTCCTCTTTTAGGTGTTAGGAGAATATTTCTATTCTTATTATAATAGGTGTATTAGAGTCGTATAGCTATAAAAAGGACCCCTCTATATGCATGATTAAGGATGAGGAAAGAAACTACACTAATGAGCATCTTTTCTTGTAAACTTGCTTGCTAATTTCTTTAGTTTGGAGATGCGATTTGAAATCATGAAATGAAATCAACAATTAGACATGCGATTTCATTTCATGATTTCAAATCATAAGATGAAATCTCAAATTCTCCAAAACTTTCATTTGAAATTATCAAGATTTGAAAATTTTTAAATACAAAAATTAATCCACAAGTTTATATTTTGTAAGAACAAAAAAAACCCGCACCATTTTATATCTACCAACCATTTATTTTCTATGCAAACAAAAATTGATATTATCACTCTTACCAACCTTTAAACTATTTATGTCGGATATAACCTTTTTGTGAGCATACCATATAAGAATGTCGGATATAACCTTTTTGTGAGCATACCATATAAGTGATGAAATTTCACGGAATATGAACATAATGATATAGGTACTAGTGATATTGACCAACAAACGGTTCAAAGTAACACTGTTTGTTCGTCTTTTCGGTGATCTTTATCGAGAAATATATACTCAACGTGAGGAGATTATAAGCTCTGGGTGCCACCTTATTTTGAACAATAACGTATAATTATATATATCTAACAAGTGTTAGTATTACATTAAGGCTTGCCTAGTTGGTATTGTCAAGTGTTTTGTAAAGAAGAGATCACACATTTTATTCTTCGTAGCCACACTATGTTTTTTTTTAAAGAGAAAACATACAAGTGCTAAAAATCACTCTAAAAATACAGTGCAGAGCAGGTTTCGAACTCGTGTTGTTGGAGTTAAACCAAACAATTTCAACCACTTACGCCACTAGTCTCTTTGATATTGTGGGTGCCAAGCATAATATTTATGCATTAACTGATATATATACACATAAATATACAGAGTTTCATCCGAAAAGTGCGGGTGCCGTGCCACCCCATACATTCTACATAGATCCGCCCCTGGTAGTACACTACAATTCATATTAATTTTACTTTTTATATTGAATTAAAGTTTGATAATAAATATTGTATTTTCTTTACAATGGCATGCCCAAACAAAACTCATCTCAAATGATTTCATCTCACATGACCAAAATAGGCATTTGGACATGCGATTTCATCTCATATTTTGTAATCAGCATTTTGACATGAGAATTGATCTAAGAATTTTAAATAATGAGATGAAATCTCAAATTCTTCGAAAATCATAATTTAGGAATTTTATATTATAGTTTCACCTTTTTCAAATACAAAATTGACTAATAAGTCTATTTTTGTGAAAAAAAGAAAAGAACTCATCATTTTAATTTTTGTAAAAAAAACTCATGCACAATGTAAGTTACTATGTGAAAAAAATTATATTCAAGAAGTAGTTACTATTACTGTTGCCTAATGGATACTTGAAAGTTTGCAATCACAAATATTTATTTATAAAAGAAACATAAAGATATGCAATATCGTAGCATATTACGATATCATATTTATAAACTATGATTTGTTCATTTGAGAACGTTATATAAGAATCGAAGATTTTAATAGTTTTGCCAAATTATGGGGGTTTCGTGTTTATGAAAAACATACAACTAAAAAACTCTAAATTGTATGTTCAAACAAAATTTCAATTTCATCTCAAATGATTTCATATCATGATTTGAAATTCTGATTTCATGTCGCATGGTCAAACATGCCCTATGATTGGGGGTTGAAGTTATAGAAAGAACAAAAATAATAGGAATTCCTATGAAAGGGTGAAATAGAAAAGAGAATGTAATCTGCATATTAGTCCTCCTCTATTTTTTTCTTTTAAAAAAAAAATACTAAATAGGAGAAATTTATATACATGATAAACTACTTTTGCAAATTTGTCGCAAACTTCTAATAAACCACACAAATCACTTCCTTTGAAAGAGATGTCATATTTGCATGGTGAACCACGTATCATCTGGGAGGAGGAGGAGATAAATCAAATGATAATCAATGAAGATCTACAATATTCGGTTATTGAAAAAAATTTATATGGCTGGCCAGATATACAGAAACTGAGACGTCTAATACCAAAGCAATGCAAGTTGAAGTGAGAGGTTAACATTGGGCTACTAAGTAATAGGCATGTTTTTATAAGAGCTATAAAGATTAAAGATTACATGCACTTATTATTAAAACCACAGTTCTATATTACAAAGAATTATTGGTCCTATCCAATGAGAACTTTGAAACTGGATCCAATGTTCAATCCAGAGGAAGAAACTACTACTGCAATTGCATGGATATCCTTTCCTTCATTACCTCCCAACTTCTTAGCAAAAGAAGTAGTTTTTTCACTGGCAACAGCTGTTGGGAAACACTTGCGGGTGGATTTAGCTACACAAAATAAAACAAGGCCAAGTTGTGCGAGAGTTAAAGTTGAAATGGGTCTTTTAGTAGATTTTTCTAAAAGGATTAACATTGGTATGAGAAAGAAGTTGGGAGAAGTTATAGAGAAATGAATTCATATAAAATATTATTATGTTCCTAAATACTGTAAGGAATGCAAGCTACAGGGGCATAATGAAAAGGAATGTTATGTCATGCATCTTGAATTATATCCAAAGGAAAACAATGAAGAGGCTGAAGAGAAAATAATAAGAATATTCAGAAAGGAGAAGACATGAACAAAGAAAGTTTGGTAGCTAAGGAAGATAAAGGTAAGGCAAGGTACCTGAAGAAGAATATTTTCAACAACAAAAAAGAAAGTACGTGAAAAGAAGAAGGAATGACATAGGAAGGCAGGAAATGAAATGGAATCAGAAGGTCCCTCCAACTAAGGATACAAAAATAGCAGTAAATAACAAGTTTAGAGCACTCGGGGAGAAAGGCACAATGGCTTATGTGGCTGATGTTAACAAAGAAGAAGCAAAGGTTAATAATAAGGAAATAATTGGAAAAGAACAAAACACTCATGAAGAAGGGCAATCTCAGAATAACAACAAGAAAAAGTACAGTAGGAAAACAACTCCACAAAGTGGCAGCAAAACTTCAACCAAAGGAGGAGACATGAGGAAGAGTCATAAAAATAAGTGAGAGATCACGCTAGAGACACTATTGATCATGACATAGTTGATTCGGGTAACAAGGTATAGAATCAAACAAAAGAAAAAGAAGTTACAAGAAAAGAGAACACTAATAAAAACCATGTAGAAGAGGAGTCAGAAAATAAAGCTGAAAAATGAGGGGGTACAGAGGTGCCTAAAATCCAGAAATTGAATTAGCAACAGAAACAACATAAGAAAGATCATGAAGAAGATCCAGATATGAAAGCTAATATAGATCAAATTGAAAGGGGTGGAGATTTGTCTCCAAGAAAAATTGGTCAGTTGAAGCGGAGAAATATAAAATATTACAAAAACACTGCTGCCAAATTACAAATTAATACAAGGAGTAAAACTGACTTTAAATTCAGTAGTGATCAATAATTAATAATGTATTATACTGAAACATTAGATCTGTTAGAACTCAAAGCTCATTTGAGAGATTAATAGATTTTCATAGAAGAAATCATTACTCTTACATTGCTTTATTGGAACCTTTTTAAAGTCCATCAGAATTGGATGAATATAGAAGAAGACTACTTTAGCAAATGCAAGGGCTAATTGTTCAGCTAAAATCTGGGTCTTCTGGGATGATGAATGGGAAGAAATTGGTTGTACAAATTCTATACAATAATTAACAATGGATTATAAACTGAAAGAAGGAGCTGACAATTTTAAAGAGAATGCAGTGTATGTTAGATGTAGTCACTTAGAGAGATTAGAATTGTGTGAGGACATGGAGGAAATTGCAAGTAATACTCAAATACCTTGGCTTGTTGGTGGAGATTTTAGTGTTATAATGGATGAGAGTGAAAATTTAGGAGGCCTTCCAGTAACACAATAGGAAACTCTGGATTTTTCTCAGTGTATGAACTTTTGTGCACTAACTGAATTAAGATTCATAGGAAGCAGGTTCACTTGGTAGAATGGGAGACTTCAAGAAGACGGTATTTTTAAAAGGTTGGACAGGGTTTTTGGCTATAATAATCTTATATAGTTAATGTCAAATTGTGAGGTTCATCATTTAATCAGACATGGCTCAGATCATGCACCTTTACATGTCATAGGCAACACTGTCCAAACACATGTGAGAAAGTCTTTTAGGTTCTTAAACTTTTAGACTAAGCATAAAGACTTTTAGAGTGTAGTATGGGAGAATTAGAGGGAGAACATCACTGGATCTCCATTTCAAGTAGTGTATGAAAAGTTAAAAAAGGTTAAATCAGCACTTACTGCATGGAGTAAAGAGACTTTTGGTGATATATTTCAAAAAGTAGCCACTCTAGAAGATATAATAAAGGTAAAGAAAGTACAGGTAGAGATACAACCAACCCTAGAAGATAGAGAGAAACTAAGCAAAATAGAGGAAGATCTAAAAAGGTTATTGAAGATGGAAGGGGAATTTTGGAAATAAAATTTAGGGATGAAGTGGTTTAAAGATGGTGATAGAAATAAAAAATTCTTTCACTCATATGTGAAAGAAAGAAGAAGACGGATGCAGATCACAAAAATTCAAACAAGAAAAAGGGATATAATAACATCAACTCAAATATTGGAGAGGGGGGTAGGGGGCAATGCAGGTTTTCATGGATTAATTTAAAGAGACTCATGGCACTGTTAATTATGACATGTTGGGCTGTTTCAAGAATATCATTTTTGAGGAACAAAATGACAGAATGGAAAGAATGTCAGAACAAGAAGAGGTCAAGAAGATTGTTGTTTCTCTGAATGGGGAGAGTACAAGTGAATCTGATGGTTTTTCAGGTCATTTCGTTTAGAGTTGCTGGAGTATAGTTGGAGAAGACATTGCTAATATAGTTAAAGCTTTTTGTTGTGGAAGTGAATTACCTAAGTACATTACCCATACTAATCTTGTACTTATTTCAAAGAAAGAGGTAGTGTCTACCTATGGTGATCTAAGGCCTATTATTCTTAGCACTTTTGTTAACAAAATTGTATTAAAGCTGGTTCATATGAGAATTGTGAAAGTGTTTTCTGATATTCTCTCTAATAATCAATCAGGTTTTGTGAAGGGCAGAAGCATAACAGAAAATGTTCCGTTTGATCAGGAAATTATTAGACATATAAATAAAAGGAATAAGTTTCATAATATAGTGGTGAAATTGGATATGGTTAAGGCTTATGATAGGGTTTCTTAGAAGTACCCGATGGAGGTTCTGAGAAGGTTTGGTTTCTCATAAAGAATTATAGACATGATAGTTAGACTGATTAGTAACAATTGGTATTTTGTGCTCATGAATGGGCAATCTTATGATTTCTTTCATTCATCAAGATGTCTGATGCAGAGAGACCCCTTATCGCCAACCTTGATTATTATCTTAGCTTAAGTCCTATCAAGGAGCTTAAATAAATTATTTAATTTTCAAGAATTCAGAGGATATAGTATGCCCAAGTGGAGCTCCGATATTAATCACTTATCCTATGTTGATGATATACCATTCTATTTTTCTCTGGACAACCTTCATCAATGAAGAAAATGATGACTGTTTTGAGGAAATATGAGAACACCTCAGGTCAAATGATCTTTCTAGATAAAAGTTTGATTTATTTGCATAAGAAGGTTCCCACAGATGTGAGCAATAGTATCAAGAGAATTACTGGTATAAGGCAAGGTAAGTTTCCTTTTACTTACCTGGGTTGTCTAATTCTTTATGGAAGAAAGCACAAGGGACACTATGATGATTTGATGAAAAAGGTGATGAGAGGTTAAATTCATGGTAGAACAAATTACTTTCTTATGGGGGAGATATATTTTAATTGTACATGTCTTACAACCTATGCCAATTTATACTCTATCAGCCATAAATCCTCCAGTGAGTGTAGTTAATCAATTACACAAGATTTTTGCTAAGTTTTTTTGGAGTGATGCTACAGGATCAAAAAATAAACATTGGATCTCTTGGTAACTAATGTGTCACCCAGAAAATAATGGAGGGCTTGATTTTAGATCTTTACATAATATGACTAAGGCATTTTTTACAAAACTCTGGTGAAATTTCAGAACTTTCACCTCATCTATGTGGAGTTCATTTATGTGGAATAAGTATTGCAAAAAAGTTTCACCCTTTACTAACTAAAGGAATTACAGCATCATATGTGTGGAGAAAAATAATTTCAATAAGAAAGGAGGTGAAACACAATATATGATAGCAGATGAAAGCTTGTAACTCAAGTTTTTGTATGATAATTGAACTAAACAGGGTGCTTTGTATTATGTGAAGGGGGGATTCAATATGAGGAGATAGAGGTAAATAATTTAATCAGTTCTTTAATCAGAAATGAGGAATAGGACAAACAATTGTTGTTATCATGCTTATCTAAAGAGAAGGTGAAATTGATACTGGAAACTGTAAAACCTATAGTGGAGGGACATCGGAATGATATACCATGGTGGATGGGAAGTACAAGTGGTCAATTTACAGTTAAGTCTGCCTCGTAAATCATCAGACAAAAAAAGTAAAAGAGGAAGGATTATGATTTAATTTGGAACAAAGGTTTGCCTTTTAAGTATAGCTTCTCCTTATAGAGGGTATGGATGAAAAAGATACCTACAGATGACAATTTAAAGAGAATGAAGATACAATTGGTATCGAGATGTTGGTGTTGTGAAGATAGAAGAGAGAAGACTATGACTCATGTTTTACTAACAAACCTTTTAGCCGTAAGGCTTTGGAGACAGTTTGCTCATTTTACAGGAATACAGGTGGAGAACATGCAATTACATCAGTTGATTGTATCATGGTGGACTAAGGTACTACACCAAATTTAAATATGATATTAAGAGTTGTTCCAGCCATAATCATGTGGACAATATGGAGGAGGAGAAATTGTATTAAACATGGAGGTTCCATTCTTTTTAAGGGGGTGATTTGACAAGTCCAGGTAATAAAGAAGATGATTAAGAACTTATATCCATGGATAAAAATGAAGATTCGAACATGGCCAAAAGTGGTGGACAACATAAGGGCATATAAATCAAAATAACATTATAACAAGGTGGCGTGCAAGAAACCAGAACCCATGTAGGTAAAATGTAACACAGATGGAGCTTGTAGGGAAAATTCGAGATGAGTTCATATGGCTTTTGCATAAGAGATGACATAGGTGACCTAGTTTATGCTAGAGCTAAAGGACTGAGAGTTAGTACAAACACTGAAGCAGAATCAATTGCTATTAAATAGGCTTTAGAGTACTGTTATGAGAGTAATTTTAAAGATTTCATCATAGAAACGGACTCTCTAAGCCTTAAGCAAATGATTCTAAAACAGTGAAAAATTCCTTGGGAACTAGAACTAGTTATTGAGGAGATCAGAGAATACATTCAAACACTGAATGTAACTGTCACACATACATTTAGGGAAGAAAACACAATGGCAGATTCTTTAGCAAATGAGGTGATGAAAACACAAGGCATGCAAGAATATCATACTTTTCAACAGCTACCAGTGAAAATAATGAAACTACTGAATATTGATATAGATCAAATTCCACACATTAGAATATAGATGAGAAAGATAATCCAGCTATGAACAACAGAAGTATAAGGCATATTTACAATGAAACAACAAGTCTTATCAAAGTTCAACATGCAAAAGCAGAGGAGAATAATCAGCACAGTAATAGGAGATTAACAGTATGCCAGAACGAGACATTACAACTGTGCTACCTACAACTAGAATTGAAACTCTAGCTAACAAAAATCTTCACCAAAAAAGGAGGGCTAAGAATGTGCTCAAGCATCTTCAACCACCAGATGGAGAGAAAGGGGTGTCCAATACTCAACACTTGGGTGAACTGGAATTAGTTTGGCCATGTAAGAGAAGCCCAAGACCACCTAAACGTATGAAGGAAAGATCAGGTTTTGAGTGGCAAATGAATCACAAACAAGGGAAGAAAAGACTGTCGGATAGAAGTGAAGTTGATAGAAAGAGTTCTGGCAAGATCTACAATGGATTCAGCTGGAACAGAATTCAAAAAAGGAAAAATCGCAGCTTCAAATTTCACCGACAACTTCAGTGCAGTCAACTTGGAGAGTAAAAGAAGAGTATCTTGTACTCTTGTCTTAGACCCTAGATATCTTAGAAAAATAGGAAACTTTTCAGCTTCCTATTTGTTGTAAATTTGGCCATTTGGGCTTTACTTAAATAAAATGATCTGAAAGACCACCAAAATGTTATTTAAAAAAATATATACATGATATGTTTTTACGATGTAAACATCTAATATTTATGTAGTCAATATATGTAAAATATGTATTTGTACATAAATATATTCAAATGACATACAAAGTACATAGAATAACATAATTTATGAAAGTTGTATATTTTAATTGGATTTTATACAACAAAAAATTGTATGCAAGTTTATTTAAATTATATATTTTGGTCATTCTGTATATTCTGTAAAAGAAATCTCATTATTCATTGAAAATAAATTCTACTATTGAATTGGATAAATTATTATATAATTTTACATTACACACACAAATAAAACCTTCTATTAAAAATGTTTACTGTATGTAACAATTTTGCCCGTGTCCAGTTATCCAAAAAAGGAAAAAAAATTACCTGAGAAAAACTGAATAGGAAGTTGTGACCACACAGAGGATGGGATGATCCACATAGTTATGACTTCTCATTTTTGTTAGCATATTGAAAAATCTTTAAATACTAGTCTTTCTTTCATTTTATGTATAAAATAAATATATTTTTGTCTGACTACATCTTAAATATTTTTACACTTTTCATGCTTATTTGTCTCTCAACTTTTATTTTAATTTCTTCTCTTTTTTATTTTTTCTTGATTTTTGTTTTTTCTTTTCTCTTTCTTTTTTTTTCTTGTTAATTCCATTGTCTCAACTTTTATTGATTTATTTATTTATTTCTCTTTTTACCTTTTTCTTAAATATTATTATTTTTTATTTCCTTTTTTTTAAATTTATTTATCTCAATCTTTATTTTTTTTTATTTTTTAAAATTATTTCTCTTTTTTAAAAAAAAAATTCTCAAACTTTTTTTTTATTTTTTTCTTCTCATTGTTTTTTTTCTCAATCTTTTTTTTATTTTTCACCTTTTTTCTTTTTCTTTTCTTAGTCTTTATTTTTATTTTTATTTCTCAATCATTATTTTTTTCTTCTCTTTTTTTAACTTCTATTATATTTTGGTAATGAAAGTTGGATAATCGCAAAAAAGATCTTTTTTCTTTGACATCAAAGTAAATTTAAGGGTGTAACTTATTGTTTGGAAGTTCTTATAGAACATCTCATAAATCAAGACAAAATTTGGTAGTGTCAAGTCTTGTCCGTGAAACGTAACTTGTTGTTTGGAAGTTTTTGAGCTAAATCTTGCCTCTAAGACATGATTTATATATCATTTCATAAATCAAGACACAATGTGGTAGTGACAACTCTTGCCCATAGGATGTAACTTGTTGTTTGAAAGTCCTTAGGCTATTTCTTGCCTCTAAGACAAGAGTTATAGAATATCTCATAAATTAAGACATAATGTAGCAGTGTTAACTCTTGACCATGGGGCGTAACTTGTTGTTTGAAAGTCCTTGGGCAAAGTCTTGCGTCTAAGGCAAGAGTTATAGAACATCTCATAAATCAAGGTACAGTGTGTAGTGTCAACTCTTGCTCATGGGGTGTAACTTGTTGTATGAAATTCCTTCATTTATAGAACATCACATAAATCAAGACACAATGTGGTAGTGTTAACTCTTGCCCATGACAAGTAACTTATTATTTAAAAGTCTTTGGGCTAAGTCTTGCCTCTAAGGTAAGAGTTATAAAGCATCTCGAAAATCCAAAGACAATGTGGTGGTATCAGTTCTTGCCCATGGGGTGTAACTTGTAGTTTGAAAGCCTTTGATCTAAGTCCTTCTTCTAAGCAAGAGATTATAAAATGTCTCATAAATCAAGCCACAATATGATAGTGTCAACTCTTACCCATGGGACATAACTTGGTGTTTGATGATCCTTGGGTTAAATCTTGTCTCTAAGGCAAGAGTTATAGAGCTTCTCATTAATTAAAATACAATGCGGTAGTATCAACTCTTGCCCATGGGGCATAAGTTGTTGTTTGAAAGTCCTTGGGATAAGTCTTGCCTCTAAGGCAATAATTATAGATTATCTCATAAATTAAAATGCAATGTGATAGTGCCAACTCTTTCTCATGGGACGTAACTTGTTATTTGAAAGTCCTTGGGCTAAGTTCCGCCTCTAAGACAAGATTTATAGAACATCTCATAAATCAAGACATAATGTGGTAGTGTAAACTTTTTTTCATGGGACGCAACTTATTCTTTGGAAGAAATTGAAGAAAAAAAAAAGAAAAATAATAAAACTTGAGGAAAAAGAAAAATGAAGAAAAAATATTATTTAAAAAAAATCAAAGAAATAAAAAGAGAGAAAAAATTAAAAATCGAGAGGAGAAACAAAAAAAACTAAAAGAAAAAAACGATGAGAAAAAAAGAAAAAAATAAAGAAAAAAGACAAAACAAAAAATAAAGGCTCAGAAAAAGATTAAAAAGGGTAAAAAGAAGAAGAAAAGAACAAATAAAAATCAAAGAAATATTAAAAAGAGCAAAAAAATAGAATTTGAGAGAAGAAAAGGAAGAAACATAAAGGCTAAAAAACTAAAAAAATTAAAAGCAAATAAAAATCAAAGTAAAATAAAAAAAAAAGCTTAAAGATAAATAAGCATGGAGATTTGTTTAGATTGTTTTTGAGGTATAGAGGGGTAAATAGGTAAGAGTCCTACACATAAAAAAAGGCTAATTTTATAGGATTTTTCTTATGGGGGACAAAAAGTAAAGTCACCCACTATGTGTGTCATTTATATATTTTACGCATGACCATATCAAGAATTTTTATTGTCCAAGTCATATATAATTGGCCCAATCCCTTCAAGCCCATTAGCAGCAATCCATGTGAAATAAGGCTCATTCAATTTACTGGGCGAAGTGCACAAATATTTATTTTTAGGATCATCATTTAATTTAGTTAAAACGACGTAAATCTCATTTCTCTTGGAGCTAATTACTCTCTATCCCAACTTTTTTTAATATTAATAAAAATCGATAATTTAGTCCACAAGGATACATACTTAATTTTAAACGAATACCTCACATTCTTCCGGATACGTCACTTAATTTTATACATATACATCACATTCTTCTAGATGCATCACTTATTTTATACGGATACATCACGTTCTTTTGTGATGTATCCGAGCTTTTAAGTAAAATCATAATTTTATGTAATTATTTAGAAGGGTTGAAATTTTAAGTAGTATGGTAAGTTAAGTAGTGGTATGAAGTAATTTACTCAAAATTTAAAATTTGTAAGTTTATTTGCTTTGGAGACAACTTCTATGACTAAAGTTGAGAATTTGTATTTGACTCAAATGATTTCATTTGAAGTGTGCTCTTGTCAAAGTCAAACATGGAGCATTTTTGCCTACATTACCAAGATCAACTTCGAATATTTTTTCCTGTAGTTTTAGACTTTTTTTTTGGGCAATAAAAAGTGAACTATTACAATACCAAGCAATCAAAAAAAAAATACACCTAAGGAGCACCGATGATATTGACCCCTTCATAGGGAGGTTGTCAATCCTCAATGAGCCTCAGAATAAAGAAACATCTAGTGACAAATTGCTTAAGTCAAATATTATGCACACTGTCTATCCTTCTTAGTGTTTTCCAGCAACTCTAACCTTTTCCAAATTACATTCTTTACCTTTTATATAACTAACTAAGTATGTGCAATTACTTCTTGAAAAATTTTCATACTTCTATCATACCAAATTTGATAGATTGTAGCTCCATATACTGGCATCATGATCTTCTTAACTGTACTTCACACTATTTCCTAGCCACCATCTGTACAATCTCTCTTGTGCCCAATCTAAAATGAACTCCAAAAAAGGCCTCACAACTAGCCATACCTCCTTCGTCCATATGCATTGCTGGAACATGTGTATAAAATCTTTCTCTTTATCATCTGTACACAACACACACACTCTTTGTTGGCACAAGCAATGTCATGCTCTCCATCCCATCTTTAGTGAGTAGTCTACCTAGAGTTTCTAACTACAGTATGAAACTATGTTTAGGCAGGTTAACTTTATTTCATATTAAATCAGCACCAAACAATTTAGTTTCAGCAGGTAGTAGGGACAACTATCCCCTTGAGATAGAATACCTTCCATTATCAGTTGGAAAGAAATGGCCATTAGTGTATAAACTTATCATCTTTCCCTTCAACTTATGAAGTTGTTTCTAGTATCAACTGTTATCTAGAGGTGGATTAGTTGTCGAGAAATTATCTTCATCCTTCATATATATACCATTCACCAACTTAACCCCAAGTAGATCTCTTTTCTCCATGATCATCCATATTAACTTTCTCCCAACAGATACATTCCATAGCTTACTTTGTCTAATATTCAAACCACCATACTTTTTTTGACTGGCAGAGCTTAACCCAAGCCACAAGAAAAAGTTTCTTCTCATCAGTTCTCTCCACAAAAACTCCCTATATTTTTTATCAACCTCTTTTAAGATGGATTGGGGCAACATGAACGCAGGGCACCAGAATTTTTGTAGAGAGAATAAAACCGTGTTTATTACTTGTAATTTCCGTGTGTAATAAAGATGCCTTGTGGATACTGCTCTGATTTTGTCTATAATCTTCAAACACAATTGATGATATTCAACTTTGATCCATTTCTTGGGTGACAGAGGTAATTCCAAGTACCTTATTGGGAATGATCCTAAGTTGAATCCAGTTAACTGTAAGATCTCCAAAAGTATGTTTTCCTCAACTCCAGCTAAAAAGATATTTGATTTATCTGTGTTTGCCTCCAAGCAAATTACGTAGGAAAGATGTCTCAAAGCTTCCACTACCCTTTTAATAGATGCCATAGTACCTTTACAGAAGACCATGAGGTCATATTTAGACACCATATGTGTTAATTCTTGGCCTTATACACATAGGGTGATAACTAAAATTAGGCAGTTTACTCATTGATGCAAGGTCCTGGATAAATACTCTATTACCAAGACAAACGACAAAGGGAAAATAAGGTCTCCTTGCCCTGAACCCCTCCTTCCTTCAAAATATCCATGAGTTTTACCATTTAATTTCAGTGAGAATTTTGTTGTTGTGACACACATCATTACCAATTGCACAAACTTAGGTGGAAAGCCATACCCATGCAACATCTCCTCAATAAATTTTCATCTCACCATGTCATAAGTTTTTTAAAGACTATCTTCATTAAATATCTAGTAGATGTTTCCTATTATAATGTCTCAAATTATCGTGGCACATTAGTACATTATGCAATAAAGACCTACTTTGTCCAAAGGCACCTTTGGAGATATGGACCAGTGAAGGTAACTTTGTTTTTAGCCTCTTACATTGGATCTTGGAGATGCATTTATAGATTATATTACAACAAGATATTGGTCTAACCTGTCCTATATTTTCTAGTTTAGTAACCTTAGGAATCAAATTAATAACTGTGGCATTGAGTTGCTTTAACATTTTCTCATTCTCCAGATTTTCTTGTACTGCATCAGTCACCTGTTGCCCTATCATTTTCCAATACTCCTTGAAGAAACCACTCCCAAAACCATCTGGTCCTGATCTTTAATTTTGATTGATACTTATCATTGCTAGTTTCACCTTTTCTCTGGTATATTATTTAAGTAGGATCAATTGTTGTTCAATTGTTAAAGTGTGATCTCTACTAAATGATCTTTGATATGCCTTCTTTCTTGCCCCTCCAATTTCTCCCACCATTTTATAATAAAATTCACAAATATATCAA